>OW240916.1:148172778-148219760 GCA_933207985.1 Pelobates cultripes | reverse complement strand
TCACTGTTTAGGGGTGGGGCCAATAGTTGTTTTTTTGTTTGTTTTTTTTTACAGTGAGCAGCCACAGGCTACTCACTGTTTAGTGGACATGCCCCTACTCGCGGTATAGCGAGTAGGGGCATTTGGGAGATTTTTATCTCCCTTGTGCTATTATGGGGGTCATATTGACCCCCATAGAGTGAGAGGGGGGCCTGGGGGGCTTATGAAGTGGTGGGGAGCACTGCTCCCTGCCGCTTCTATCTTTACATATTACAAGGAGGGAGCTGCATGCCGGTAGCTCCCTCCTTGTAATAACCTGCACGAACAAACTAACACTGATACATTGTGTTTGTTTGTTCGGCTGATCTTTCTATTCACTCATTCGTCTGTCTGATGAATGAATGAATAGCTGAAATTCCCGTTCGCATGTCCAGGTGTTTCACTGGGCATGTGCGGGAATCTCACAGTCTATCTAGTGAGGGCAGGTGACGTGTCCCTGAGGGACTTCACCTACCCACACAAAGATGGCTGCGCCCTGAATATAGATCGGGGCAGAAAATAAGGATTAAAAAATAGGTAATGCTGGGGGCTTAGGGGCATTTGGGGGTGACTAGTGAGTCAATTGGATGTAGTGGAGGCGGGAGAGGGGTTAAAAAAAAAACGGGATTCGGCATGACAGTGCCGCTTTAAGATTTTGAGCTGTTCTGGATTTCTGATATTATTAGTTTTCAGGAGTTAGCTGCATTATTGTTCCTAATTTATTACAGCTGGAGTGTCACTATAAGCACCAAAACAACTTTAGCTTAATTAAGTGAACATTGAAGTCAATGTTCCCTGTAATGTTTCTTAGTTGGTGTGCGCAGAAATTTTCTCTTGTGTAAATTTGTTTCCAGTATTCAAAATTTTGTGCGACCTGAATGCTTGTGCGAATGTAGACCTGAAATTGTTTCTCGATAATTTTGATACAGCCTCTATCTCATGGTTAATAACACTACATTATAGTATTACTGCATAATAATGTAGTATTAATAGTTACATAACAGTTTTACTGTAATGTTACCCATTCAGAAAGACAAGCCTCTCTGCTAATGCCCATTTTGGTCTGTCAGACAGTCTGTAGAAAGCAATAGGGGGCAAATGCACAGGCAAAGGTGCACACAATTAAAATTCTTCCAGACAAAGTTCCAGCTTGTTGCCTATATACTTTGCCATAAAGCATCAGCCGCACCTTCACCACAGTAAATAGCAATTTAATCCATAAAACAAATTGACCTTGCATTCAGCCAAAAGATAACATTGGTAACTTGTGGACTGTATTTGGGAAAGCATGCCAATTCACCAACTTGGGCAGGAAAAGTGATTGCAGTCCAATAAATGGTGATATAAACACCAAAACAACTATTTCTTAAAGGAGCACGCCACACCCATAGAGCACTTCAGCTTGCTGAATAGCTATATGGATGTGGAATATCCCTTTAAAATCCCAGTTTATAAAAGTGACAATTTCATTGTGAAATTAGCACTTTTATATATGAAAATAGAAACGCCTCCCCAGTTGTCAAACAGCTGGGGAAAATCACTTCCTACTTCCGTTAGCTCCACTGAGCTAACGGAAGTAGCAGGCACATTCTAACAGAGAGTGCCTGCCTTACAGTATTGACTGCAAGAACTGCATGGGTGAGAGGCAGGAGGGGAAGCACACCACTCCTCTGATAGGCTCTGATAGGGAGGGAGGCTCTGACACGGGGAGGGAGGAGGGGAGGCTCTGACACAGGGAGGGGAAGGAGGCTTTGACACAGGGAGGGGAGGAAAGATTTGATGCGGAGGGGAGGGGGTTTTGATATACGGAGGGAGGCATTGACACAGGGAGTGGAAGGGGGTTAAGACACAAGATGGGATTGTGGGGAGGAGAGACACCTGAAATAGAATGGAACAGAGGCTTCCCTATGAGAAGCTTCTGATTGGACAATTCTCTGTGAAGTGACTGAAGGTCACTTCCTGTCAAAAAAAGGAATATCCAGGCACTGAAGTGTGAAAGCCGCAGGCAGATTTTAATGGAAGTCACTTCCTGTGTAAATGAAGGTCACTTCCTGTGAAAAAAGGGAGGGCTTACAAAGGCTGCAGTCCTAAGAACTGCAGCTTTTGCAAGCTGTTTTAGACTGTCCCCTTATTGAATACATACATAAAAATATACATGCATTTATTCATTGTGGGGTATATCTAGTAAACTGTGTTTTTTTTTTTTTTCAAGTGTGGAGTGGTACTGTAATTAAGGGAGATTTTGATGTATAGCATTTATATATATACTTCTTACACATAAATCAAATTTAGCTGACACAATTATAGTAAACATTATATGAAGAAGAGAATTTACGTTTATGTTTGTATTCCTGACCCTGCAGTGTTCCTTTAACCCATTAAGACCGGAGGGTGTAATTTTACGCCCTATATTAGGCGGCTCTAAACGCCGCCGGGCGTAATAGTACGCCCTCCGGTCTTTCTTTACTTACCCGGTCGCCGGTGATCCCACAACTGCAATCGCGGTTGGGGGGACTCCCAGGGAGCCCCCCGCGGCACGTCCGACCCCCTGGCAGCCCCCCGGCCATGTGAGAGTGAGGTCCTTGCGAGGACCTCACAATCACATGGCCGGGATAGCTGCCTCCTGCATTGCCAGCAGGGGGGCTGCCTGTAATGACAGGTGGTCCCTCTGCTGGCTGGAAATAAAATAAATAAAATTAAAAAAGTTAAAAAGTGTAAAAAAAAAAATACATACTTAGATCATATATATATTATGATCTAAGTATATATATATACACATATACATACAAACACATACACTGTCTAGGTGTATTTTACTATTTATATATATAATTATATATATATTAATATCAAATTACACATAGACTGATATTGATTAAATATATATATATAATTATTGTTATATATATATATTTATATATAATATAAAAAAAATTAAATATGTAAATACGTAAAAAAAATAAGATTAAAAAAATAAGTAAAAAAATAATTAAAAAATATATAGATGTGTGTTATTTTGTTCTAACTGCATTGTGATATTAATATATATATATATTTATATCAAAATACACGTAGAACGAAATAATATATATATCTATATACATAAATATATACGTATATATCACTATATATATACCTATAAATAAAAATATTTAAAAAAAATTATATATATATATATACATATATATTCACATACGTATATATATATACATATATTAATTCTACATATATATTTATGAAATATTTTTACATAATTAGGTATCTTAATTAATTACAATTAGCGGGACCTGTCCAGTCTTTTTTAGTAGCCACTTAGTCACAAACACTGGCCAAAATTGGCGTTTTTTGCATTTTTCACACACAAACAAATACTAACACTAACTTTGGCCAGTGTTTGTGACCAAATGGCTACTAAAAAAGACTGGACATACCCCATTTGCAATACCTTGGGTTGTCTACTATTGCAAATGATATGCCATTATGGTTGTAAATTTCTTTCCTGGGCTACTATAAAGTTCCAAAGGCAACGTAACCAAGCTGGCGAATTTCAATTTCAAATGTAACGTGCTATATTTGACCCTGTCAAAACGCCATAAAACCTGTACATAGGGGTACTGTTCTACACGTGAGACTTTGCTGAATGCAAATAGGTGTATTTTATTGCAGTAAAAGCAATCAGTATTATGAAATTGACCGTTAAAATGCCATGTAGAACTAAAAAAAAAATCTTATTTTCTCCCATTTTTTTCATATTAAATTATGTTTCATAGCTAAATATTTGATATTAAATGAAAGCCCTGTTTCCCCTGAATAAAATGATATATAATAAGGGTGGGTGCATTTAATATGAAAGAGGTGAATTACAGTTGGACAGACATGTAGCGCAAATGCCAGGTTTTGTTTACATTTTGTTTCGTTCACAACGTGTACATTTGGCTCCGTCCTTAAGGGGTTAATATATAGATGAAATCTGCTTACTACAGAGAGTAGTGGGTATGCCTGATGAAGCCTGGAATAGGTGGGCTAAATAGGTCACAGAGTTACGTCATCGGGAGGTGGAGGCAAGAATTGCAACTAGGGGAAACCCGGAAGAATCTTGTTATTAGTTGGCGTTTATTGCCACTATATGTGTGTTTGTGGGATTTCTGCTTGCAATGACCACTACTGTCTGAAGTAAGCAGATTTTATATATATGTTAATAAAGCTGTTTTTGATACTGTACTATTGGGGGTTCCTGGTTTTGTCTCCACCTTAGTGGATGCTCAAGGAGGACTTTATTGTCATTTAGAAATCAGGCTTTGAGTCTCATTCCCTCTCCATGGAAACTTCTCCTACACAGAGCCAGGATTCACATATTCTCTTCAGATACCCAATTGATAATTGTTAACTATTATTTCAAGCACAATACTATTTTTTTCCTTTTAATATTAGGTTATATGATAATTGCAAACATTTTATCAGCCTGGATATGTAATGTTCATTCTATTTTACAATTATTTTAAATGTTTCAGTGTGTATTGCTGATTTTTTTTTTTTTTTTAATATCTCTAATATAGAATTGTATGAGCCACAAATTCCCAAATGCTATAAAGACCTTTGTTCATGTCACAATGTTTTAAATTATCTAAAATGTGACTGAGCTTTGACAATACAGCAATGTATTTAATATATGGTGCATGAGTAATTAACATCAAAACACGGCTCAAAGAGCGAATCTCAATTTTCCAGCTTTGTGGGAAATCTAGGTTCCCACTGCCTTCTTTATGTTGCTAGTAGCCAAGTATACTCTCAGAAACAAGTATACAGATCCAAAGTGCTTTATTATAAAGTGCACAAGTGATATAAAATAAGAATAAAAAATATATAAAATAACAAGACCTTACAGTATTGAAGGTAAGTAGTAGGATCCATTTTACTAAAGCAATTCATTTTGTAGATTTTTTTTGAAGGACTTGAGACTAGGTGAGAATCTGGCGAGGTGCAGGGCATTCTGTAGGAAAGGTGCTACCCTTGAGAAAACATGTAGATGAAAACTAGCAGACAATAGGATAAGAGCAGGTCACTAACAGAGCAAAGGGATTGAGAAGGGGTGCATTTGTGAATTGGAGAGGAAATATAATGAGGTGTGGAATTGCTTAGAGATTTTTAACTTTATGTAAGTAATTTGAATTGGAAGACATGGGAAGCCATTGTAAGAATTTTCAAAATGGGGGGTGTGAGACCTATTCAGTTACTCCCCATTTTCCCCTTTATGGAGAGTTGCTTCCTTCCTGTTCCATTTTACCCCATCCTTGCTATCTCTAGCACTCATTATGCTTACATGCACACTAACTATTATTTTCTTAAATAAAAACAATACCTACTACCTCAAAAAAACATACTACATGAAAAACCAGCAAGGTGTGTTCCCCCCCAAAATAAAAAAATATATATAATCAACTGCTTGCATGATCAAATATATTATAATATGGGGGGAGGGAGGGGGTATATTGACCCCATGGACTTATTATTATTTTCTTTTTGTTCAACAAAAATGTCAATGAATGTGCTTCTGATACACATGTATTAGCATTTATCAACATCAACATTTGTAATTTATTTTGAGCAGCTGATGAATTTATTGGGTTTTGTTGCTTGATTTTCATCTGACATTAAGTCCACGTGAAATTTAATGTAAAATTTACTGGAAAAAAAAGGTGATAATTATCAACTGTTTTCGGACATTATAATTAAACCGAGTCCTTGGCTATTGGATTGAGTAAAAATAAATAAATAAATACATACATGTATAGATTACTCTGCAAATGAAAACTAAATTTTTAGTCTGCTAATGTATAGTATATGAGATTTGACACACAGGTATGAGTTCAGAGTAGAGATTTCGCGAACTGTCCGCCGAACTGTTCGCGAACTGTCCGCCGGCGAACAATAGCGTGTTCGCGTTGGGCGAACATATCCGATTTCCGGTCCGCCCCCATACGTCATCATTGAGTAAACTTTGACCCGGAACCTCACAGTCAGCAGACACTTCCTGGGAGGGAGGGTCTGCTGCTGATTGGGTGGAATGTGTCTGCTGGCTGTGAGGTTCCGGGTCAAAGTTTACTCAATGATGACGTATAGGGGACGGACCGGAAATCGGATATGTTCGCCCAACGCGAATACGCTATTGTTCGCCGGCGGACAGTTCGCAAACAGTTCGGCGGACAGTTCGCGACATCTCTAGTTCAGAGTCATTCAATTGACTGGCTTAGAGATGTTTTTTTGAAAAAAAACTTTTGTTTAAGAACATCATATGGTGCACAAATTGAATAGGCAAATAAAAAAAAAACCTGTATACATAGATACATATGCACACATATGTTTTTGTGCTTGTACTTCCAATGCAATGGAATGGTAATCAGTAAAAAGAACTGGACAGTAATCTTTGTTATAGAGGGTAAGGATAAAAAATGAGCCTTCTAAAAAGCAAGAAAGATAAACATTATTATAAGCCAATAGAGTATGTGACTGTTGCATTTTGTATTTACCTCAATAAAAGGATTTATGCTAATAAGCGTATATGCTACAATGATTCATTTATCCTTCTCAGAAAGCACAAGCAATTTACAATCTACAATGAAGAAAGTAATAGCACTATTATTTTGCCACCTGCTCAGCGTGCTATCAGTTTGAAGCACTTACTTGACAGTTAGATCTCTGTGAAGTCTGTCACAATGTTAGATTGTGTTAAGAGAAAAACAATAACGCACATTCAATATTCCAGCAGAGTTATTTTGGCAAGTGTTGCAAATTTCTAGACACTTTCTATTATCATTATTTTCTCAGTTTAAGAAATGTTTTTTCTACATTTTAGTGATTAGGAGTTTTGCTCACAGTATTCTAATAAAAGATGCCACCAGCATTGCTTTGGAAATAAGAATCAAATGCACATTTCAATAAATGAAAGAGGTGCACTACACCCCATTATTTCTAAAATCTTGTGGCATCTACAGAAATACTGGCAATCATGGGATTTGACCGTTTATTATTATATAACGTTGTCACATTTACCGCTTGTGACAAAATGCTATTTATGGCCATGTCTGAAGTACGGTATAATAAGGGATACGATTTAATATCTGCATTATTTATATCCTTCACTATTTATTTTATGGATGAAATAAAGTAAAAATGATTGATAAAAACTCAATAGCAAGTATAACATAAAAATTTAAATATGTTTAGCATTGTTTTGCACAATGTAATATCAATAAAGAAATAATTTTGTAAATAGTCCATGATTGTAAATTATGTTACAAAAGGAGAGAATTCAGTCCCTGTTCTGTTCTTAAATTAAGCTAATTCCCAACGTTTTGTCATGGTTAAAGAGGCTATCTACAAAAAAACAGCACCCAGTTTGTTTCCAGCCTCCAAAACAACATCATTGATATAAAGTTGTTTTGAGGGCAGAAAGTCCATTTAAATCTTGGAATCCCAATGTATGGTGAAGTAAAAGATTATAATGTAAAATATTCCTTGCTTATCTATTTTAAACATGGTCTTCCATTCCATCTCTGTACTAATTATGCTTCAAAAAGCTAACCAGAGAATTTGAAACTTTAAACATTATTTTTATGTCTTATCTGCTTTTGACTTTTAGATTATATTCCTTTGGGTCATTGAAAAAAGAATGGTTTTAAATGTACCGATGTCAATCGTGACAGTTGTATCCTGTTAAATAGCCTCCATCTTTTCCAAACTAACACACGTATTCACGTAAACATGTACACAGCTAGTTTTAATTAAGTTAATCTTGGCATGCTATTTGCCAAACTGCTGGTGGCTTTAATAAAACGTAAATAATCACTGGGATAGATTTTCAGGTCGAATAGTCATGATAAATATTAATCTTGTCTATGTAGAGTCATCTTTGCATACTTTCTACTGGCACCTAAACTTCAGCCTCAAGATTCTGAGAAGATCCTTTGTCATCGAAGAGAAGTAATAGCAACCTTGATACACATGATAGGGCTTTAATTTGCAAGTGCAATATGAAATAATAAAAACATGTACAGAATGTGTTTAAACAAAATAGTGCGTACAAATAGGTCTCAATAGCTTACTACATGGCCTATTCTAACTTGGTATCAAACATATTGCTGCTCATTTGTGGTATTTGAGAACCAACATTTTAAAGGGACACTATAGTCACCAAAACACCTACAGCTTATTGCATTTGTTCTGGTGAGTAGAATCATTACCTTCAGGCTTTTTGCTGTAAACACTGCTTGTTTCAGAGAAAATGCAGTGTTTACATTACAGCCTAGTGAGAACTTCACTGACCACTCCTTAGATGGCTGTTAGAGATCCTTCCTGGGTCATTGCTGCCTAAAATGCATCCAAACATTCAGTGTCTCCACCCTCTGCATGCAGACACTGACCTTTTCTCATCGCTCAGGGGTGGGGGTCCGGGGGGAGGACATTAGGTCCCCCCCAATTTTATTTAGGGCCCCTACCCACCGCTCAGGGGTAGGGGTCAGGGGGGAGGACATTAGGTCCCCCCCTTATTCTCTTTTAGGGCCCCACCCACAGCTCAGGGGTGGGGGCCAGGGTGGAGGACAATAGGTCCCCCCCATTTGTACTTAGGGCCCCCACCTACCGCTCAGGGGTGGGGGCCAGGGGAGAGGACAATAGGTCCCCCCAATTTGTATTTAGGGTCCCCACCCGCTGCTCAGGGGTGGGGGCCAGGGGGAGGACAATAGGTCCCCCCCTATTCTTGTTTAGGGCCCCCACCCACCGCTCAGGGATGGGGGCCAGGGGGGAGAACATTAGGTCCCCCCCCAATTTTTATTTAGGGCCCCCACCCGCTGCTCAGGGAGGGGGGACCCTTTTATTTTTTATAGCGAGTAGGGGCAAAATGTACTAATACTAAGTAATTTTTACTTAGTATTAGTAAATTTAGCTAAAAGACCAATTTAGGTCTTTCAGCCTTTTGGTAGATAACTCCCCAATACCGTGGGAATTAGGGAGTTATCTACCAAGCGGCTGCAAAAAAAAGTCCCGAAATGCCGGAGTTCCGAAGTGCCGAAGTTGCCGAAGTTCTGAAGTGTCTAAGTTCCAAAGTGCCGAAGTGTTCAAGTGCCGAAGTTCCGAAGTGTAGAAGTGCTGAATTGACGAAGTCCCGAATTTCGGAATGCCGACGCGAGCCGAATATTTTCTCCATGCACATGCCTATATGTTATTATTTGAATGAATGCAACATATTCCACCTAATGTTTTAATGGAAAGTTGATAATTCAACACTAGACTCACATTCAACTTAAAATTAATATCATTAATAGCAGTGTGCTTACTAATGGTATACCTTTACCTTATCTGACAATTTTAGTTAAGTGATGATATCTTCCAAGCAGGCTGTTCACATTGTTGTCTTCCAATTGTTGGACTCCATGGCTATAATTATGTGTCAAGTTTAGGACGGAGTACTTGTTAAAGGGAAATTATAAGCACAAAACCCAATGTAGTGGTTTTTGTGCATTGATGCTGCCCTATTTGTCTGGTTATTTAAAACTTTGCCATTTCTGAAAAACACAATTATTAACATTTGGCCAAAAAATTAAGCTGTTAAGAAGACAGCCAGCAGCACCTTCACATACTTTAATTTTAAGCCTTTATGTTCGTCATCATCATCATCACGCCCAACATGATGACACAAAATGCTGCTACGAAAAGCATTGGATTGGCAGATCACAGTAATTGCCGGGCATGCACCTTGTGTACTCAATGTTTAGCTCTTAATGGACCAAAGTTATCATGATTAATGATCTCAGTGAAGGCAATTCAGTCTGCAACAAAGAGGCTGTTGTGATGCTAGAATATAGGTAAATTTACTTAATTTGTTTGTTTATTTGATAAAAGTTGGCTGGTAATCTAAACAGATAGAGGAACACACTTGAAATTAATAGAAATTTGCTTTTTACTATGAATTAAATACCAAAGCAATGATAAGTCATTGTGCTTACTTTTGCTTTCTTGTTAAAACTCATGGAAGGCACCCATTCTGGTAAATAATGTAACATAACCTTCGAGATCAATGATTGATTTAGGGAAGATATAAATCAGTAGTTTAGCATTTAAAAGGGTTAAAGGGTAAGGATTTGATATTGAACACTCTAATCATTTCATTAGGTTTAAATGAACAAAATAAATACATATTCGGCTGAAACTGGGTTGCAAACATGCTAACAGATGTCATGTGAAATTCCTTCTCCAGCTGAAGTATTTCAGAATGTTATCTGTCAAGCTATCAACTTCAGCAGTGAAATGCTGGTGTTTCATGTTAAGCTCAGCTTTTCATGCTTCCAGTGTCTGCAGGCCACAAACTTGATGTGAAATCTGCCAAGTGTTCAATTCTCTGTAGGAAAGTCACTTCCCCCCCCCCCCGAAACATGGAATGTCTAATATAATAGCAAGTCAATGGTATAAAACCAGCAATTATGTATAAGTAGTTGTAGTTTAACCATTTAAATGTACTCTCAGCTTTAGCACTAAAACAAAGATATAGGTAAAATAAAAGGATTTTATAATTCATTGGGTTCTATAGGCTCAATGAATATTCCTCTTGTTTAACTCATATCATGTAACTAGAGGATGGAAAGATGGTGAATATATATTGTATTAGGATGTCCCCAAGATATTGTGCTCCCTACATTGAACTGCCTGCATTGAAAACCAAAACACTTCTTCTACAATCCATGTAATATAAAACCTCACCTTCTTAAGTCATTCTCTTTACAAAGTACTTTGCACATCAATTCTAGTAACAAAAAAGGAAAGCTTGCCCTGCCTCCATTCACCTATAACACCCTCTCCCGTTCCATATAGTTGATATCCACCTAAGACTATCAAGCTTTCACTCCCTACTACTCTACGTCCCCTAATTATTACACCATAGCACATACCAACCCTTCCACAACCCAGTAGAATATATCCCACTATATCACACTCACTACAAAATGTATTTCACACTCCTTGTACTGTTCTCTATATTCATCCCTTCATTATTTATTCCATCAATGCCTTATTTTCCAAGTGTGTCCTCCAACACCACTCCCCAAATTTATCACTCCAGTCCCATAATTCCTAATTCATCAATATCAAAAAAAGAAAAACACTGACATTAACCGTGCTCTCTATTTATTACCACTGTCACTGCCTCTTGACCAGCTAGAACTTTTTTCCGCTCCCCCCCCCCACCAGCCCATGCATTTACCAAATACTTACTTGTAAATCTTGTCACCCTAAGTCATCCAATTCTCATATACCCCCACTCCTAAACTCCCAATAGAAAATAAAATAATGCTCTGCAGCTCCAACTTTTGATGATGTTCTCTCTCAATTAAAGCCTAAAATATCCTTCTTTTGATGTATAATTATTGCATTAAAATAATTTTCTTAAATGCCATTCTTTTCTTCCCCTAATTCACATGATGTCAGTTTTATTAGGAATTGTGGTAGTATCAATTTTCTGCTGATTTATTTTTTCTGTCTAACAATACATAGATAATAGATTACATCCCACGTACTTATAATATGGCTGTGATCTGTAGAGTGCTCAATCCTTTTTGTTTTGAAACCAGTGGCGGATCCAGAGCCTGATCTCGGGAGGGGCACTTGTAGATTATTTAAATAAATAATCCAGGCACAATAACCACTACAGCTCAGTGTAGTAGTTATGGTGTCAGTAGTGCCAGGATTCCACCCCAGAGTAAGTAGTCATACTGTTTAAGAACAGTTTGACAACTTACCTGGGGTCTACTGGGATATAGGGTATAGGAGCAGTGGTGTGTGTTAAGGGTGAAGTGTGTGAGTGCGGCAGTGTATGTCAGGGACAGTGTTTGTGGGGCAGTGTGTGTATGGGGACAGTGTTTGTGGGGCAGTGTGTGCGTATGGGGGCAGTGTGTGTATTGGGACAGTGTTTGTGGGGCAGTGTGTGTATGGGGGGCAGTGTGTGTATGGGGATAGTGTTTGTGGGGCAGTGTGTGTATGGGGGTCAGTGTGTGTATGGGGACAGTGTGTGTATGGGGGACAGTGTGTGTATGGGGGACAGTGTTTGTGGGGAAGTGTGTGTATGGGGACAATGTTTGTGGGGAAGTGTGTGTATGGGGTAGTGTTTGTGGGGCAGTGTGTGTATGGGGACAGTGTGTGTATGGGGACGGTGTGTGTATGGGGGACAGTGTGTGTATGGGGGCAGTGTTTGTGGGGCAGTGTGTGTATATGGGGGCAGTGTTTGTTGGGCAAGTGTGTGTTTGGGGGCAAGTGTGTGTGTGTGTATGGGGGCAGTGTTTGTGGGGCAGTGTGTGTAGTGTGTGTATGGGGCAGTGTTTGTGGGGCAGTGTGTGTATGGGTGTATGGGGCAGTGTGTGTATGGGCAGTGTGTGGTATGGGGGGCAGTGTGTAATGGGGGGCAGT
Organism: Pelobates cultripes; assembly: GCA_933207985.1. Taxonomy (NCBI): domain Eukaryota; kingdom Metazoa; phylum Chordata; class Amphibia; order Anura; family Pelobatidae; genus Pelobates; species Pelobates cultripes. The sequence continues at coordinate 148,207,292 of OW240916.1, read as the reverse complement.
GTGTGGTATGGGGGCAGTGTGTGTGGGGGAGCAGTGTGTGGTGTGGGGGCAGTGTGTGGTGCTGTGTGTGGGTGGGGGCGGTGTGTGGTATGGGGGGGGCAGTGTGGTAGTGTGGTATGGGGGGCAGTGTGTGTAATGGGGGCGCAGTGTGTGTAATGGGGGGGCAGTGTGTGTAATTGGGGGGGAAGGAGGCTTTTAAATAATAATTTTTATTTTATTTTATTTAATAAAATAAATATCCTATGTCCCCCCTCCCTTCTTACCTTTACTGGGAGGAGGGGGGACATATTTCTATCCCTGGTGGTCCCAGTGGTGATTCATTGGTGGTCAGGTGGTGAGAGTGAACTCTAGCCCGCGTTCCCGGGCTAGAGTTCACTCTCGCGAGATTTGGAGCGTTGCTGTGGTAACCGCGGCAACGCTCCAAATCTCACGAGAGGAGGACCCGGAGGAGCTGCAGGCTGAGCTCCGGGTCCTCCCTCTCACTCCCTCCTTCCCCCGCCGGCTGTCAGCACCGTGCCTGCGGACCGGGGAGGGAGATCTCTGATCTTCCTCCCCGGTCCGCAGGCACATTGCACGGCTGGCAGGGGAGGGAGACCGGCGGATTTCTCGGGGGGGGCAATTGCCCCGTTGCCCCCCCCCTGGATCCGCCAATGTTTGAAACTAGCACTAAAAAAGGCCTCCAAATCATTGACATTTATTTATCTGCTGTAATTAAACAGTGATTTGTTTAAGCCTTGCCATCATTAATTCTGTGCAAAACCCTTCTTACAAGTCTATTAATAATCTGTGAGCAGAAGGCCTTAGGACTTTACCAAAATGATTGCATTAAATAGAACTATCCAGCCTGGATTCAGGATTTACTTTACAATTCAAATTGTTTTATTCCACTTTTAAGCCATAGTGCTTTATAATTCTCTATGAATCAAGATTAATCTTGTGCTGTGTAATCTGTAATCTGTCTATTCTAAAATAACTTGTGTGATATAAAAACATTGTTTTATCGTTAGAATATGATTCATTTATGGTTAAAATGATTGACCTTCAGCGATATCTTTCCAACTACCTGCTAGCAATTTTTCACCTCCTACCGACAGAACCATGCCAAAAACAATGGAATGATAAATGGAATTAATTGGCCATATGCATTGCGTTGTGAATTTGTATTAATTACTGCAAGAGGAATGTTCTTATAATCTGTTAAATTTAATGTAAAGTATTATGAGGGAATATTTTCTTTTGCACATCTAGTGTGTTATGGAAGATAACTTTCCTAGGGGCATATTTTTGACTAATAAACTTATGTTGCCCCCATACAAAAGGCATAATGAATTATGTGGTGTTTAGTATTGTTTCCGCTGGGTGTTATTTAAAATATATACTGCTCATGCTTTTCTCTTATGTTTGCAATTATTTTTTGTGCTTTAACTAGTAGCTGAAATAATGCTTCAAACGAGAATATAAATTGTAGTATATAGTATGTAGTATATAGTATATTGCAACCTTGCCTGTGTGGAATATTTCTAGTGCAACACTTGTTTTAAATGCTTTAAATGAACACTTCAATAGGTATATATATATATATATATATATATATATATATATATATATTTAACAATTTAGAAGATATAATACAAATTAAAACAGCTATATAATTATGCATTTTTTAATTGGGGATTGTGACGGACCGTCCGCCAATCGATGTTCCTAGCGCTTACCAAGGACCATCAGCAACCCACCTGACACCATAGCCACCACAGACTCTACAAACTGCCGAAGCTTGGTTGGGGTCTTGCCGTCTCTTTCCCACCCTGGTCCAACCCAGGACTGTGTGGTAAGGACCTCTCGTCCAGGAGGGTATAGCTATGAGAAGGACCTCTCCTCCAGGAGAGTATAGCAGTGATATAGCTGTTATAGCTGTTTTCTAGAACACGAGACGAGGCTGCAAGTTGAGGGTAAGAAGGTCTGGTTTATTGAGCACAAAGGAATTTCTTTTATACACATTTTCAGGCCAGATGCACACCCCCTGGACCTGATGGAACACAGGGACAAAAGAGACACAAACCAATAGGAACAGTAATTATCACAGTAACGATCCCACATACAGTCAGCAAGCCCTCCCCTCTGCCTGTGATACAATTAACTAAGCCAATGGGCTAACTCAATTAACCTTAGCAGAAAAAAAACATACATTTTTACAAACCCCAAAAAGTACCCCAAAATACAACATATCCTGACAGTCACATCCCCTGATAGCCCTGATCTGGGTGAATAACATATCCAAAAATCACCCAGATTGGTTCAGGGGTTCAGGAATGTCCTGGAAGTCTTATTTTTTCCCCACCGTGCACATGGTCCCATGCCCAAAACAGTTCCATACACTCGACGACAAAACACTGCTGGACAATTTAAGATGGCCACCGCCACATGTTTGAATCTGTTCCAGTTAAAAGTCCAAGGGGCAGAAACAGTGCATTAAAACCCAATATGTCCAAATAGTGGTTTTATAGGGCAATACCTTCCAGCGGCCATAGTCCTGGGGCAAGAGGCTGGCAATCAGGCCCCTCCAAAAGCCAGTGGCGAAGTGCAATTCGTCACAGGGATAATTCTAAAAACAGCTTACAAAAGCTGTATATCTATTGCATGCATGTGGGAAACGGGAGTAACATTAATACGGAAGCTCAGAGCGGCCATGTATTTTTAATACTTTTATGTCTTACTATCTCGAAAAAACAACTTGTTCTCACGATATAAATCAGAAAAATATAAAAAATGTATGACCTCTCTGTGCTTCCGTATGACCTCTCTGTGCTTCAGCTGGAAAATTTTAAATTCACATTCAATTCACTTGGAATTCTCACTTTAGTGAATAACCAAACTTGGCTTGTGTTAAAAGGTTGCACCATACTAAGATCAGTTTTTTAAAATCAAATTAAAACAATTTTTGCAATTAATTGATAATACATTCTTCCAAACCAGATAGTTGTAATGTGTGTATGTGTAGGTAGCCATATTGGAATTTTTAAAACATCTAAATACATTTATTGATTTTAAAAAAGACTGATAATTAATAATGTCAGGAGACAACCGAAACCTGGGCTTTTCTCAGTTGAGCTAATAAGCTTCCAATTCTCCACTGGTGTGAAATGGATGTGGGAGGATATCTAGCATAATGCAGCCGCAGTTTTCCTACAGGAACAGATGCATAAAATCCTATTTAGATGGTATATAACCCCAGTCAAGTTGTATAGAATGGGCAGGACACAAATGGATGTCTGTTAGAGAAGATGTACACAGAAAGGGACCCATGTCCACATGTGGTGGAAATGTTCAAAGATAGAAATTTTCTGGCAGCTAATTAAATACCTCCTGTCTGCCAGACCCGTTGATCTGGATCCCTGGTTATACTTATTATTGAGACCAATATATAGTCTCCCAAAGCAGGCTCAGAAATTGTACAACAAAATAACACTGGCAGCTAGGAGATCCGTAGGACCAACTGACTCAAACAAGAAGTGTTCACCCTCAAGAAGGTGAAAGCGTTGATACAAGACAGTAAAATAATGGATCATCTCACTGCCAAAATGAGGGATACTCTCCCGTCTTTTCACAAAACATGGTCTGTGTAGGAGGAAATGTGAGTGATCTGAGTGGGAAGAAATGTGAGTCCGAATTGATTGACTACCATGGCACCAACCCCCACCCCATCCCTCCCTTCCCTCCTCCTCCACTTCCACCTTTTACTTTTTCCATTTGGTTTCTATCTCATTACACTAATTTTGTACTATTATATATATATATATATAGAGCTCCAGCATGCAGGGACTGGATTAAGTGGGAGGGGTGGGGGGAGGGGGGATATATATGCCGCTTTTGCCTTTATTTATATGACGTTCCATGTTGTCAGATATAAGAGGTAAACAAAATGCAGGATCTCACAGATCCAGTCCAGATATATATGTATATGTCTGGCCGACCAATACTGGTCAATAGATATCCCTTTTCCTCTACCACTGTATTATGTGAATGACATGTATAGGGCGCTGAACAGATTGTTTTTCTTATCCTTCCACAAATGTCTTTGTTGCTTTTGTCGTTGTAGTGTATATGACCCTTACATTCCTGATTTGTCATCTGTGATGTGAAATCTTTTTAAATCAATAAACACAGCATGTAAAAAAAACAAAAAAAAAAACAACTGCACAATGATTCAGTATATATAGCTCATTAAAAAAAGTCACAGAAGTTCTGGATTAGATCTGCATATTTTATTATGTATTATTTAAAAAATACTGCAGTGAATATTCATTGCAGGCATCATCCTTCCTAAAAATTATTATTGCTTACTTATCACTGTGTTAAATCTTGCCAATTTCAATCGGGGTGGTTTTTCTATTGTCACTGAATGCATCTGTGTGTTTTGGAGATATCTACTAAAACATCATCTACTAAAACATGTTGTCAACTTTCCTGCTTTTGTTTCTAGGTATCTTCTTTACTTACAAATCAAACGAGATATTTTCCATGGTCGTCTGCTCTGCTCTTTTGCCGATGCTGCATTCCTGGGTGCCTGTATTGTCCAAGGTTAGTATGGCTTGTGTAACCATACTCTTTATAAATAGTGCTATTACACAACTTACCTGCTATTGTGTACAAATCATTTTACTTAAAATAATTGTTTTGTACACTGGAGATAGCAATTGCTGGTTTTAGACATATTCAATGCAATTTGCTTTTAATATTAATATTTTCTAGCAGCCCTGTTTATTGGCACCCAAGGGAGGTGCCAAATTTGACATCACAACTTGCTCAAGAACCAGTCCTCAGTATATCCTGTATAGGAATTATCTACTTTGTAACTGCTGTATCAATGCTGTAAATATTAACGTTGCACTCTGAGCACTAAAGTTTGTTGCATTGGACATGATGGTCTTAGTCTTTGGGTGCTGTCAAATTGTTTTGGCTCTCCCTGGCACCAAGCCCTCTCACTTTTGAGCCACCCTGATAATGTTGAAAATACACTTCAGTGATACCATGGTGAATTGTAATGTCCGCATGACAGGTATATTTTGCTTAAAGGACCACTATAGGCACTCAGACCACTTCAGCTTAATGAAGTGGTCTGGGTGCCAGGTCCATATCAGGAAGTATTACTTTACTGAGAGGGTAGTGGATGCATGGAATAGCCTTCCAGCTGAAGTGGTAGAGGTTAACACAGTAAAGGAGTTTAAGCATGCGTGGGATAGGCATAAGGCTATCCTAACTATAAGATAAGACTAGGGACTAATGAAAGTATTTAGAAAATTGGGCAGACTAGATGGAGAAAGGTAAGTGATTCAGCCCGGCGGGAGGGGGACCCTGAGGGTGGGGGCACTCTCAGGGCACTATAGTGCCAGGAAAACGAGTTTGTTTTCCTGGCACTATAGTGGTCCTTTAAGAACACAGGTGTCGATTTTTTTTTAAGATTCTGATATTTTGGCTACCTATTACACCATGGTTATCAAAAAACTTCAACTCATGTTTGGTTAACGAAATCAGTTTTATAACTGGGTAGGGGCATACCTAGAGCATTTGGCACCCGGGTTGGGTCCTGTGTTTGGCACGCTCCCTCCCCCCCTCCAAAAAAATTTTTTTAAAAACACCTGAATTATTTTTATGTTTTTTTTAAAAAATGTATTGTACAAATTTGTAAACTTTGTAAAACCCCTGTCAGTTCTTGATACAAACCCCTTCCCTGCTACCTCTCCTACAAACCCCTGCACCCCACACACCGAGTTACAGGCAGATAGTCACACACAGTTACAGGCATATAGTAACACACAGTTAAAGTCAGTGTCACATGCACACAGTCACAGGCAGTCACACACACAGTTATAGGCAGACAGTTACACACACAGTCAGTTACAGGTTGTCACACACAGTTATAGCTAGATAGTCACGTACACAGTTACAGGCAGACAGTCACACACACACACACACAGTCACAGGCAGGCAGTCACACCTCCATGTGCAGCAGTAACAGCAGCGGGTAAGGGCTGCGTTAAGCTCCTGCCCCGCTGCCAGTTTGGCCCCGCCCCTGACTTTTCTTAGCTCTGCCACGAGTTTCCTTCCATGTGGCCAGTTCAGCTGGCAATTGCTGGTCTCTGCGTATGTGAGCTGTCATGGGGCCCAGCTCACACATCCCCCTCCAGCACCCAGACCAGGATCCTGGCACCCCCTACCTTGTGGCACCTGGGGCGGATAGCCCCCACCCCCTGCCCCTTCTCACACCCTCCCTTAGTACGCCACTGTAACTGGGTCTCTACTTATACGTCACTTTTGAAGTAATATACCTGGTTTTTATTTTTACTTTTTTTTTTAGATATCTCCACCAATCAAATAACTTATTCAATTTAATGTTTTGTTTTAAATGTTTTTTTTTAAACCCTAAAATTCATTTTTTCCCCTCGAATTTAATTCTTCACTTTAGATTCATTAACTGTATGGTAAAATATGGCATACATATTTTTTTTGTAAAACAGCTGAAATTGGAGATTATGATCCTGATGAGCATCCTGACAACTACATCTGCGACTTCAAAATATTCCCTAAACAATCTCAGAAGCTGGAGAGAAAAATAACGGATATCCATAAAAGTGAACTCAGGTAATTTGTTTTTTGTTAGAAACTCAAACTCAAAAAGATCGAAAGCTGTCATTAGGTTAGAAAAGTGTAATTTTTACATTTATACACCTTACTAACCCACCCTCACACAATTTTTTTTTTATTTTCCAATAAAATAAATTAAAACAAGGACATATACCACATTGCAAAAATGATTGCACCGAGTGCTGTAATAGTTGCTATGATAAGTTTTTACCAAAGTAACACCAAATGACACAGTCTCCAGTTCAGTTTGCAGGTCTGTATTTGAGTGTGTGCCTCTATACATATATATGTGTTGAATTGTGTTGATTGTCAGTAAAATATATCCACAATAACAGATCATGCAATAATGACTTTGAGATGTGGGTTCTCTAAGCAATGTAAAGCAAACGTCAGCGTTTCAAATTGTTAATGTGATTACTGAACGTCCATCAGTCAACAGTACTTCAAAATTACTTAATGACTCAAAAAAATAAAGTATAGTGATGATTGTGCTACATAGCTTGACTGTTCTTGATGTGTTTATACCATTTACTCATATTTACATTTAGTATTTTCAAACTCAGCCTGGAAATAAAGAGTGAATAAAGAGACTTAATCATGGGGGAGTCTGTGGTGACATTCTGTCATCAAACTAATATGGTGACCAGGGATCATGTGACCAAGCTCATGTATGCCTTTCTTACAGTAGGATAAGCTTTACCTTTTGATATGGTAATTGGGTAATTCAATACCTTTACAAGTCAGGAAATAGGTAACCACTTCCCCCTATCTCCATTCCTCCCTGTTCCTTCTTGGCTGTGCTACTGAGCAGTCCCTTAAGCAGACATAGCCTAATTTCTATCATGGTGAACTGTGAGTGGGATCTGGTGATTTTATAAGATGTAGTTGTTCTTGTTAGTTAGGTTGTTGTTGCTGTTGTTGTTGGTGGTGGTATAGTTAGTTAGATTGTGTGTCATTATTTGTATGTTGTTGTTGTTTTGTCTCTAAATAAATATTTGTTAAAGTAGACGGACCAGAGTTTATATTTGTATACGTACATAATAATTTATAGAGTTTGGTAATTTACCACACAGTCACCAGCAAAATCATAATCTCCATGTAAATCCAAAGTAAACTAGTTGAAATATCTGCAGCCGTATGTGATAGATACAAAAACAACATCAATAGTTGGAAAAATTGCCCCAGCCACTTTAGCCGAAATCCACAAGCGCCAATTTTTAAGGCATTCGAAAACAGAATTTTATGGCTAAGAATTTTAAAATGCTTATAGTGCTTCACTTACCTTGGTAGACAGGCCTCCAATGCCCTTACACCCCCCAAAAAAACATTAACACCACTAGGCTCATATACAGGTTCTACTATAATTATGTGTGGCCACTTACGGAAAATGGGACTTTGCAGGCACAGTCAGTTGTACACCAAGCTGGATAATTGGAAGCCACTGAGTAATGAATAAATAAACCTTGCAACATACATAGCACAAACATATTTATTTTAACAGGAGCAAGACTTTAGTTGTGTTGGTAAAAAATTCCACGACAAACAATTGACCAGCTAATTGTCAATGTGCCACGAGTCTCCATTTATGTCCACAAACACAGACATATATAAACGAATTTTAAAGATCTGTAGGAATGTTGTTCTGACGTGAAATATTTGTCTACAACACATAGGATGGTGGACTTTAGAAAACTGAGCAGATGTTCCTTCAGGGAAGATGTGGAAGCTATACTAAATGGTACTTTGTCGGTAGCCGTTATGGTTGATCTTTTATGTTCTGATAATCTGATAGGGTTTTTTACATTTATTGTGAACTGTGGTTGGTTAAGAGGACTGAACAACTGATCTTTTTTGCACTGCCCCATCGTTATGACCACATTTAGATTGGACATAATTAATTATATTAATAATACTAGGGATTTTGTCCAGAGCTACCTTATGTTTGGGAGGTTATTTTGGTCAATTGAAGCTTTGATATATTTTATATAAGAATCTCAGCTTTATTATTTTTTTGAGAATTGTGTATAATTTTTTATGATAAGCTTTTAAAATATCAATAAAGGTTAAGTTGTAGTGGTTTAATTACATTTTTCTTTTCTTTTTTTTTTGGATGTGTGGAAACTAAAAAGATTGGTATTTATTCATATATATCCAGGTTTTAGTGGTTTAGTTATTTCACAATGCTCTCTGTTTTCTTTATATAGATTTACAGAGGAATTATCGTGGGAATACAATCTGCCCTCAACCCTGTAGCATCTAGAAAGCCCAAATCACATGAAATGGCTCATCACTCCACACATCTCTGTTGTGCACCATAGTGTTTGCTTTAATTTAAGGGCTGTGTAGCTGCACACCTGATTGAGCAGCCCCTGGCAAATCTTTATTTGGCAGAGACTTAGATATCCTTTACAGAGGTACTCAGCTATTTTGAAGAATACACAAACTAAACCAAATAATATGAAGCATATTTTTTTCAGTGTTTTACGAGCTAAGCTGGAATAGGACAGACTGCTTTTGACCTTATAGGTCCCATACGAATTTCATAACAAACATATTTCCTTCCTGACCCAGATATTCCCCATATCTAAAACATAACAGCTGTCACTGGAAATGGGTTAATGTGCTATATATCAGTACTTGAGACATTAACCAAGTCTCCCGAATACACACAGCTTCACCATATCTTTTTTAGGTACTTATTAACTGTTTTGCATGGTGCCATAAGACTGGCTAAAGAATATAGAATTATTTCTTCCTTTGATTGCATATGATTTTCTGTTGTGTATTCATTGTGAACCCATTCCATGCAACTCTCCCTCGGTGTCCTCTTTTCAAAGTAGCCTAAAGAATGTATGCTCGGTGTGCAAAATCTTAAAATAAACTGCTGATTATGATTTATTAATCTAACATTCCTTAAACTTACTAGCACTAATTGAAACGTGGCTCTGTCCCTCTGATTCTACTAACCCTGGCTCTTTATCTATTACTGGCAGTAAAGATGGAAGGGTAGGATTTCTGCCACCACTGCTTCTTCAATCCTCTTCCAACCTCTCACTTCATTGCTTCTCGCTCTTCTCATTCGAAGTTCATTCAGTTTGCCTGCTCAAACTCATCACCACAAACATTAGTTATTTGCGGCTCCCTCTTCTCTTCCTTGACCATGTTGCCGCCTGGGTTCCCCAATTCCTTTATCTAATATAGCATCCCTAATTCTTGGGGACTTCAACATGCCAATTAACCCGCATCTGACATCAGAAGCCTCAAAACTTATTTCTATTAGTTTCTTGAATTATCCCTTTAGGGTAACTTTGTTGTGCATGTCGTTGCCTTTAACCTTGTTTTTCCAGATGCGCACTCAGTCTCTCATCTGTCTAATCTCCATTTCCTCTCTAGGATCACCAACTCTTATCTTTTGTTCTCAAAAGCCCAACCCAACATCCTCAGCATAACACTCCTCAACCTAAAACAAACCTTAATTATGCAGACCTTCAACAACTGTCAGATGATTTGCATTCTCAACTCTTGTCCATCTATACTTCCTCCTGCCCCCCTCTGACTATCACCTTGTACAACACTGCCCTCATCTCTGCCCTTAGCAAAGCAGGCCTGTTCAAATCTATATTTCAAGGCATACACACACACAACCATGACAAAATAAGTCAGCTCACTACCTAAAAAGATGTTCCCATACATCTGAATGCTGCTGGAGGAAGTCTCAGACTTAGTTAGATTTTGTGCATTACAAATTCATGCTACACTCATATAGCACAACCCTTTTCTTTGCTTAACAAATATACTCTTCTTATTAGCACATACTCTCCCAATCCTAGGAGTCTCTTTGATACCTACAACTCTATTTTGCCCTGATTTGGCAAGCTCCATACAAGCCAAAATGCAAAGTGATAACTTTGCATGATATTTTACTGACAAGATCAATCAGTTAAGGAAATAATTATCCCTCGTTCACTTTTCTCTCTCAACCTGAATTGGACTGTGCATCTCCTACCTTTCACGCCTTTTCCCTAGTTACTGAACAAAAAGTGTTCACACGTTGTCAGATCTCAATACCCTTACCTTGTGCTGGTCTTAACGCAATGATTTATTAGTAGGGGCTAAATCCAAGTGTTACTGAACAAAAAGTGTTCACACTTGTCAGATCTCAATACCCTTACCTTGTGCTGCTCTTAACGCAATGATTGATTAGTAGGGGCTAAATCCAAGTGCCACTTCTACATATTACATATTAATTCTTCTAGACTCCTCACATTCTCTGTTTGTCGATTCTCTGTTTATTCACTAACGTTCTCTGTTTGACTACCCCTATTCTCTTTCTGTTTATTCCCCCCTATCTTCCCATTATCTGTTCTGTTTACCCCCTTATTTTCACTTTGCTTACATCCCTTCTCTCTCTATACAACCCTCGGTTCTCTTATGTCCACTGCCCCCCTTTACCATAACCGTAGTGCGGCTGAGCACGATATATGTCATTATATCATGTTGCATTGTATGACTGTTAATTCCCATCCCCTTCACTCACTGCTGATTGAGTGCGGCGAGCCACCCTGACAGACCGGGCATAAATGCGCATCTGTACTAAATTTGAAGAAATGCAGAGCCAGGAGATATTTGTTGTTTGTACCCACCACCACCACCATGCTACTGAGCTGGTGTAAATAAAAACATCCAGTTACTGAAATTATGTATTATGTATTAAGTAAAATAACTCTTCAACAACATGTATTGAGTTTCATCTGTATCCCACTATTACAAGATGCATCACAACACCATCACAACACCATACTTTCAAGATGCTCTTTTCCAGAATTATCTTATACACAAAATTAAAATTCCAGTAAGAATATGTAGAATAAAATAATCTTCAAAGTAGAGTAGTCCAGAGTGCATTAGCCTGCTAAGTCATTCTGCCCATGAACCCCTTATTCCACTTTTTTAAATATAACAGCATTTAGCTGTTGTTTCTGTCTCTGTACCATTTATTTATAGTGACGTTTCTGATATTTATATTCTCTGGAGCTTGTTTGGCTTTGAGGCTCAACCTGGTTAGCTTCCAATATAGCACTGATTGCTGTTTATTCCATCAGTTAAATTGTCTAGATGTGAAAACAGTATTTATGATTATGCAGTCCTGCTGAGAATTGATATCGAAAAGAATAATGAATGTAGCTGAATATTGCTTTCTGAAGGTAATAGAGGATACAGCATAATTTAAAGGTGAGCAATGTTAGCCGAAAATTCAAATATAAGGAATTTTAACATACTTTGAATGCATATTCCTTCTGCCATTATGGGGTTTACTTGTTATTTAAATGAACTCTCCTGCAATGTTGATGATTCTGCATAGGATTTTAGCTTTTCTTAGAATTGCACTCTTCTGGATAGCAGTCCCACCTGGAATCTGCTGAAACCACTCTCCCAATTTAGGGTTACAACCCTGATAAGGCTGCAGTGGGGTGAAAATGCAGCCTGAGCAGTTAAAAGCAGAGCAGTCCACTATGAGGGGCAGGGCCAGGAAGAGGGCGTGTTTCTGTTAGTGTAGTGTAGTGTGTTTATAGGGGGTATAGAGTTTGTATATGGTATATAATGTGCATTTATAGGGTAAATAGAGAATTGTATGTGAATGCATAGGGGGTGTGGTGTGTATAATTGTGTGTGGTGTTTCTGAGTGCATGAAGTGTAGTGTGTGTTTATAGCAGGTGTACAGTGTGTGTGAAAGTGTAATGTTTGCTTAGGGGATATAGAGTTTGTGTACTGTGTGTGTATGTGAGTGCAGTGGGTGCAGTGTGTTTACAGACTGTGTAGAGAGTGTGCAGTGTATTTGTGTGTGAGTAAAGGGGGTGTAGTATATGTATATAATGGGTACAGAGTGTGTGTAATGTGTTTGTGTATAAGGGCAGGGGGTCTAGTGTGTATATAGGAGGTGTAGAGTGCGTGTTTGTGTTAGTACAGGTGGTGTATATATGGGGTATACAGTGTGTGTATTGTGTGTGCGTAAGTATGTGAGGGGGGTGTAGTAATGGCCAGATTAACATAGGGGCTAATGTGGCTGCAGCTCCAGTCCCATTCCTATGGAATAGTCCCATTGATTTAAAAAATATATATATATTTTTTACTACTCTTCACATGCTCTTGCTTCTGTATGGAAACTTAAGAGGGAAGAGGGATATAGGGGAACAAAACTGGCGTAGACTGGCTGACAATGAAATTAGTTAAGGTAAAGCTGACGTTGCGCACTATGCAAATGCACCACCTCTACCAGATACATGACGCTTGGGAGGTATAACTGCTTTAGAGTTTTCTGTCGATAAGATTCTGTAATTATGCCCATCATGATTGTCAGCACCAGGCCCAATGGGCTCTTAATCCAGCCCTGGGTGTAGTGTGTTTATTGGGGTAGGATTGCAGGGGATATAATAATTTTACAGGGGGTAGGATAGCAGGTGGTGTAAAGTGTGTTTATAGGAAGTAGAATGGCAGGAGGTGTAGTGTGTTTATAGAGAGTAGAATGGCAGGAGATGTAGTTTGTTTATAGGGGGTAGGATGGTTGCTTAATTAATTGAATCATTAAAAAATATATGTATTTTACATTTACTCACTCTACACTTTTCAAGGGAGAGGGGGCATGCTGATCCCTATTCGGTTTGCCCAGTGGTCCGGTTATTTCATTTGTACCTCTGCGGGGTACAGACCATGTCTCTACCTTCTCACAAATGCTGGTGTTTCAGAGTATTGCCGCAGGTTAGTACGGCAATGCTCTGATAATAAGATAAGATAAGCATGCGCAGAGTGTGTCCAACTCAATTCCTCCCATCCAGCCTGGGTATCTCTCCTCTTTGCTCATGAAGAGACAATAGTTAATATTAAGGCCAACGCTGCCCTGCATGGACTGGCTGACCTCAGTCCATGGCAATCGTGGACCCCAGTGCATTTGCCCAGTTTGCCCAATGGCCAGTCCCGGCCTGGCTCCTATAATCAAACATCTTTTCTAGCTCCTCTTTCAGCCCTTGATATTCACCTTCTCATGCTCCTTCTTCTTGGTGTTCTGGTCGCAGGGTATAGCCACGTCCACCACCACTGCAGTCTTCCATTTCTTGTATATTACCGTCATGTTTGGTTGGTTGGTCAATACTTGCTTGTCTGCCTGGATCTGGAAGTCCCACAGGATTTCAGCCCTGTCGTTTTCAAGTAAGACTATTTTGTGCAGATGTTCTGGACTGTCTCCTAGGCCTTTTTGCACTGCCTGCCTAGATCTGGTGCTGAGTGCCTGTTTCTGCACTCAGCACAATCTGCCATCAATGCTTCTTATACAGATGCATTGAAACCTAAGACTGATTCAAACAAGAAACAGCTGAATTTGGAGCTTACGATTATTTATTTATTTATTTATTTCAGAGTTTCAAGTTTCAAGTAGAGTTCACTAGAATCTGTACAGAAAGGCATGTCAGTTGTGGCTCAGTAATTCCAGGCAACAATGGACAGCTCCTTCCCAGTATCATGCGTTTCATTTCATAAGGAGACAGTGCTATCCCCTGGCGTCTTTGAAGGGCATTCAGTTGAAGGATTAAAAAGGTTTAGGGCAGAACAGGTGGATATGTATGAATCCAAGGCAGTCACTGCTTGCTTTATTATTCTTAGTGAAACAAGGATTTGGCTTGTGCATAAACAAGAGCATTTAATTGTTAGACGGATATTTGATTAGCAAGAACAGCTCCTCTACACGTACCTGGCATGCCAGAACTGCTATATTAATCCCCAGCAGGTCTGATATGAAAGAGTTAACTGCATTTGTAATGCATGGTAAGAGATCCTCTAGAGGGAATTGTTCAGAAGTGGGTTCAGCAGCTACTGACAATATAAGTATACAGTGAATGTGTTTCCCGTTAGGATTATTTTACCAAGAACATCAGTTTATTGGAGAATGCAGCATACCATTACATTCATTTCCATGTGACAGAAATAAATTATTTCTGATCCACACAACGCTTTCCATTCTGGTGGTAAGAGTGTTAAAAAATGAAACCAAAGCTGGCCTTTAATACTGTACATATTTGTAAGAAACACATTTTTGGTTTGTTATTGAAATCCAAAGACAGAGATATTCATTTTCCATTTCACCTTTCTTAGATATGCATTCTTTTGCAGGGCCTATAATTACCCTATAGTTTATAATATTCCAAAGCAGACGCACATATTACTGGAATATGATAAGATAACGATAACAAATACTGCTACAATGAAAACTACTATAAGAAAACCAAGCCTGACGTGTTTTGTCTGTATTGCACAGACTGCTTCAGGAAAAAAAAAAGTACTAATAAATCATCCAAGACGTATAAAAGATGCAATAAATACCCCCACACAAACCAAGCTTCCTTTTAACATCCAAAATTGGCACTCAAAGATGCCAGTCATCCAAACCGTTCCTTGATCCATCGGCCTCTTGCTATTAGTGCTCCAAACCTTGCTTTTACCAAACGTGTTTCAGAGGAAGCGTCATTGGCAGTGTGAGTTCCACCAACATGGGATAAATCATAGCGTGTGTTCCACCACATAATTAATGGGATAATGAATAGGAAAGATACATATCAGTACCAAAGTGAAATGTATCAATAAACAACCATCATGTACAAAAATGGTCCAAATCTATAATTAAAAAATGGGGGAGAGGAAGATTGGAAATATGCGAGAAAAATAAACACTCTAAAAAAGCAGTAAGAACCCTATAAATTGAATAATGATATTATGCAATATTATTCAATGTTCAATAATATTTAATATAAAATAATATTGAAAATAAAATAAAAATAATTAAAATAGTAATACAAAAAAATATATATCTAATGTTGATAAAAAAATATTTACAAAAAAATATAAAAAAATTATAAAATAAAGAAAGAGTGAAAATGTAAAAAAAAAAAAAGTAAACCATTTTCACAATTTTTTACATCTCGACCTATAAAAGTTACTTGGGTATATTATATCCAGTATATTGCAATATATCCAGTATATTCTTTAAAGTCCTCATTTTTATTAAAATTCAAACTAGGTTCTTGTGTCATCTGTAGGCAGATATACTCCACTAACAACCCAACAATAGTATTTTTTTAAACACCTTTAAATATCAAATGCTCTTGTACTATATGGGGTGATAAAAGAAAAATCAAAGCTATTATCCTTCTGTATTTTCTTGTGACCTACTAAGAGTGAACCTCTGTCTTTCTGACTCTAAAAAATCTCTCCTCATCCTTTAACCACAAATTTATTTTTAATTGGTTTGCTGTAAATATTGTTCTAGTTCTATACAATTACGACATAGTCTGGTGAAATGACTTTTAGGAACTCCTACCAACCATCTAGGGTGATATCCACTACTCCTCTCTATATACACACAAGCATCAGTGAGTTAGATAAGAGTTTTGGTTTTTATATGTTATCAACAGAGATGTAAAGATCCAAACAAATCTATACATTCCTGGTCACAGTTGAGAGTAATTATTAAAGGAAAATGTATTCTATTCATATACTGTGTGAAAGTAACTTAGATCCTGTCCAAATGATCAAAATAGCATTAATATAGGGATGCCACAGCACTGAGTTTGTGCCAAAAGCTTTCTGGTTTCAGACATTCTCCAGGATTCTCTTTCACAACAATGCATACAAATGTTGGCATACCTCTGCACAACCTTGGTGCCACTAGAGGTGAATGTGACCTGTCTGGTTAACTGCAGTGTTCCTTTAATAAACAATAAACTCATATGGAAGACATTTTGTAATTAATGACAATCAAAACCTCATTCAGGACTGGATTTACCACCA
Source organism: Pelobates cultripes (assembly GCA_933207985.1). NCBI lineage: Eukaryota > Metazoa > Chordata > Amphibia > Anura > Pelobatidae > Pelobates > Pelobates cultripes. Next base: position 148,190,813 of record OW240916.1, on the reverse strand, counting down.
CACATTTTTAATGAGAAAAACAAAACCTCTTCTATGACTTGTCCTTTTTTTGCAGCTTTTAGCAAGCAATTTCAAATGCCTTCTCTGCAGCCCAATACAACATAGAAGAGGTGGATGTGTTGCACACCTGTGGGATTATTTAATAAAGTCAGAATTACCTGGAATTCAGAGTGAATTTCAAATTTAAGGCCAAAGTAGCTGAATTGGAAGCATAGCTGACTTTGAGTTTGTATCTTATACATCTAGTATTGCCTTACAATTCCCACTTTCATGAGATAACCTGATGTTAATTAATTCCTACTAGAAGTATATGAACAACCATGCATATGTGCACTTCATCTGCTTGCAGGAGTTCGTTCAGATATTGCTTGCACAAATTAGGGAAAGAATGTGTGAAAGAATGGGGGGTCAATGTGCACCTCATGCCGAAAACAGTTCCATAACATTTGCGTCTAAATTCCCGCTGAGGTGACCGGGAATCCACAAAGTCCTCATGCCGAATTTAGGTCCATAGCAGTTGTGGCTAAGTACCGCTGGGCCTATTCGTGGGTTTGGTCCATGTGAACGGCCGCCAGAGAGCCAGCTTCGGTTTTATTCGCATGCAGGGAAAGTGCCGAACCAGGGGCACCCAGGGAAAGCTACTAGTGGCGGCTGGGCAGGGTAACTCCCAAACGGTCTCCCAAACCTGGACCATAGTCGGTGGACAGGTGGCTGGCTTCTACACTCCACCAGGAGTCCGTGGGAAGGAACATTTGTCACACCTTGCACCTACAATTATGATTAAAAAAAAGTTTTGAATGTTCTTTTAAATCTAAATACTGATTTCATTATTCTAGTTAATTAATAAGGAGTTAGATTTATCATAAGAAGTAATGTTTGTGTCCATCCAATACAATAAAACTATGGAAATAAGTTATATTTACAAAGTGTCCATATGGGGTCAGTTACAGAACATCCTCTTTGCTGTTAAAAACACTGATTCCCCTTGAGTTTGAATGATGAGCATGCAAATATTTCATTATGCATGTTTTGCTTACTTTGTAAAACCACAAATGACCCTCCTATCATTTCAGAGGTCAGAGCCCAGCTGTTGCTGAATTCAATTTGCTATTGAAAGCACATTCCCTGGAAACTTATGGCGTTGACCCTCATCCTTGCAAGGTAACACAGCTGTTTGTGCAGCTTTCATGTGCCATTGGACTAAGAATCATTGTCTTAACTCGTGTTTGTTTCACTGTGAAAACTATGGCAATGTCCTTTGTCAAGGTTATTACCTTCAACTTTATATTTAATCTTGATGATGTGATACTTACAGTTCTGAAAATGTATTTTCTTTAAGTAACACTATAGTGTCATGAATACAAACATGCATTCCTGACACTGTAGGTCTAAAGGCACCATTTAGGTGGCCGGCCCCTTTGATTTAGTCCCATTTTTTTCAAGCGCTGCACCAGCCAATATAATGCTTCCCCATAGGAAAGCATTGAGAGGCTATCGTGCATCCTTGGCAATATGCTACGCTAATCAGCATTTCTTCACGCTCTGCATTTCCTCTCCATGCAGAGCGTGTGCCGCACTGACCCAGGAAGCACCTCTAATGACTGTCTTGAGTGACCGCAACTAGAGGTGTTACGAGGCAGCAATGTAAATTATTCTCTGAAAAGAAAATGCTTCTATTAAAAAGCCTGCTGGGACAGGCAGTAGACACCAGAACAACTGCATTAAGCTGCAGTTGTTCTGGTGACTACAGTGTTTCTTTAAGATGGAAATAGAACATTGAATTTTGCTGACATTGAGCATGCAGACATTAAATCCATTTAGCACTTGGGTAGTGGGGATGTCTATATACCCATATCATTTTATTTATAAATAATTTGAAAAACATTTTTTTTTTTTTAATAATCATAGGGCAAGGTGTTAGTTTATCTACAGTATGACTCTAGGATAATAGGATATGAAACAGATTGGAATATATATATATGTTGTCATATCCACCATGTTTTGTGAGACACACATCATCTCATCATTATGGATAATAAAGCAGGATTCATGATTAATTTATCACCTGATTTGTTACCTGCAGTTTGTGACTACATATTGCAGAACTTTCTGTATGTTGCCCATCGTTCTGTATAAATGATATGTGACAAACACACACACATGCACACACACAGATAAGACTTGGCCATTTGGTATTGGAGTATTGCATATTCGGCCAAATTTCATGCAATTAGTTCATTTGTACACAACACAAATGAGCAATTTGGAAAACAAAGTAATCATGGAAAAAAATTCAGTTTGACCACCATATTAATATTAGTTTAAAACTTCACTTATTCCCCTACCTGCCTTGCTGCAGTTAGTGTTTTGGTGGGGCTCTAAATAAATAATAAAGCAGGGGTTGGGGGGACATATGCAGGTAGGGGGTATGAAAAAAATTCAAAAAATGTGGGTTGGACTCAATACCTCCCCCAGCCCTCACCAATGTGTGGAGGGTGGGGGCTATAATTATAATAATGTAGGGAACTTGGTGTTGGCTAGAGGTTATTAAATGAATAACTATTACCAGGGAGTACCTAATAGATAAATAGATCCAAGTTGGCCCTTTGAGGGCTCCATGGAGCTTGCATAGCAGGAAAATCCCTTATTATATTGCTTTACAATTTTAGTCAGAATGCTCTGATTGGTTGGCTTGTAAATACTCTGACAGAAATTCACCTAACCACTGGCAGGGAGGATAAATTAAAAAGGCGCTAAATATTAGGGGGTGGACAGGACAATAGTATGTCCACACCCTATGTATATTATGTTACTAACCCCCACCCACCGCCCATGGGTGTGGGCTAGGGGGCACATTAGGACCCTCACAATTGATTATAATTAAATCACCCATCGCTCTTTTACTAAATAGCCACGACTCACTGGCCACGAGTGGGTCCAAAACATGGATGTAATTCGGTTTGTCCGAATAGTTTTTATTTTCTGACGAAACTATTGAGACAAACCAAATTTTCTGTCCTTGTACAGGTCTACTCCAGATCTGTCCTGGAAATATTTTTTTTTTTTTAAGTTGATGCTTTTATGACTTCGGTATTGTCATGTAAACAGTTTAAGCAAAGGTGCAATTACAAATTTCCTTTAGTAATTGCCTCTAGTTAATGTTTATTTTATATTTTGAACAACTTGAAATAAAAGTATTTTATAAAATTACAAAAATCGTAATATATTTATTTAATTAATCTTCATCAGCACAGTAAGTATTCAGTGAATGCTGTAAGTTTCACTTTGACAGTCATATCTCCATGTACTTGTGCTATTTTGTTTCAAGGACTCTACTGGGACCACAACCTTTTTAGGATACACTGCCGCGGGGTTTGTCGTTTTTCAGGGCAATAAGAGAATACATCTTATAAAATGGTGAGAAACTTTTATCTTTTTGTTTTGTCCCTTATGAGCATATAAAAAAAGATTGTTTCAAATGTGTTTGTCAGTGAAATATTTTTGTAATGCTACCATGCTTGTATAAATAATTAGTAAGCTACAGAGTGCTGTAACGAAGATGCTTTTAAACACTTAGAAACTTTTTATAAGATGCCTTTGAGATTGGGCCCTAGGTCCAGGGGAAAAGTCTAAACAGCGGCCCCTTGTGCTCTTTATAAATGTTTTCAGGGGCACTTCTTGCAATTACAAAGTCTGCTTTGCTTTAAGTTCACTGACTATAGAGCAATTCCCCCACTGACTTTGCGCAGCCTGCGGGCTGTACTGCAATCTGCAGAGACAGGAAGCAGAACTGTGCAGGATGTGATATTTGATGAGTTTACAGATATGTGAATATCCAAGATATGTAAAATAATATTAAAATGTAGGAAAATATTAATTTAACTGTTACAGTAGAAAAAAAATTATCCTGGTTTATCTCAACATTTGTATTGATTATTTAGATATGACACCAAAAATATCACAACATTATAGTACATCATTAAATAGAAGTTACAGATAACATATGCTTTTAAAATATAGTGAATGACAGCACAGTAAAGTGTGTGTGCTCCAGAAGACAAAGTGTAGAAGCCAGACCTTTTTTATTTAGAATTTAACTGCAATTGATAAAATAGGTGTTACACCACCTACTTGCGGTTGTGTGTCTTACTCCATGGGAATATTGTCAGTATGGAGCTATCCTTTTCTCAATTTATGGGAAGGTCAGAGATAGAGGTAGGAATGACTACACAAAAATGGGAGCTTAAGGTCCCTGTTTAAAAATATCATCATAGGATGAACCGAAATGTGTTTGAAGAATAACAGTGCATAGATGAAGCTGGGCAAGAAGTGTGTGTGGATGGTGGGGTGGTATTCCCAGGAAGGAGGAAATAGATTAATATTCCACAAGTTATGTTTTACATTCTGAAATACTTTTTATAGTATGTCGTTTTATAAAAGAAATAAAGGATTTAGAAGTGATATACCTCTCAGCCATGTAAAGTGCACTTTGTAAGAATGCAATCGCTGATGTCCTAGTGAAACAGCAGACTGGAGAAAAAGCCAAGATGGACAAATTAGAAAGGTCCTGATGGATCCTGAAAATCTGAAAATTATGCAGTCTGCTTGACTTTAGTGTAACCGTTGTATTGCTCACATTCTATCATTGTTTTATAGGCCTGATATCTGCAAACTGAAGTTTGATGGAAAAACATTTCATGTGGTTACACTGCAGAAGGAGGTAAGAGGTCTATATCTAGCAAATGTGCTAGACAATCCTTATTAGATGTGTGCTTTTCTGCACAACAAGAATATATATATTTCTAAAATGTATTTATTTAGTTGGGGTCATTCTTTATTTTTGTTGTGTAAAATAAAATAACATACAAGCTGACGATGCCACAAGAGCAGAGTCAAGCACATAAGAGCTTACATAATAGGACTTTGGCATGGCATACAAATCAATTACAGATTTTTGTTAAAATAAGGAGAGAACAAGCAGAACATACATGTCTAAAAGGCTAGGTTATGTGGAGACTGTCAAGCTGAGAACAACAAGAAGAACCCCCCAATGATGTGGTGCGCTGAGGTTAGAATAGGAGCTTGGTGGTCCAGAGTAGCACCTCCAAATCAGCCTAATATGCAGGAGCTCAGGCTGCATACGTTCAGTCGGCTCGAAGGTTAAGCTCCACCGCTCTATATTTTTTTGTCGTTGTGTTTTGTGTGTGTATGGTTTATTTTTTCTTTTCTATACTAGAGGAAAAAGTTTGCTATTCTCTCCCAAAAACCTGTACTTTCCTATACTAGGGAAATATGCATCTGATATGTTCATATACTGTGGGAACTTTAAGTTCATCACTAAAATAAGGAAAATCAAGTTTTGCTATCCTGTATGAGGGGAGATAACATGCTATGACTTCATATACTAGGGAAAGTAGACCTTTTACCTATAATTTAGGAAATGTTATAAATGTTATGTCCTGTTATATATTCATAATAATCTTGGTTCACAAATCACTGAGCTCTTACAAATCTCTGCCTTGTAGCTATTATATTTAGTACTTCTTTATATATTTTAAAACCTTTTATTGCGTGCCATATTTGTTATAGCAGGAATATTGTCTGCAGAATATACACGTTTAAATCAAATTAATGATATAACTGAGCATAAAAATCATTATGAAGTACAAGCAGTGTCAGTGTAAAACGCATTATGCAAAATTCCCACGCCTATGATAGACTTGCTTATGATGATTAAGTTTCAGATGCGCATTGTGTTTCTGCTGAGAGGGAGAAGAGTGAGAGGTAAAACAACTTTCTCAGCCTTGTAAATATAGCAGTATCATCTCAAATATCCCCTATGGTCTGCCGAAGGTGCAATAATCTATAGGTATAGATATAGAGAGAGTGCATTGTAAGGAAATGATGACATAGGCGGGTTCAAGAGACATCTTGATCAAATTGACAGGGTTTTTAAATAAAGGGAGAACATCTAGGCCTAAATTGAAAAGTTTGAAAAGTTCTTCAAGTCAGATTCCAGTTCAGCTGTATTGGTCTAAAGTGTGAAATTCACTTTGAATTCTCTTTGAGCTGTAGATAATTCTCACTTTAGTAAGTAACCCTGTTTCACTGTTGGTTAAATGGATTATGCACATCTTTAGAAACCCTAATTGTTTGCCACAGGGTGGCTGCATCTGCTGTGAGTGTCATTCAATTCTGCAACTCACTGCAATATGTGGCCATGAGCAGCAGGGGTGGATAAATAAAACCACATGTCCAGGTTAAATTACAGTAATGTGTAATATGAGATAAGGGAAAGATGTCATAAATAACATAAAATGTAAACTTAAATACTGGCAGTTATTACGTTATTACTTTCAAGGATTACTCACTATGTTAATGCAATGCATCACAATGCTTTGAACATTCCAACATGCAGATCATATAAATATGTCACAGTACAGTTAGCTGTGCTGATTGATGGAAACCTTTCTGATATTGTTTACATTACTGGTATTCAATAGACTTTTGCATGGTAGAAAAGCTTGGGACCTCCAACAATCATTCAGTTGAAAATTCAGCTCAGCCAAAGACTGTCTATAAAAAAATATTCAGGAAAACTATTAGGATGAACAAAAGAGTGTATAAAAATGGGCCAGTCAGTTTATTGCAGAATATGCAATATGCAACGATACCTTTTGTATTGGACTAACATAATATTTCAGAGAAGCTTTCGAGAGTTTTCCTCTCTTCTTCAGGTCTGAAGCAATACTGACCACCAAAGGAGAACAAAGAAGCCATCAAATGTAGTGAGGACATCAGGTGCATTTGAAATGACCGGTTACACCTAATTTTCACTGAAGCAAGAGATGAGCCGAGGAAGAAAGGAAAACTCTCGAAAGCTTGTCTTTGAAATATTATGTTAGTCCAATAAAAAAGGTATCATTGCATACTGCAATAATCTGGAATTTTGGCATCTTGTCTACTGGACTAATACGGCCAATAAAAATATACATTATATATCTCCATATTTCATATTTGGTTGACAGATCAAATGAGTAAATAGTAACCAACACATTTTATTGTTAGGTTTTTTGCTTTTTTTTCTCAAACGATTTTCAAGAAACAAGAAGTCTCTGCATTATCCCAGAGTCAGGAGGGGGCTTGCTTTTCATCCCTGGAGAGTCCTTTTTGTCAAACATCTTGAAACAGTTTGACGAAAATCAGGGCACCCAAAAACGTCTTGCTCCACAGCCACTATGTGCTATTTAGAATGTCCACTGATATATATTGTAGAGAGAAATTACAAGGGATTGGAAAATGAATGCCAAAATAAGAAAACTGAAAGAATTCTCAAACTTGATGATTTTGGTAATCTCTCAAAGTCAATTTGCTGCATCTCTTGCTTCAGTGAAAACTATGTGTAACTGGTCATTTCAAATGCACCTGATGTCCTCACTACATTTGATGGCATATTTGTTCTCCTTTGATGAATATTGTCTATGAAAATAGTTTTTTTAAATTCATATTAATATAATTTAAACAAGTTTTCTTTAATGCTTGTGTTTATTTTCTATCAGAAAAAAAATATTTTAACCTACCATACCTCGACACCAGCAGCCTGTAAGCATCTGTGGAAATGTGGGGTTGAAAACCAGGCCTTTTACAAGTACGTGTCAGTTTATCACCAATCAGAGAATCATACGTTGCTGTAACTTATGCAAATTAATTAATATGTTTTCATTTAGATATGCAAAATCAAGTCAAGTGAAGACCATGACAAGCAGCAATATCTTTTTCAAAGGGAGTCGGTTTCGGTACTGGTAAGTTGTTTTTTTTTGTACATCCCAATGGGTGCTTGTGTAAATAAAAATTATATAAACACTGTCACATAGGCATTTGTGTGTCTACGGTGCACCTTATCGCTATATGACAAAACTCTGTATTCATATTACAAAACTTGCTTTAAAGCAGAGATTGTATGTATGGCAAGCTGTATGAGCACATGCACATGCAAACAGTAAATGCATATGCATTCAGCACATGCAAAATAAGATTTCCCCACTGTTGTACATACCTAGCTGATTTTGTCAAAATACAGAGGGAATTATTCACAAGTGACTTTGTCAAACTTCTGGTGAGACGTGACTCAAATAATTTTTTTAAAGAGTAAGGTGTAATAAACCTATTTATAAAATAAATATTATTATACTAACATATTTATAAAAAATTTTAGGATACAAAAATATGGTAATAATGATTACTTTGTAAAAAACAAACAGCCGAGGTGCCCGTTCAAAGAGATTCACATTTAAATTTAACTGGACTTTAACCATACTGTTAGCAGCAAACCACTAGTAGTCTCCAGGGCATGCATGGCTTGTGATTTTTTTTTTTTTTTTTTGCGAGAGCAATGATGTGTTTATTATACAGAAACTGGAGGGCATTGCGAATTTAAAGTTAGTATTTAATTTAAGCTATGATTATACATCAATTTGTCCTTGTTCAGTCTTATTTGTTTAATATAGTGCAGAAGTAAACATGATATTAAAAGGTTTTGTGAAGTGACATTTTACTTTTATATAAATAATAGCTATAATATTTAAAACATAACTATTAGTGCTGGGAAACATGTTATATGAATTGTTTTATTTTTAATAAGAGGTATATGACATTATACATTGCAGGTGTGTGTACAGAAAATTTACTACATGTATATATAGTATGATTTTATGATGCTTGAAATTGCCTTTGTTAAGAAGGCAGTATTGATATTATGAAGTAGCACTATATATTCCAGGTCAGATCAATGAATCAGGAATTAACCTGGAATATATAGTGTGACTTCATAATATCAAAAGATTAAAACAATTGATGATTTAATTGCTGATTTATACTAATATTGCTATTTCAGCCTAAAATATGTATTTTTATGCAAATGAATATTACATGGTCAATTCTCAACAGTGTTGTGAATTTACATCACAAATATCCTCTATATATTTTATGGCTAATATTCCACCAATGTTTACACTAATCCAGTGGGAAAGTCGCAAAAGAAGTCATAGAAGCAAGTTCGAAAATCCAGAGGGATCCTCCAGAGGTACATAGGTAAGATATATCTGTTTTATTATTTATTTAAGTACATATATGACAATGTTTTGTTTTGTATATTATATTCTTTCTCGGTTACCAGAATGCTTACAGGATTCCACTGTTGCTTATAAGTTAAGTGTATATTAAGCTGTCAACCATTAGTTAGGGTACTTGTAATAGAACTTATGGCCATTTTATAACTTCCAAAAACTAGTGTTTTTTTTGTTTTGTTTTTTAATATAAACCTGTTTTTATTTGCTGAGATGATTCAAGAATACAGATTTGAAAAATATAAAGGGGTAAACATTGGACGCCCACTCATAAAGGCACTTGTAGCAGTGCCAAACTATTTTATATATTTGATTTTATTGAAACAAAAATATATAGTAAAAATAAAAGTAAAATTTGCTCTAATAGGACAACTAAGAGTTTATTTTCCTGGAGATAGCCTTTCTGGAGATTTTCCATATATAGCCATGGAAGGCTAGGTAGGGGAGGAAATGGGTCTGGCTGGAGGGACTTGTACTTATACAGGGAGTGCAGAATTATTAGGCAAGTTGTATTTTTGAGGATTAATTTTATTATTGAACAACAACCATGTTCTCAATGAACCCAAAAAACTCATTAATATCAAAGCTGAATATTTTTGGAAGTAGTTTTTAGTTTGTTTTTAGTTATAGCTATGTTAGGGGGATATCTGTGTGTGCAGGTGACTATTACTGTGCATAATTATTAGGCAACTTAACAAAAAACAAATATATACCCATTTCAATTATTTATTATTACCAGTGAAACCAATATAACATCTCAACATTCACAAATATACATTTCTGACATTCAAAAACAAAACAAAAACAAATCAGTGACCAATATAGCCACCTTTCTTTGCAAGGACACTCAAAAGCCTGCCATCCATGGATTCTGTCAGTGTTTTGATCTGTTCACCATCAACATTGCGTGCAGCAGCAACCACAGCCTCCCAGACACTGTTCAGAGAGGTGTACTGTTTTCCCTCCTTGTAAATCTCACATTTGATGATGGACCACAGGTTCTCAATGGGGTTCAGATCAGGTGAACAAGGAGGCCATGTCATTAGATTTTCTTCTTTTATACCCTTTCTTGCCAGCCACGCTGTGGAGTACTTGGACGCGTGTGATGGAGCATTGTCCTGCATGAAAATCATGTTTTTCTTGAAGGATGCAGACTTCTTCCTGTACCACTGCTTGAAGAAGGTGTCTTCCAGGAACTGGCAGTAGGACTGGGAGTTGAGCTTGACTCTATCCTCAACCCGAAAAGGCCCCACAAGCTCATCTTTGATGATACCAGCCCAAACCAGTACTCCACCTCCACCTTGCTGGCGTCTGAGTCGGACTGGAGCTCTCTGCCCTTTACCAATCCAGCCACGGGCCCATCCATCTGGCCCATCAAGACTCACTCTCATTTCATCAGTCCATAAAACCTTAGAAAAATCAGTCTTGAGATATTTCTTGGCCCAGTCTTGACGTTTCAGCTTGTGTGTCTTGTTCAGTGGTGGTCGTCTTTCAGCCTTTCTTACCTTGGCCATGTCTCTGAGTATTGCACACCTTGTGCTTTTGGGCACTCCAGTGATGTTGCAGCTCTGAAATATGGCCAAACTGGTGGCAAGTGGCATCGTGGCAGCTGCACGCTTGACTTTTCTCAGTTCATGGGCAGTTATTTTGCGCCTTGGTTTTTCCACACGCTTCTTGCGACCCTGTTGACTATTTTGAATGAAACGCTTGATTGTTCGATGATCACGCTTCAGAAGCTTTGCAATTTTAAGAGTGCTGCATCCCTCTGCAAGATATCTCACTATTTTTGACTTTTCTGAGCCTGTCAAGTCCTTCTTTTGACCCATTTTGCCAAAGGAAAGGAAGTTGCCTAATAATTATGCACACCTGATATAGGGTGTTGATGTCATTAGACCACACCCCTTCTCATTACAGAGATGCACATCACCTAATATGCTTAATTGGTAGTAGGCTTTCGAGCCTATACAGCTTGGAGTAAGACAACATGCATAAAGAGGATGATGTGGTCAAAATACTCATTTGCCTAATAATTCTGCACTCCCTGTATTTACAAGAAGCAAAGCTAGAGAGTTTGCTGTGACAGGTAGCACAGCAGGGACCATGTGAAACACTATAACTAAAGGATTGTATTTGATTTATTATTAAATTATTATGGATGTATCATATCACATAAATGGGTACCAGGTATGAAATGGTTTGACACTTACCTGGGCTTATCTTCACAGATATTGCTAAAGCATGAGTTGCTTGTCCTTTATAGTAATATACTTTTGCAGCTGTCACCCTAAGCCAATACATTACATACATTACATGATTGCCAGAATTTATATTGCTAAGTAGAAACATCCTCTATTGTTAAAATGGGCTGGACCATGGATCCAGGTATTTGTCAAACTATTAAAAAATAGTTTACTCTTAAAGAAAAACTCCAAGTATCATAACCACTACAGTAACACTCCAAACACCATAACAACTAAAGTGTGCAATAGTGATCACGGTGTCAGGAGTGCCATGGCGCTTCCTTATTGTAAGCAATCAAACCGTGACATAAATCTTCAAACTATTACAGAGCAGAAATAGTTCATAAACAATGTGTGAAGTTAACCCACCTTATCATGTAATTATTTTGTCAGATCTCTCATACCTCACAGTCGCAGCTCCTACTCGTTAAATAAACAACTTATTATCAACATGGAGCCCCTCCAGCCACTTATTCCATCCCCAAGTGAAGAAGATGAAGAAGAAAGTCCATTAGATGAAGGTAAAGTTGGGACAACATTATAATTTCATGCTATGTATGAATTAAGTTCATTCACTTTCTAGTATGCTCTTTAATACACTTTAACCCCAACAGGTGTAGAATAGTATGCCACCATTTTGTAAGAAATGTGTTCACATTTCTGGTTATTAAAGAACACTCCAAGTGCCAGACCACTACAATGCACTGTAGTGTTTATGGTTAAAAGGATTGCCTTAGCAATCATTTGTAAATGGTTTGACAACTTAGCTCAGGTCTGCTGGGTGCCAGTCACAGTCTCTTCTGGAGGGCTGGCTATTGGCTCAGAGGTTCAGTTGAGCACTTTCAGCCAATGAGCTAAGTTCTGCACCACTTGGCTTAGCACAGTGCTGCTGCATCTGGCAACAGAGTAGGTAGGGACTGTTTGCTAACAGTTTGACTACATACCCTGGGACTGCATCAAGACACTTCTGGCTTCATAACCAGTACAGCGAGCTGTAATAGCTGTGGTACTTGGAGTGTTCCATTAAGAGGTTATATGTATTAGATGCTAATGGCACCTTTAGTTGAGTTGATGAATGCTTAGGGTACAGTGGAATATGTGTTTGTGACAATGAAAATAATTATTTTGTTCTAATGACCAAATATCTATAGTGTCTATCAATATTTGGACTCTCATTTTCTGTCCAATTGACATTTTAAACACACACACACACATATATATGTATTTGTAGTACATGTATATGCTGTATGTATAAAATTAAGGACATTACACAATCCCAATGGTATCTTATTAGCAGTAATAAACTTGAAGTAAAGGTATAGTAAGAATGCCCTTTAGTACATGAATTTAAAAATCAGCCTGACATAGAAATTCCTATAAAAGATTATATTCTACATTATGGGAAATACTGCATGGTTGACATCAGCCCCCATGCCGTGCATAGCTTATAATGCATTACCCAAGCTTGGCACAGATCCATAGCATTTGGAAGGAATGCATTAGTGTGATTTTACCTAGTTATTCAAAAAACAAAAAATTGACAATGTCTCCATGTTTATGGAGGATAATTATATATACAGAATTAGTAGTTTGTAGCAATTCTTTATTTTATTTCTTCTAGCTTATATATTTTTTTTCACAGTGAAGTAATTTGATTTCATACACTCTAACAAAAATGAAATCGCTAAATCAGTGAACGATGGCCTTCTGGATGTTATAGTGTTTTTTTTTAAGGGCAGAAAGGATTATAACATGAGTGAGTTCTAAGCTTCTAAATAATCAGGTCAGCCATAAATCCTGTGTGAAACTAGTTCTTCCTATAAAAAAGTACAATACATGAATGTGCTTATAGAGTAATTGATTTTAATTCCATTTCCTGTATCACATCATTATTTCATTTCCATTTCCATGATTGGCTGAAAATTACGATATTTCACTGCATTTTAGCATTTTCTATTTATATATATTGATGCCAGCCTATTAAATAGCTCCTATCACAGTTTGCACACTTTGCGTTAGTTGGTATGTCTCCAGCCAGTTATATAAATATGTATGTTATGAATTATGTGCCAGAAACCGTAACTGATAGCAGTGATTCCTGAATTTAAAATATTAAGACAAAGGCAACATCTAGACGTTATAGTGTTTACATATACTTTTAAATATGCTGTACTCCCTACCAGCAGCTGTAAAATGTTTAATGCAGGAGGATTCATTTCATGGGGTTAGGTATAAATAGCATAGTCCTAAAAGTGGAGCGTTAACTTGGAAACCATTCAAACATTCAGTGATTCTTTCATATTATTCAGTAGCAGTAAAGCACCCTGCACCTCTTGTGTAATGTAACGTATGTGTTACTGGTGTGGCTAATCTGTTACCAACGCTAGACTTGCACACTAGTACTAAGATAATGATGGAGCCACAGAGCCTTAACAATTTTTGAGGCATTATTTTCCACCATCAAAACTGTGGATTTGGCAACATTTCAACCTGTGAAGTCTTGACCCTTATTTTGATGGTGGAATAAAACATCACTGGTTTATGACCTAATTATTATTTATGTACTGGTTCATTTTTAGAATGGTATCCCAGAATAGCTCTTATATATTAAATATACATCACCAGAAATATTTTCACATAGAATTACACATACTATTTGCATCATGTATTCACCACTGTATGGAAAATAGGAAAACGTCTTGAATCATTCATCACAACTTTCCTTTCTTTATCGTTGAAACAAGCCACTGATTGAGATCTATCAGTCGATCCCTAGCCTTCCATAATTTTTTATGGATCTTATGAATTATACACTAACGTCTGAATTCGGACAGCAAAATACAGACATTGTTCAAGCTATTGAGCAATGTCTGGATTTTGCAACTCAAGCACCAAATGGGCTTTGAATTGGTCTGGATTTTAGCTGAATGCTTCCTGGCTCAGGATGCTTAAAATATGGGCCTAGATTTTTTTAAATAAATCTGAACTATTTGCCTGTTGGAGGCAGTAGCAGTCAGCATCTAAACAGTTAAAACCCCTTGGCGCTGTGAGGGGTAAACAAATGGTGGCCTTCCAGCCTTTGCTAGCCAGCTGCCACTATATATTGTTAAAATATAGAAAAAAACCTATGTGGGGTCATTAAGATGGTGCCTGCAAAATAATGTGGGAGGCATAGTCCCTCCTCTGTAGGCATCTCTGTAGGCAAATGGTGAGTGGCAGATAACTGACCAGCCTCTTGATACCACCCTTGGGAAATAGTATACCCACAGTCCCCACCCATTGGTAGTGCGTGAAGGCCTGGAGGGATGACATTAGTGCTGCCCCCAGAATATTACTATTTAGAGCGCCCACCCACAACCTTTGGCATAAGCTTTAATATGCATCAACCTTACTGAGATTCCCATAATGCTAAATAGCAACTGTGGATACATTTAAGACATGAATGTGATATAGGTATTGTCTACCACTGTAAACACATAGTCTAGAATGGATGACTCACCACCCTATAAAGCAGGGGTTCTCAACGTTAGTCCTCAGGACCCCCTACCAGTCCAGGGTTTAGGGATTACCTGGGTGTGTCTAAGGTGTTTAGAAAAAAAAACACCTTAGAGTCTAAGGTGTTTTTTTCCCTTTTCCTAAACACCTGAGACACACCCAGGTAATCCCCAAATCCTGGACTGGTAGGGGGTCCTGAGGACTGGGTTGAGAACCCCTGCTATAAAGGGTTTGAGTCCTTCAACGTACTAGAGAAAAGAATGGAATGTGGTAAAACACCAGAGGTAAATGTTAAAATATAACTTTTAATGACAAACTAATAAAACGTTATCCAACCTATGGATGCATGGCAGTAATGTAATCTAAAATGAGATGAGAAAAAAAAAATAGGTAAACAGTGAAATAACTTAAGAGGGCTAAAAAAAAAGTCCACTATAAACATACACATATATTTACAAATCTAAGTCAACTGATATATCTAACAATGGTATATATGCAAATGATGTACATAACTTGATGGACGCAAGTCTCTTTTCAGCTATGTAACTATATAATAGAGCAGGTATATAATGTAAATCTGATGTTTCCTTGAGCTGGCGGTTAACCTTTCTTATAATTTCTGTAATTTATGTTAATTTTCACTCCTCCGCTCAGGATCCCATGTTTTATGTTTATTTTTACTTGCAATTAACTTTTTCACTTAATCTCGTAGATGTAGATACTTCAGATTTACATTATATACCTGCTCTATTATATGTACATCATTTGCATATATACCATTGTACATATTGTTTTTTTAGCCCTCTTGATGTATTAGACTTTCCTCACATCATTTGAGTTGCAAGGTATTGTTTTTTTTGGCATCCAGTGATATCAGGTGGCAGGTTACACACTATATGTGCTGTAGAATCTGGTCCTGGTTGCAATCTATTTACTTATCTGGATATTTGGTTCCTCTTGTCATTTGACAAGTTATTTCACTGTTTATCTATTTATTTATTTATTTTTTGTCTCATTTTAGAGTACATTACTGCCATACATGTGTTTCACCACATTCCATTCTTTTCTCTACATTTTAGACATGTTAACTGAGACACAATCAAATGGGAATGGGATGCCTAATTTGAAATCAGTATCTCTCTTTGAAAAGCCTCAATTGTGCTTTGTGCTGGGGACAAAGTGAGAGAGGAAGAGCACCCTCCTGGCTCTCCTGGTTATATCATTTCCGTTACATAAACACTTAGTCTTGTGCCAGAAATATAATAATGAGACATGCTGGGAGGAGTATAAACAATATTTAAAAGCACATTAAACACTTTAGTTTTCAGTTATTCGTTTATGCCAGCATTGAAGGCATTATGCATTACATACTATGGAGTAATTGACTCCAGCAGCTCATTAGACTCATCAGAAAAACTGAGCCTGACTTTTCAACTTTTCCTCCGAGACCCCCAGATAAAGCCTGCAGCTGAGCAAAGGACTTCCATTCCAGCCTAGAAAACATTTCTGTGAGTTTAGGCTACTTTTGTATATATTATCTGCCTTATCTGTGCCTCTAAACTAGTACTGCTCTAAATCTGCTGGAAACCAGCTTTGTGTTTTTATTGTCCATATTTGGATAATGAAACTGCATACTTCTTTCTGCTTATCTCTTTTCCGCTACAAGTCTTCTGCATTCTAGATACAGGACCTGTGCTTTATTCTCTCTTTCCAGTACATGTTTTCTGCATCCTGTCTGTTAAACCATATCCATCTTCTTATGTTGCTTCTTGCTTGTGTGTGCTTTGCTATGATTACTCATTGCATCTTGGACCCAAAAACCTCTATTGCCTGCACAATTGTGCTGCATAAAGACTGTGGTTGAACTAATAAGCATTTTATGCAAATTACAGCGGTAGACATGGTATAAACCTCTCTTTTAACCAGGTGCCAATATAGTCAAAGCACAGTCTGCCGAGCAACACACTGGTGGCCAACTTTGAGCTTAAATCAGTAACTGTTGCATAATTAAATTTCAATGTGAATAAGACACAGATAAAAATAATATATGTTCATGAGTGATTCTCTAAGGCTTTGCTTTTTTTCTTTCATTGTACTAAAGGGTTAATAAGCCCTAATATAAATTGCTTTATACTATGACAAAGAGGGAAGCTTACAGAACTTCATTTCAGCAAAAATCCATCCATCCATCCATTTTTATTTAAAGTCAGAAAATGAGCCACAGAAACGCAGAGAAATTGAAATCTGACATTAGAATTAAAAGTACTGTTTTAATGACGTTGTGTTCTGTTCAGTTGAATAAACTTACAAAAGTTCCATGAACAAAGATGATATATACCAGTGAAGACAGAAAACATCATGCAAAATACCATGAACAAAATAAAAAAAATAAAAAAATAAAAAACCATACAATGGTGAAATTCAATTTATTTGCTATAAAACTATAAAAACATTTCTTTTCATTCAGGCTCTTTGTAGCAAGGGTATCTAATTTGTGTATTAAACTTAAACACCAGTGGTGTCGCTGGGGGGGGTGGCTACATCATGCAATGCCCCCCCTCCAAATTAAAATGAAAGTTGGGAGCACGGAGTCTCCCTTCACAAGCTGTCACTGTGGAACTGTGCTCCACCCTTTTCCCACGAGCGGCCAGAGGGGGCACTGTGCTGGGAGGACTTCCTCCTGGGTCACAGAGAGCAGCGCAGGGGAGAGACAGGGAGAGATAGCTCAACTCTGCACAGAGGCATCCAGGCAGCTGCTGGTAAGTTAGAGGTTCAGTGTGTGGTTCAGTCTGTGTGTGTGTGGAAAGGCAGTGGCGGATCCAGAGCCTGATCTCGGGAGGGGCACTTGTAGATTATTTAAAGAAATAATCCTGGCACAATAACCACTACAGCTCAGTGTAGTAGTTATGGCGCCAGTAGTGCCAGGATCCCATACCAGAGTAAGTAGTCAAACCTTTTAAGAACAGTTTGACAACTTACCTGGGGTCTGCTGGGATATAGGGCATAGGAGCAGTGGTATGTGTTAGGGGTGCAGTGTGTGTGTGTGAGCGGTGAAGTGTGTGTGCGAGTGCGTGAGGGCGGCAGTATATTTTAGGGTTGAAGTGTGTGTTAGGGGGCAGTGTATGTGTGGGGCAGTGTGTGTGTGTGTGTGTGAGCGGTGCAGTGTGTATGAGGG
>OW240916.1:148025391-148166672 GCA_933207985.1 Pelobates cultripes | reverse complement strand
TTGTCCGAATAGTTTTTATTTTCTGACGAAACTATTGAGACAAACCAAATTTTCTGTCCTTGTACAGGTCTACTCCAGATCTGTCCTGGAAATATTTTTTTTTTTTTAAGTTGATGCTTTTATGACTTCGGTATTGTCATGTAAACAGTTTAAGCAAAGGTGCAATTACAAATTTCCTTTAGTAATTGCCTCTAGTTAATGTTTATTTTATATTTTGAACAACTTGAAATAAAAGTATTTTATAAAATTACAAAAATCGTAATATATTTATTTAATTAATCTTCATCAGCACAGTAAGTATTCAGTGAATGCTGTAAGTTTCACTTTGACAGTCATATCTCCATGTACTTGTGCTATTTTGTTTCAAGGACTCTACTGGGACCACAACCTTTTTAGGATACACTGCCGCGGGGTTTGTCGTTTTTCAGGGCAATAAGAGAATACATCTTATAAAATGGTGAGAAACTTTTATCTTTTTGTTTTGTCCCTTATGAGCATATAAAAAAAGATTGTTTCAAATGTGTTTGTCAGTGAAATATTTTTGTAATGCTACCATGCTTGTATAAATAATTAGTAAGCTACAGAGTGCTGTAACGAAGATGCTTTTAAACACTTAGAAACTTTTTATAAGATGCCTTTGAGATTGGGCCCTAGGTCCAGGGGAAAAGTCTAAACAGCGGCCCCTTGTGCTCTTTATAAATGTTTTCAGGGGCACTTCTTGCAATTACAAAGTCTGCTTTGCTTTAAGTTCACTGACTATAGAGCAATTCCCCCACTGACTTTGCGCAGCCTGCGGGCTGTACTGCAATCTGCAGAGACAGGAAGCAGAACTGTGCAGGATGTGATATTTGATGAGTTTACAGATATGTGAATATCCAAGATATGTAAAATAATATTAAAATGTAGGAAAATATTAATTTAACTGTTACAGTAGAAAAAAAATTATCCTGGTTTATCTCAACATTTGTATTGATTATTTAGATATGACACCAAAAATATCACAACATTATAGTACATCATTAAATAGAAGTTACAGATAACATATGCTTTTAAAATATAGTGAATGACAGCACAGTAAAGTGTGTGTGCTCCAGAAGACAAAGTGTAGAAGCCAGACCTTTTTTATTTAGAATTTAACTGCAATTGATAAAATAGGTGTTACACCACCTACTTGCGGTTGTGTGTCTTACTCCATGGGAATATTGTCAGTATGGAGCTATCCTTTTCTCAATTTATGGGAAGGTCAGAGATAGAGGTAGGAATGACTACACAAAAATGGGAGCTTAAG
This sequence comes from Pelobates cultripes, assembly GCA_933207985.1. Lineage (NCBI taxonomy): Eukaryota > Metazoa > Chordata > Amphibia > Anura > Pelobatidae > Pelobates > Pelobates cultripes. Next base: position 148,165,384 of record OW240916.1, on the reverse strand, counting down.
GTCCCTGTTTAAAAATATCATCATAGGATGAACCGAAATGTGTTTGAAGAATAACAGTGCATAGATGAAGCTGGGCAAGAAGTGTGTGTGGATGGTGGGGTGGTATTCCCAGGAAGGAGGAAATAGATTAATATTCCACAAGTTATGTTTTACATTCTGAAATACTTTTTATAGTATGTCGTTTTATAAAAGAAATAAAGGATTTAGAAGTGATATACCTCTCAGCCATGTAAAGTGCACTTTGTAAGAATGCAATCGCTGATGTCCTAGTGAAACAGCAGACTGGAGAAAAAGCCAAGATGGACAAATTAGAAAGGTCCTGATGGATCCTGAAAATCTGAAAATTATGCAGTCTGCTTGACTTTAGTGTAACCGTTGTATTGCTCACATTCTATCATTGTTTTATAGGCCTGATATCTGCAAACTGAAGTTTGATGGAAAAACATTTCATGTGGTTACACTGCAGAAGGAGGTAAGAGGTCTATATCTAGCAAATGTGCTAGACAATCCTTATTAGATGTGTGCTTTTCTGCACAACAAGAATATATATATTTCTAAAATGTATTTATTTAGTTGGGGTCATTCTTTATTTTTGTTGTGTAAAATAAAATAACATACAAGCTGACGATGCCACAAGAGCAGAGTCAAGCACATAAGAGCTTACATAATAGGACTTTGGCATGGCATACAAATCAATTACAGATTTTTGTTAAAATAAGGAGAGAACAAGCAGAACATACATGTCTAAAAGGCTAGGTTATGTGGAGACTGTCAAGCTGAGAACAACAAGAAGAACCCCCCAATGATGTGGTGCGCTGAGGTTAGAAAAGGAGCTTGGTGGTCCAGAGTAGCACCTCCAAATCAGCCTAATATGCAGGAGCTCAGGCTGCATACGTTCAGTCGGCTCGAAGGTTAAGCTCCACCCCTCTATATTTTTTTGTCGTTGTGTTTTGTGTGTGTATGGTTTATTTTTTCTTTTCTATACTAGAGGAAAAAGTTTGCTATTCTCTCCCAAAAACCTGTACTTTCCTATACTAGGGAAATATGCATCTGATATGTTCATATACTGTGGGAACTTTAAGTTCATCACTAAAATAAGGAAAATCAAGTTTTGCTATCCTGTATGAGGGGAGATAACATGCTATGACTTCATATACTAGGGAAAGTAGACCTTTTACCTATAATTTAGGAAATGTTATAAATGTTATGTCCTGTTATATATTCATAATAATCTTGGTTCACAAATCACTGAGCTCTTACAAATCTCTGCCTTGTAGCTATTATATTTAGTACTTCTTTATTATTTTAAAACCTTTTATTGCGTGCCATATTTGTTATAGCAGGAATATTGTCTGCAGAATATACACATTTAAATCAAATTAATGATATAACTGAGCATAAAAATCATTATGAAGTACAAGCAGTGTCAGTGTAAAACGCATTATGCAAAATTCCCACGCCTATGATAGACTTGCTTATGATGATTAAGTTTCAGATGCGCATTGTGTTTCTGCTGAGAGGGAGAAGAGTGAGAGGTAAAACAACTTTCTCAGCCTTGTAAATATAGCAGTATCATCTCAAATATCCCCTATGGTCTGCCGAAGGTGCAATAATCTATAGGTATAGATATAGAGAGAGTGCATTGTAAGGAAATGATGACATAGGCGGGTTCAAGAGACATCTTGATCAAATTGACAGGGTTTTTAAATAAAGGGAGAACATCTAGGCCTAAATTGCTGAGTTTGAAAAGTTCTTCAAGTCAGATTCCAGTTCAGCTGTATTGGTCTAAAGTGTGAAATTCACTTTGAATTCTCTTTGAGCTGTAGATAATTCTCACTTTAGTAAATAACCCTGTTTCACTGTTGGTTAAATGGATTATGCACATCTTTAGAAACCCAAATTGTTTGCCACAGGGTGGCTGCATCTGCTGTGAGTGTCATTCAATTCTGCAACTCACTGCAATATGTGGCCATGAGCAGCAGGGATGGATAAATAAAACCACATGTCCAGGTTAAATTACAGTAATGTGTCATATGAGATAAGGGAAAGATGTCATAAATAACATAAAATGTAAACTTAAATACTGGCAGTTATTACGTTATTACTTTCAAGGATTACTCACTATGTTAATGCAATGCAACACAATGCTTTGAACATTCCAACATGCAGATCATATAAATATGTCATTGTACAGTTAGCTGTGCTGATTGATGGAAACCTTTCTGATATTGTTTACATTACTGGTATTCAATAGACTTTTGCATGGTAGAAAAGCTTGGGACCTCCAACAATCATTCAGTTGAAAATTCAGCTCAGCCAAAGACTGTCTATAAAAAAATATTCAGGAAAACTATTAGGATGAACAAAAGAGTGTATAAAAATGGGCCAGTCAGTTTATTGCAGAATATGCAATATGCAACGATACCTTTTGTATTGGACTAACATAATATTTCAGAGAAGCTTTCGAGAGTTTTCCTCTCTTCTTCAGGTCTGAAGCAATACTGACCACCAAAGGAGAACAAAGAAGCCATCAAATGTAGTGAGGACATCAGGTGCATTTGAAATGACCGGTTACACCTAATTTTCACTGAAGCAAGAGATGAGCCGAGGAAGAAAGGAAAACTCTCGAAAGCTTGTCTTTGAAATATTATGTTAGTCCAATAAAAAAGGTATCATTGCATACTGCAATAATCTGGAATTTTGGCATCTTGTCTACTGGACTAATACGGCCAATAAAAATATACATTATATATCTCCATATTTCATATTTGGTTGACAGATCAAATGAGTAAATAGTAACCAACACATTTTATTGTTAGGTTTTTTGCTTTTTTTTCTGAAACGATTTTCAAGAAACATGAAGTCTCTGCATTATCCCAGAGTCAGGAGGGGGCTTGCTTTTCATCCCTGGAGAGTCCTTTTTGTCAAACATCTTGAAACAGTTTGACAAAAATCAGGGCACCCAAAAACGTCTTGCTCCACAGCCACTATGTGCTATTTAGAATGTCCACTGATATATATTGTAGAGAGAAATTACAAGGGATTGGAAAATGAATGCCAAAATAAGAAAACTGAAAGAATTCTCAAACTTGATGATTTTGGTAATCTCTCAAAGTCAATTTGCTGCATCTCTTGCTTCAGTGAAAACTATGTGTAACTGGTCATTTCAAATGCACCTGATGTCCTCACTACATTTGATGGCATATTTGTTCTCCTTTGATGAATATTGTCTATGAAAATATTTTTTTTTAATTCATATTAATATAATTTAAACAAGTTTTCTTTAATGCTTGTGTTTATTTTCTATCAGAAAAAAAATATTTTAACCTACCATACCTCGACACCAGCAGCCTGTAAGCATCTGTGGAAATGTGGGGTTGAAAACCAGGCCTTTTACAAGTACGTGTCAGTTTATCACCAATCAGAGAATCATACGTTGCTGTAACTTATGCAAATTAATTAATATGTTTTCATTTAGATATGCAAAATCAAGTCAAGTGAAGACCATGACAAGCAGCAATATCTTTTTCAAAGGGAGTCGGTTTCGATACTGGTAAGTTGTTTTTTTTTGTACATCCCAATGGGTGCTTGTGTAAATAAAAATTATATAAACACTGTCACATAGGCATTTGTGTGTCTACGGTGCACCTTATCGCGATATGACAAAACTCTGTATTCATATTACAAAACTTGCTTTAAAGCAGAGATTGTATGTATGGCAAGCTGTATGAGCACATGCACATGCAAACAGTAAATGCATATGCATTCAGCACATGCAAAATAAGATTTCCCCACTGTTGTACATACCTAGCTGATTTTGTCAAAATACAGAGGGAATTATTCACAAGTGACTTTGTCAAACTTCTGGTGAGACGTGACTCAAATAATTTTTTTAAAGAGTAAGGTGTAATAAACCTATTTATAAAATAAATATTATTATACTAACATATTTATAAAAATTTTTAGGATACAAAAATATGGTAATAATGATTACTTTGTAAAAAACAAACAGCCGAGGTGCCCGTTCAAAGAGATTCACATTTAAATTTAACTGGACTTTAACCATACTGTTAGCAGCAAACCACTAGTAGTCTCCAGGGCATGCATGGCTTGTGATTTTTTTTTTTTTTTTTTGCGAGAGCAATGATGTGTTTATTATACAGAAACTGGAGGGCATTGCGAATTTAAAGTTAGTATTTAATTTAAGCTATGATTATACATCAATTTGTCCTTGTTCAGTCTTATTTGTTTAATATAGTGCAGAAGTAAACATGATATTAAAAGGTTTTGTGAAGTGACATTTTACTTTTATATAAATAATAGCTATAATATTTAAAACATAACTATTAGTGCTGGGAAACATGTTATATGAATTGTTTTATTTTTAATAAGAGGTATATGACATTATACATTGCAGGTGTGTGTACAGAAAATTTACTACATGTATATATAGTATGATTTTATGATGCTTGAAATTGCCTTTGTTAAGAAGGCAGTATTGATATTATGAAGTAGCACTATATATTCCAGGTCAGATCAATGAATCAGGAATTAACCTGGAATATATAGTGTGACTTCATAATATCAAAAGATTAAAACAATTGATGATTTAATTGCTGATTTATACTAATATTGCTATTACAGCCTAAAATATCTATTTTTATGCAAATGTATATTACATGGTCAATTCTCAACAATGTTGTGAATTTACATCACAAATATCCTCTATATATTTTATGGCTAATATTCCACCAATGTTTACACTAATCCAGTGGGAAAGTCGCAAAAGAAGTCATAGAGGCAAGTTCGAAAATCCAGAGGGATCCTCCAGAGGTACATAGGTAAGATATATCTGTTTTATTATTTATTTAAGTACATATATGACAATTTTTTGTTTTGTATATTATATTCTTTCTCAGTTACCAGAATGCTTACAGGATTCCACTGTTGCTTATAAGTTAAGTGTATATTAAGCTGTCAACCATTAGTTAGGGTACTTGCAATAGAACATATGGCCATTTTATAACCTCCAAAAACTAGTGTTTTTTTTGTTTTGTTTTTTAATATAAACCTGTTTTTATTTGCTGAGATGATTCAAGAATACAGATTTGAAAAATATGAAGGCGTAAACATTGGACGCCCATTCATAAAGGCACTTGTAGCAGTGCCAAACTATTTTATATATTTGATTTTATTGAAAAAAAAATATATAGTAAAAATAAAAGTAAAATTTGCTCTAATAGGACAACTAAGAGTTTCTTTTCCTGGAGATAGCCTTTCTGGAGATTTTCCATATATAGCCATGGAAGGCTAGGTAGGGGAGAAAATGGGTCTGGCTGGAGGGACTTGTACTTATGTTTACAAGAAGCAAAGCTAGAGAGTTTGCTGTGACAGGTAGCACAGCAGGGACCATGTGAAACACTATAACTAAAGGATTGTATTTGATTTATTATTAAATTATTATGGATGTATCATATCACATAAATGGGTACCAGGTATGAAATGGTTTGACACTTACCTGGGCTTATCTTCACAGATATTGCTAAAGCATGAGTTGCTTGTCCTTTATAGTAATATACTTTTGCAGCTGTCACCCTAAGCCAATACATTACATACATTACATGATTGCCAGAATTTATATTGCTAAGTAGAAACATCCTCTATTGTTAAAATGGGCTGGACCATGGATCCAGGTATTTGTCAAACTATTAAAAAATAGTTTACTCTTAAAGAAAAACTCCAAGTATCATAACCACTACAGTAACACTCCAAACACCATAACAACTAAAGTGTGCAATAGTGATCACGGTGTCAGGAGTGCCATGGCGCTTCCTTATTGTAAGCAATCAAACCGTGACATAAATCTTCAAACTATTACAGAGCAGAAATAGTTCATAAACAATGTGTGAAGTTAACCCACCTTATCATGTAATTATTTTGTCAGATCTCTCATACCTCACAGTCGCAGCTCCTACTCGTTAAATAAACAACTTATTATCAACATGGAGCCCCTCCAGCCACTTATTCCATCCCCAAGTGAAGAAGATGAAGAAGAAAGTCCATTAGATGAAGGTAAAGTTGGGACAACATTATAATTTCATGCTATGTATGAATTAAGTTCATTCACTTTCTAGTATGCTCTTTAATACACTTTAACCCCAACAGGTGTAGAATAGTATGCCACCATTTTGTAAGAAATGTGTTCACATTTCTGGTTATTAAAGAACACTCCAAGTGCCAGACCACTACAATGCACTGTAGTGTTTATGGTTAAAAGGATTGCCTTAGCAATCATTTGTAAATGGTTTGACAACTTAGCTCAGGTCTGCTGGGTGCCAGTCACAGTCTCTTCTGGAGGGCTGGCTTATTGGCTCAGAGGTTCAGTTGAGCACTTTCAGCCAATGAGCTAAGTTCTGCACCACTTGGCTTAGCACAGTGCTGCTGCATCTGGCAACAGAGTAGGTAGGGACTGTTTGCTAACAGTTTGACTACATACCCTGGGACTGCATCAAGACACTTCTGGCTTCATAACCAGTACAGCGAGCTGTAATAGCTGTGGTACTTGGAGTGTTCCATTAAGAGGTTATATGTATTAGATGCTAATGGCACCTTTAGTTGAGTTGATGAATGCTTAGGGTACAGTGGAATATGTGTTTGTGACAATGAAAATAATTATTTTGTTCTAATGACCAAATATCTATAGTGTCTATCAATATTTGGACTCTCATTTTCTGTCCAATTGACATTTTAAACACACACACACACACATATATATGTATTTGTAGTACATGTATATGCTGTATGTATAAAATTAAGGACATTACACAATCCCAATGGTATCTTATTAGCAGTAATAAACTTGAAGTAAAGGTATAGTAAGAATGCCCTTTAGTACATGAATTTAAAAATCAGCCTGACATAGAAATTCCTATAAAAGATTATATTCTACATTATGGGAAATACTGCATGGTTGACATCAGCCTCCATGCCGTGCATAGCTTATAATGCATTACCCAAGCTTGGCACAGATCCATAGCTTTTGGAAGGAATGCATTAGTGTGATTTTACCTAGTTATTCAAAAAACAAAAAATTGACAATGTCTCCATGTTTATGGAGGATAATTATATATACAGAATTAGTAGTTTGTAGCAATTCTTTATTTTATTTCTTCTAGCTTATATATTTTTTTTCACAGTGAAGTAATTTGATTTCATACACTCTAACAAAAATGAAATCGCTAAATCAGTGAACGATGGCCTTCTGGATGTTATAGTGTTTTTTTTTAAGGGCAGAAAGGATTATAACATGAGTGAGTTCTAAGCTTCTAAATAATCAGGTCAGCCATAAATCCTGTGTGAAACTAGTTCTTCCTATAAAAAAGTACAATACATGAATGTGCTTATAGAGTAATTGATTTTAATTCCATTTCCTGTATCACATCATTATTTCATTTCCATTTCCATGATTGGCTGAAAATTACGATATTTCACTGCATTTTAGCATTTTCTATTTATATATATTGATGCCAGCCTATTAAATAGCTCCTATCACAGTTTGCACACTTTGCGTTAGTTGGTATGTCTCCAGCCAGTTATATAAATATGTATGTTATGAATTATGTGCCAGAAACCGTAACTGATAGCAGTGATTCCTGAATTTAAAATATTAAGACAAAGGCAACATCTAGACGTTATAGTGTTTACATATACTTTTAAATATGCTGTACTCCCTACCAGCAGCTGTAAAATGTTTAATGCAGGAGGATTCATTTCATGGGGTTAGGTATAAATAGCATAGTCCTAAAAGTGGAGCGTTAACTTGGAAACCATTCAAACATTCAGTGATTCTTTCATATTATTCAGTAGCAGTAAAGCACCCTGCACCTCTTGTGTAATGTAACGTATGTGTTACTGGTGTGGCTAATCTGTTACCAACGCTAGACTTGCACACTAGTACTAAGATAATGATGGAGCCACAGAGCCTTAACAATTTTTGCGGCATTATTTTCCACCATCAAAACTGTGGATTTGGCAACATTTCAACCTGTGAAGTCTTGACCCTTATTTTGATGGTGGAATAAAACATCACTGGTTTATGACCTAATTATTATTTATGTACTGGTTCATTTTTAGAATGGTATCCCAGAATAGCTCTTATACATTAAATATACATCACCAGAAATATTTTCACATAGAATTACACATACTATTTGCATCATGTATTCACCACTGTATGGAAAATAGGAAAACGTCTTGAATCATTCATCACAACTTTCCTTTCTTTATCGTTGAAACAAGCCACTGATTGAGATCTATCAGTCGATCCCTAGCCTTCCATAATTTTTTATGGATCTTATGAATTATACACTAACGTCTGAATTCGGACAGCAAAATACAGACATTGTTCAAGCTATTGAACAATGTCTGGATTTTGCAACTCAGGCACCAAATGGGCTTTGAATTGGTCTGGATTTTAGCTAGACACAACGCCGCCGGACGGCTGAAATCCAGACCTGAATGCTTCCTGGCTCAGGATGCTTAAAATACGGGCCTAGATTTTTTTAAATAAATCTGAACTATTTGCCTGTTGGAGGCAGTAGCAGTCAGCATGTAAACAGTTAAAACCCCTTGGCGCTGTGAGGGGTAAACAAATGGTGGCCTTCCAGCCTTTGCTAGCCAGCTGCCACTATATATAGTTAAAATATAGAAAAAAACCTATGTGGGGTCATTAAGATGGTGCCTGCAAAATAATGTGGGAGGCATAGTCCCTCCTCTGTAGGCATCTCTGTAGGCAAATGGTGAGTGGCAGATAACTGACCAGCCTCTTGATACCACCCTTGGGAAATAGTATACCCACAGTCCCCACCCATTGGTAGTGCGTGAAGGCCTGGAGGGATGACATTAGTGCTGCCCCCAGAATATTACTATTTAGAGCGCCCACCCACAACCTTTGGCATAAGCTTTAATATGCATCAACCTTACTGAGATTCCCATAATGCTAAATAGCAACTGTGGATACATTTAAGACATGAATGTGATATAGGTATTGTCTACCACTGTAAACACATAGTCTAGAATGGATGACTCACCACCCTATAAAGCAGGGGTTCTCAACGTTAGTCCTCAGGACCCCCTACCAGTCCAGGGTTTAGGGATTACCTGGGTGTGTCTAAGGTGTTTAGAAAAAAAAACACCTTAGAGTCTAAGGTGTTTTTTTCCCTTTTCCTAAACACTTGAGACACACCCAGGTAATCCCCAAATCCTGGACTGGTAGGGGGTCCTGAGGACTGGGATGAGAACCCCTGCTATAAAGGGTTTGAGTCCTTCAACATACTAGAGAAAAGAATGGAATATGGTAAAACACCAGAGGTAAATGTTAAAATATAACTTTTAATGACAAACTAATAAAACGTTATCCAACCTATGGATGCATGGCAGTAATGTAATCTAAAATGAGATGAGAAAAAAAAAATAGGTAAACAGTGAAATAACTTGTCAAATGACAAGAGGAACCAAATATCCAGATAGGTAAATAGATGGCAACCAGGACCAGATTCTACAGCACATATAGTGTGTGGCTATTGAGTAACCTGCCACCTGATATCACTGGATGCCAAAAAAACAATACCTTGCAACTCCAATGATGTGAGGAAAGTCTAATACATCAAGAGGGCTAAAAAAAAAGTCCACTATAAACATACACATATATTTACAAATCTAAGTCAACTGATATATCTAACAATGGTATATATGCAAATGATGTACATAACTTGATGGACGCAAGTCTCTTTTCAGCTATGTAACTATATAATAGAGCAGGTATATAATGTAAATCTGATGTTTCCTTGAGCTGGCGGTTAACCTTTCTTATAATTTCTGTAATTTATGTTAATTTTCACTCCTCCGCTCAGGATCCCATGTTTTATGTTTATTTTTACTTGCAATTAACTTTTTCACTTAATCTCGTAGATGTAGATACTTCAGATTTACATTATATACCTGCTCTATTATATGTACATCATTTGCATATATACCATTGTACATATTGTTTTTTTAGCCCTCTTGATGTATTAGACTTTCCTCACATCATTTGAGTTGCAAGGTATTGTTTTTTTTGGCATCCAGTGATATCAGGTGGCAGGTTACACACTATATGTGCTGTAGAATCTGGTCCTGGTTGCAATCTATTTACTTATCTGGATATTTGGTTCCTCTTGTCATTTGACAAGTTATTTCACTGTTTATCTATTTATTTATTTATTTATTGTCTCATTTTAGAGTACATTACTGCCATACATCCATAGGTTGGATAACTTTTTATCAGTTTGTCATATTTTAACATTTACCTCTGGTGTTTCACCACATTCCATTCTTTTCTCTACATTTTAGACATGTTAACTGAGACACAATCAAATGGGAATGGGATGCCTAATTTGAAATCAGTATCTCTCTTTGAAAAGCCTCAATTGTGCTTTGTGCTGGGGACAAAGTGAGAGAGGAAGAGCACCCTCCTGGCTCTCCTGGTTATATCACTTCCGTTACATAAACACTTAGTCTTGTGCCAGAAATATAATAATGAGACATGCTGGGAGGAGTATAAACAATATTTAAAAGCACATTAAACACTTTAGTTTTCAGTTATTCGTTTATGCCAGCATCGAAGGCATTATGCATTACATACTATAGAGTAATTGACTCCAGCAGCTCATTAGACTCATCAGAAAAACTGAGCCTGACTTTTCAACTTTTCCTCCGAGACCCCCAGATAAAGCCTGCAGCTGAGCAAAGGACTTCCATTCCAGCCTAGAAAACACTTCTGTGAGTTTAGGCTACTTTTGTATATATTATCTGCCTTATCTGTGCCTCTAAACTAGTACTGCTCTAAATCTGCTGGAAACCAGCTTTGTGTTTTTATTGTCCATATTTGGATAATGAAACTGCATACTCCTTTCTGCTTATCTCTTTTCCGCTACAAGTCTTCTGCATTCTAGATACAGGACCTGTGCTTTATTCTATCTCTTTCCAGTACATGTTTTCTGCATCCTGTCTGTTAAACCATATCCATCTTCTTATGTTGCTTCTTGCTTGTGTGTGCTTTGCTCTGTTTACTCATTGCATCTTGGACCCAAAAACTTCTATTGCCTGCAGGATTGTACTGCATAAAGACTGTGGTTGAACTAATAAGCATTTTATACAAATGACAGCAGTAGACATGGTATAAACCTCTCTTTTAACCAGGTGCCATATAGTCAAAGCACAATCTGCTGAGCAACACACTGGTGGCCAACTTTGAGCTTAAATCAGTAACTGTTGCATAATTAAATTTCAATGTGAATAAGACACAGATAAAAATAATATATGTTCATGAGTGATTCTCTAAGGCTTTGCTTTTTTTCTTTCATTGTACTAAAGGGTTAATAAGCCCTAATATAAATTGCTTTATACTATGACAAAGAGGGAAGCTTACAGAACTTCATTTCAGCAAAAATCCATCCATCCATCCATCCATTTTTATTTAAAGTCAGAAAATGAGCCACAGAAACGCAGAGAAATTGAAGTCTGACATTAGAATTAAAAGTACTGTTTTAATGACTTTGTGTTCTGTTCAGTTGAATAAACTTACAAAAGTTCCATGAACAAAGATGATATATACCAGTGAAGACAGAAAACATCATGCAAAATACCATGAACAAAATAAAAAAAATAAAAAAATAAAAAACCATACAATGGTGAAATTCAATTTATTTGCTATAAAACTATAAAAACATTTCTTTTCATTCAGGCTCTTTGTAGCAAGGGTATCTAATTTGTGTATTAAAATAAAACACCAGTGGTGTCGCTTGGGGGGGGAGCTACATCATGCAATGCCCCCCTCCCCCCCTTGTGCCCCCCCTCCAAATGAAAATTAAAGCTGGGAGCACGGAGTCTCCCTTCACAAGCTGTCACTGTGGAACTGTGCTCCACCCTTTTCCCACGAGCGGCCAGAGTGGGCACTGTGCTGGGAGGACTTCCTCCTGGGTCATAGAGAGCAGCACAGGGGAGAGACAGTGAGAGTTAGCTCAGCTCTGCACAGAGGCATCCAGGCACCTGCTGGTAAGTTGGAGGCAGTGTGTGTGGTTCAGTCTGTGTGTGTGTGTGTGTGTGTGTGTGGGGGGCAGTGGTGGATCCAGAGCCTGATCTTGGGAGGGGCACTTGTAGATTATTTAAAGAAATAATCCTTGCACAATAACCACTACAGCTCAGTGTAGTAGTTATGGCGCCAGTAGTGCCAGGATCCCATCCCAGAGTAGGTAGTCAAACCGTTTAAGAACAGTTTGACAACTTACCTGGGGTCTGCTGGGATATAGGACATAGGAGCAGTGGTATGTGTTAGGGGTGCAGTGTGTGTGAGCGGTGAAGTGTGTGTGCGAGTGCGTGAGGGCGGCAGTATATGTCAGGGTTGAAGTGTGTGTTAGGGGGCAGTGTATGTGTGGGGCAGTGTGTGTGTGTGTGAGCGGTGCAGTGTTTGTGGGGCAGTGTTTGTGGGGCAGTGTGTGTAGTGTGTATGGGGGGGTGCAGTGTGTGTATGGGGGGCAGTGTTTGTGGGCAGTGTGTGGGCAGTGTGTGTAGTGTGTGTAAAGGGGGGCAGCATTTGTGGAGCAGTGTGTGTAGTGTGTGTATGGGGGCAGTGTTTGTGGGGCAGTGTGTGTAGTGTGTGTATGGGGGCAGTGTGTGTATGGGCAGTGTTTGTGGGCAGTGTGTGTGTAGTGTGTGTATGGGGGCAGTGTTTGTGGGGCAGTGTGTGTAGTGTGTGTATGGGGGGCAGTGTTTGTGGGGCAGTGTGTGTAGTGTGTGTATGGTGGGGAAGGAGGGTAGGGAGGCTTTTTAAAAAAATTTTTAATTAAAATAAATATACTTTATGTCCCCCCTCCCTTCTTACCTTTATTGAGGAGGAGGGGGACATTTCTTAGTCCCTGGTGGTCCAGTGGTGGTGAGAGTGAACTCTAGACCGCGCTCCAGGGCTAGAGTTCACTCTCGCGAGATTTGGAGTGTTGCCGTGGTAACCGCGGCAACGCTCCGTGCTCGCGAGAGGAGTACCCGGAGGAGCTGCAGGTAAGAGCTCCCGGGTCCTCTCTGCCTCCCACCCCTGCCGGAGAATCTCGGGGGGGGAGAGGGGAGGGACACTGGTAGGGGGGTGTTCAGTCTGTGTATGGATCAGTGTGTGTGGGGTGGGTCAGTCTGTGTGTGTGGAGGGGCTCAGTCTGTGTGTGTATTGGTGTGGGGGGGTTCAGTCTGTGTGTGGGGGGGTCAGTTTGTGTGTATGGGTCAGTCTGTGTGTGTGTGGGGCTCAGTCTGTGTCTGTATGGATGCGAGGGAGGTTCAGTCTGTGTGTGTGGGGATCAGTCTGTGTGTGGAGGTGGGGGGTTCAGTATGTGTGTGGGGGGGTCAGTCTCTGTGTGTGTGTGTGTGTGTGTGTGTGTCTGTGGGGACCAGTCTGTGTAGAGGTGGGGGGTTCAGTCTGTGTGTGGAGGCAGTGGCAGACTGACCACTCACAGGGCCCTTGGGTAGTGGGTGATCAAGGGCCCCCCTCCTGGTCCTGGTACAAGGTTTTCTGGCCCCCTACTACTCTTCTCCCCATTCTTTCTGCTGCTTTCACACATATATTATGTGTAGGCTGCCCAGCAAACATAATGGCCCTGACTCCCACACCCGCAGAGCCCCAAAAAATGGCCAGATTGACTTTAAAGGGGTTAATCAAACAAAAACAGTGTTTTAATAAACACTGTTTTTAGATGGAGTAACCCTTGCTGGTGTGCCTCCCTAGCAATTAAAATAAAGAAATAAAGCAAATGTAATTACACACTTCCACTGATTTTGCTGAGGACATCACAAGCAGCGCCCCCACATGTGCAACCATACAAGTAGCCACATGTGTTTGAGTCTACTTGTGGGGTTGCATGTGTGGGGATGCTGCTAGTGATGTTGTGTTCCTGTATGTCAAAGTGTTGTGTTAGATTAATCGTTTCTCTTGTATTACCTATTGTACAGCGCTGCAGAATATGTTGGCGCTATATAAGTGATTGTAAAAATTGTGTGTGTGGAGGCTGTGTGCAGTATTGCAATGGTGGGTATTCTGTTTGTGGTGTGTATGTGTAGGAAGGCTGCATGTGGGTACAAGTGGTGCTTAGGAGAGAGCAGAGGGGGCTGAGGTGGGTACTGGGGGGCTGAGGTGGGAGCAGAGGGGCTGAGGTGGGTAAAGAGAGGTGTGGAGGTGGGTCCAGGGGGTGCTGAGGTGGATACAGGGGGTTCTAGGGTAGTACTGGGGCTGAGGTGAGAGCAGAGGGACTGTGGTGGGTACTGGGGCTGAGGGGAGCAGAGGGGCTGAGGTGGGTACAGGGGAGCTTAGGTGAGAAGCAGGGGCTGAGGTGGGTACTGAGGGGGCTGAGGTGGGTACAGGGGGGAGCTTGGGTGAGAGCAGAGGGGCCGAGGTGGGTACTGAGGGGCTGAGGTGGGGTACAGGGGAGCTAGGTGAAAGCAGAGGGGCTGAGGTGGATACAGGGGGTTTTGGGGTAGGTACTGGGGGGCTGAGGTGGGTACTGGGGGAGTGAGGTGGGATCAGAGGGGGCTGTGGTGGGTGCAGGGAGACGGGGTGCTGGGCTGAATGAGGATTTACAAAAAAAAATCTAATAGGAGCTTACCTGTGCTGTCTTCCAGGCTGCTGCAGCTCCTTAGCTTCCGGGTGCTCGTCAGGCAGGGCAGGAAGTGATGTCACGTCCTGTCCCCGCCTTTTCCTCCTCACACAGCACCGCACAGAGGGAGGAGACCTGGCAGCAAGAACTGAATGATCGCTGTGTGGGGATATTTATGGGATGATAATATTAAGCAGTCGAGAATTGCCCACTATTTCAAATCTCTTAGCTCTTACAGATCGTTATCAAATAAGTGAAAAGTATTCCATAAATAAATCACAATCTGTTATAAAAAGAGATTTTATTTTATTGTAACAATTAATTAACAATAATATTAGGCAGCATGCATGATATTAATCAGTGAATATTTAGTACAACATAAGTATACAATACAATGGAATGGCTAACAGCATTTTCTGTCACTTAAGATTTATGAGGGTATCCTTACACAGCGAAAGTAAAGCTTTTCACAGCGAAGAGCCATAAAACCCTGGCTAACAGTTAAGTCAACTGAATAACCCTTTCAATGCTGGCTAGATCCTCCTAGGCATATAGTATCCTATTCTCCTGTGATTTTCAATTGAAATACATTTACACCAGCTCATTAGTCATTTCCTGGAACCATCCAATAAGAATAATCTACCAGATTCTATAAACCGAATTTTAATTTGCCTAAAAAGATATCTTATCTTATATTAGAGCAAATCAATACACCTGGATAAAAACAGCCGTATGCTAACACGTGACAATATCACATTAATACATAATTATTCTTAATTCCACCTGGAGAATGGAATGTTTATAACTATATATTCTTTAGTTAACAAAGATTTCTAAATATGGAAATCTGACCGTGATTTATCCAGTCATATATCATGCTATTAGTAAATTTTAATTAATTTAAATTCATTAAATAAAACCAGCATAATTACCAGTTATGTAGATATTCTCATCAGATGAGTAGGTAGTCCCAGAAACTTGATTGGTTGTATGGAGGTGCGTGAGTGATAGTGAAAAGTGGTGTTGGTTAGAAAGTCAGATTATAATTCTAAGTGTTAAGAGTTTTAAGAGTAGAGTGTTAGTCTCATAGATTGTTTCTGAGTCTCTCTCTCTGCATGTCCGAATCGGAATCCCCAAACTTCCAATTCCTCTCTCTGTCTCCCTCTGTATCTCTTTGTCCTTACTTTTAAAGGGCCAGAATCTTTGTACGTCATTAGTTGATAAATCAATAGGAAGCCGTAGGTGGATTCAATCGATGGATCACAATTTAGCTATTTGATCCATAGAGGGCAGTCTCGTCTAACGAAACCTTCCTATCCAGGAAAGAGTTAACTTTTCCTGATGACGATTTTGACGTAATTTGGCTTATCTAAAACGACTACCATAACTTAGATTTGCTGTCAGTTCAAAGCGTTTGTCTCAGTCTTTGTGGCAACTACTTTGGTCGTAACTTGTAAAATTGACAGTTCTAAACTCAATTTCACCCCTTACTTACAATGGAACCTTGTAAAACTTAGAAAGTAAAATTAATTACTTAGTCTTCTCTGTCACTAGTGTCTGTGTTTAGATAAATGCATTCCTTAGTGGTTAGTGAAAGTAATAAGAAATCAAGGAAATTATGTGTTTTTGTTATCTTGAAGATAGCAAAATGGAGTCTGCTCTGTTTCTGAGTGACTTGGCAATATACACTTTTAATTTCTTCTTAGCACAAAATGTCTGTTGATATAAATATTCTGACAGCTGCCAGGTCTCCCTGAGAAAGGAGAAACTGGTGAGGAATGGGGTGATCTACAGAGTGATATGTTGCAGGGGCCCTGCAACATATTACTGGATGGAATATGGCAGAAATCATGTTTATCTGGCTGAGGATATCTTTGATCTTTGATCTCCTCAGCCAGAACATGGCTGTGCTGTCGGGCCCCTGACTGCCTCGGGCCCTTGGTCCATGACCAATCTGCCCGACCTGTCAGTCCACCGCTGTGTGGGGGGTCCGTCTGTGTGTGTGTGTATGGGTCAGTCTGTGTCTTTGTGTATGTGCATCGGTCAGTCTGTGAGTTTGTATGGGTCAGTCTGTGTAAGTGCTAGAGCTTCAAGAGAGATACCTCTCAGTTTGTGACCTACCCTGTACCCGATGGATAGGAAGCCTTCTCAACCAGCACGGATCTAAATTGTGCCACCCCTTCCCTGCAAAGTAAGATCAGGGAAAGGGGAATATTCTTTTTTTTTTTTAAACAAAACAATTATTAAAGTAAAAATTGTAAAGCTTTTCCCTATCCCACTCTCTACACCCCCCTGAACACAGTACACCCTCACAGACAGTGAACCCCCCACATACAGCACACTCCCATCAACACAGAGTACACCTTTGCATACACACACAGTGCACCCCTCACACACATAATCTCTTCACCCACATACACACTTCTTCCCCACATACCTTCAGCCCCACACTCACACCTGCATACATAGATACATACATGCTTCACCCCATTACATACTGAATCTTATATATAATAACTGCAGCTCCTTGATTGGCACACAATGCAACCCCAATACACATACACTCACAATTCAGCCCCTAGATGCACAGGCACAAACTTTACAGGCCCTTTCAGCACACACACAATCTCAAAACCTCCTATGCATGAGCACGTACAGCCCCTAGTTACACATAGCACACATAAACAGACTCCTCTATACACACACTTCACCACACTTCATGAAAAATGATCTTGCATCTCCTGAAAAGGTTTTCCAGTTTCTAGATGAAAAGGTGTGTTGCCTGTAATAAGGAAGGCACAGCAGTGGAACTACGGGGAGTGCTGGTGTTGCGGTTACACCGGGGCCCATTGAGTACATACAGTGACAAGCACACACTCTCTGACTAAGACACACACCGACTGAGACACATACACACATTTTCTCGCAAATTGCTATTTTTATTAAATCCACCCAGCCTCCCTACCTCTGGGAGAGTTGAGTGGATATTTTCCTGGCATCCAGTGTTTCTTCTATCAATCTTCCTTCAGTTTCTCTCTGCTCCCCTGGGTGCTCTATGTAGTGATGCCAGGTCCGGTCACTCGCGCACCTCCTCTATCAGGGCCAGCGCATTCTATAGGCGACTTATGGCCTAGGGTGCACCAGCCCGGGAGGTGCCAGATTTGGGTGACCCGGCAGGAGGGAAGCGCACAGGGCTCCCTCCTGCCAGTCACTCAATGTAGCGTGGCCGGGCGGCGTGGAACGCAGGACACGAGCTTCTGTTTCCAGTACCTGGCCGCCAGCCGGACTGACAGGAAGTGCTCACTGAGCACTTCCTGTCAGACCGGCTGGGTACAGGAAACAGAAGATCCTGTTCCGCAGTCCACGCTACAAAGCCAGGTAGGAGGCACAACAGGGAGGAGGGATAACACTAAGGGGGGAGACCACCAAAGGGGGGGGGAGGGAGGGAGGACCACACAAGGGGGAGGAGAAGGGAGGACCACTAAGGGGGAGGGGGAGGACCACTAAGGGGGGGGAGAGGGAGGACCACTAAGGGGTTGGGGAGAGAGGACCACTAAGAGGGGAGAGTGGAGAGGACCACTAAGAGGGGGGGAGACGACTAAGGGATAGGGTGGGGAGTGGAACACTAAGCGACAGGGAAGAGAGGGGAGATCAGGAGGGGGAGCTATGAGGGAGGGGTGGGGAGAGCACTCATGGACTGGAGGGGATATCACTAAGGGACAGGGGGCAAGGGAGAGCACTAAGGTAAAGAAGGGGAAGGGAGAGCACTAAGGGACAAGGGGGGGAGCTCTGAGGGACAGGTGGGGAGCGCACTAATGGACTGGAGGGGATGGGATATCACTGAGGAAAAGGGGGGGAAAGGTAGAGCACTAAAGGACAGAAGGGGAGGGGAGAGCACTAACGGACAAGAGGGGAGAGCACTGAGGGACAGGAGGGGAGAGCACTATAACAAAAAAAAAGAGCTGCTTCCCTTTCAGCCCTTATCCTACCCCACAAATCCTCTCTTTCACACTACACACATACACAGAAACACGCAATGCATTCCTACTCACACACAGATACACCGAAACACACAATGCATCCCTTATGCACACATACACTGCTTCTCTAACACACACAGAAACAAAATGCATCTCTTACACACACTCAATGCACCCCTTACAGACAGACACCGAATTACATTACATACACATAAACACACCTTGCATTCCTTACACACATAAACACAGATTCACACAATGCATCCCTTACACACCCAGAAACACACAATGCATTCCTTACACACAAACAGACACACTGCATCCTCTACAATAACACATCCCCTACACTCATACACTCCACTCCCTGTGAGCAAACTCATGGGTGGGCCATGTAGATGGACAGTGAGTATGCCTTGTAGGCATACTCACTGTCAGGCCCTGGGGACCCAGACCTTGAGCTGTGTAAGGGGCCCCTAAAAATGGAGCTGCTTCCTGTTCGTTGATTTTTGTGAGCACTGTTACAAACAGTCTCCAGAGAGCCTCTTATACACCAGATCAGTGGAGCCAGACTGCAGCCTGAGCCCATCATCATCCTCTTGTCCTCATCTGGTGGTAAGTAGGCAATCCAGTATATTATTAGTGGTACAAAGCTCTGATTTACCTCACATTAAAGGGCCACTATAGTCACCAGAACCACTACAGCTTAATGTAGTGATTCTGGTGTCTATAGCCTGTCCCTGCAGACTCTTTAATGTAAACACACTGCATTTTCAGATAAAAGACACTGTGTGCAGAACTTGCGTTGGCCCATATGGCATATCATATGGATAGGGCATTGTGATGTCACATGGTGGGCAGAACATATGGAGGGGCAGCAGATTTTTGTTTGCCTAGGGAAGCAAAAATCCTTGCACCGGCCCTGGCCTCCATGCTCCCCACGGCAGCTGGCTTTAATGTTTCCTGCGCGGCTTAGCAAAGTGCTGACAAATGCCAAGCGCCAGGGTGAAATGTCTAGTCGCCATGGCAAACTGGTGCCTGGAATTTGTTGAGCCCTGTGCATGTATGTGTGTGTATATGTATATATCTACATATATATTTACACATATTTTATAACTGCACCCCTACTTTTGTCCCTGGCCCCTGATTTGCTCCACGCCCAAGTATGAATCCTGGAGACGCCACTGAATACCATAGACACAAATTTTTAAAAGTATATATGCTGTAGTGTTTATTAGAAAGTATATAAAAATATGATAATATTGTTTAAATGATAATAAAATAATATGTGTTGGTAGCACAGGAAAAAAGTAACAGTTTTAAGAATAGATCCCATGGGGTCCCATGGTCCTATTCAGGCCCGGACTGGCCATCGGGCACACCGGGCAAATGCCCGGTGGGCCGCGGTGGCCATGGGCCGAAGCCGGCAGGGAAGGTCCCAGGACCTCCCCTGCCGGTCTATGCAGGGCCGGCACTCTCCAGCGCCGGCCCCGCTGTTTGCCACGACGGGCCGGTGGGGAGATCAAAGATCTCCCTCACCGGCTCAAATGCGGCCGCCGGCGGGGAGAGAGGGAGGGAGACAGCCGCCAGGAGAGGAGGACCCGGCGGAGCTCTAACTTGCAGCTCCGCCGGGTTCCTCTCGCGAGATCCGGCGCGTTGCCATGGCAACGACCGGATCTCGCGAGAGTGAACTCTAGCCCCAGAGGCTAGAGTTCACTCACCCACGAGGATCACCAGGGAACACTGCCTCCCAGTCCCAGGTACCAGCGTGCCGGTCCCCCCCTCCCAGGCTAAAGGTAAGAAGGGATTTAATGCCTGTTTTTTGTTTTTATTTACCCCCCCTTACACACACACAATCCATTCTAACATTTATACAGCACTCTCACACCCATCACACACAGCACTCTCACCCATCACACACAGCACTCTCTCACACAGCACTCTCACACCCATCACACACAGCACTCTCTCACCCATCACACACAGCACTCTCACACACAGCACTCTCTCACATCACACACAACACTCTCTCACACAGCACTCTCACACCCATCACACACAGCACTCACACCCATCACACACAGCACTCTCTCACCCATCACACACAGCACACACATCACTCTCACACCCATCACACACAGCACTCTCTCACAGCACTCTCACACCCATCACACACAGCACTCTCACACACAACACTCTCACACAGCACTCTCACACACAGACGGCACTCTCACACACAGCACTCTCACACACACCGCACTCTCACACACACCGCACCCCTCACACACACATACTGCACCCCTCACATACACACAGAACCCCCCCAACACACTGCACCACACACATACACAATACTTCCAAATATATATATACACACACACACTACACTCTTAACATACACACTCTGGATCCCCTATACACACACTAGATTCCTTGTAAGCAAACACATACTACACCCCTAAACACACACTACATCACCTATATATACACACACACACTATAGCCTGTATGCACACACTTGCTATATCCCCAATACACACATTCTCTACAGCCCATAGCCACATATGCATCACATTACACCACTTTACACCACAAACACAACATGACTAAAACCAACCTTATTACACAATACCACACCACAATCAGCTCACTCTACACACACGCAATACCACAAGCAGGCTCCAAACACATGCACAATACTCTTTCCTGGCCCTTTTGTCTCCTGGTATCCATTTATAGAGACACCAGAGACAAGTTGCAAGGAAACACAGTGCAAGCATGTTATTAAATTTGCTTGCACTGTGCAGAACAAATACAGAGCTTTTTTCTCATGCTAGAGCTCTTCAGCAGAGCTCTGCACATGGTCTGCCCTGGAACAGCATTGAACCAACATGCTCACTTTGAGAGGAGGCGTGTTTGTCATTGGTGATGACAAAACACACCTCCTCTGCCCCGCCCCCTTCTTAGTGGGCCGCTGTGTTAAAAAAATGCCCGGGACGAATTTTTCTCCCAGTCCGGCCCTGGTCCTATTATATTGTTGTGCAGTCTATGACAGTGTCACTGGAGTGCTTTGTAGTTCCACTTAATAAGTATAGGTGGTTTCCAATATCATGCAACTTTGAATTTATCTACATTTAATTCCATCTGCCATTTTAGTGCCCAGTCCCCCAATCTATCTAAATCCTCTGCAGTGAAGTAAAATCCTGTTCATACTGTATTACTATACAGAGTTTTGTGCCATCTGCGAACACTGAAACATAACTTTTAATGCCTATTTTAAGTTCATTTATAAGTATGTTGAATTCTTCAATAAGTTTGTTGAATAGAAGTGGTCCTAGAACAGAACCCTGACGGACACCACTTACCACTTTTGTCTGCTTGAAAATGTACCATTAATGGCAACTTTCTGTACTTTATCTACAAGCCAATGTTCTACCCAAGAACAAGAATTTGCTTGTAGCCCAATTTGTTTTAGTTTGAACAGTGCCAGGTGCCAAGAATAAAGGCAGACTCAGGTTCCAGGGCATTCAGCCACGCTGCCCCTACCTTCTGGAACTCTTTACTGTGCTCAATTAGACTTTTTCAAAAACGCTACGCCACCTCTTTCATCATGCATTCAGTCCGCTCACCTGACCTTCAGAAACTCCTAACTTTTATGCCTTTATCTTTGTATATTTGTAAAGTGCTTTGAGTCTCACAGGGAGACAAGCTCTATAAAAATAAATTATTATTATTATATTATATTATTATATATAATTCTAACATATTGTTTAGAACTGTATTGTATGACTTGGCAAAATCGATGTAGATCACATCCACTGCAACACCCTGACCTATACTCTTCTTACCTTTTTGTAGCATGCAACTAAGTTAGTTTGACCTTATCTATGTTACATGATAACTTGCTGATATTTGCTGATAATGTTCTTCCCATTGAATTCCAGAAAATTGTCCCTTAATAACTCTTCAAATACTTTCCCAGCCACAGAAGTTATGCTCACAGGTCTATAATTTCCAGGCAAATATTTTCAATTTTTTTTGAATACAGGAACCACTTCTACCTTCCTCCAGTCCTCCATTTTTGAAAGAAAAAAATGCTTATTTCCACACTTAGCTCCTTATGTACTCATGGATGAAGACTGTCAGGCCCTGTGGCTTTGTTAATATGAATTTTCTTTAATTGCTGTAGTGCCTAGTCTTGAGTCATCTAATCAGAAGTTTTCTGCTGTATATTATTATAAAGCAGCTAGAATTTTTGAGACGTGATGTATCAAATGAGACTTGTTTGCAGCTCTTCTGTAATTAATTGAATGCAGAATTAGGAGACATCTTGAGATTCAGTTGTGTTCTCTGTCAAGATAGAAAAAGAACATTCCTGCAGCCACAAATTCACGCTTTGACATTATTTGGTTGAAGCAACACTATGGTGCCTGGAGAGCCCTGAAAACCTCCTGTTGTAAGGAATTAAACTGTATTAGAATGGTTTGACTTCTTGTCTGTGTCTGTCACTTGCTGCTCTCCACTTTCACTACTAAAGACAGATAGCTGGGAGATCATGAGAAGGATCTTCTGTTAGCTCAGACAGAGAGCTTCCAGCTCTCCATCATCATTAGTGGCTGCGGGGAGTGACACCCAGTGGTAATAAGTCAAACCGTTCTAAAGCAGTTTGCTTCCTTACAATGGAAGGGTGTCAGGGTGTTTGAGTGTTTATGATGTTTGGAGTGTTTATTCTGTTATATGCTTAGCGATAGGTTGATTTATGATGCTAGATCTGACTGCTCATGATCAGCATCTTTCCCTCTTACCAAAAATATCAGTTCTGCGCACAAACATTCTGCAGGTACCTTTACTTAGTCTTGGAATTGACCATTCTTTGATTTAAGCAATAAAGTTGTTTGCGCTATGGCCCTGATAATGTTAAGCAGACAAGAGGGAAATTAGCAATTAAAAAAATTATATAATGTTAATTTAATATTATTCAATTTATACAATTTAAATGTTCCTTCTTACTTTACAAAAAGGGAATGAAAACCCAAGTCCATTATTAGTAAAAAAAAACAGGTTGCAAAAGAATACTGAGAACGGAGAGCAGCTCAATTAGCTTGCACTTTGATGGTTCCCCGCTCAGATCACAAGCTGGCTTTAGCTCATCTTGTGCCATTACAAAAATAACCAGGCCATTTGCATATCAGACTGACCCCACCCAAAAGGCTAGTTTAGATCTGAAATGCAGGCCGTCTCTCTCTGCACCAGATACAGCAACCTCAGACGATTGTTTCAGCCTTGTTAGGCCTTGTCAGTGAAGTATAGCTGATATACCTCTATGGTTAAAAGGCTTCAGTCACTGAATGCAAAGATTTTATAACTAAGTACTAATGATGGCAACTTGTTTATAATGATACACATATGTCCAATATCTTTTTGGGTTAAATCGATTTTTATTCACCATACCATATCCCAAGTTCCTCTATGCAGTGGAAGATGTTGCATGAATTCAAACAGAGAGAGAAGAAGAAAACTGGAACATAGAGTTGAGCTGGCACTGATAACATCCTTAGTAAGCAATATTAATTCTGGCTTTTCCAGAAATCGTGCTTTATGAGGACAGAGACTCCAACCACTAGATCCATCATTGGGTATATCTCTCTCTATCCCTCACCGATACAGCATTCAGGTCTTCAAACTGTCTCATATCCTCCAACTCATCCACCCATCGGCGCAGTGTGGCTATACATGCCTGTCTCCAAAATATCCAGATCACCACTTTCTCTGCATTTAGGAATCTCTGTATCACTGATTGATTATAGATCCGATATAGGGTCTGAGTGTGGTGCAAAAGAAATGTCACAGGCTCCAACAGTGCAGGTGTATCTGACAGATCTTTGACAGCTTGTCCAATTACCTCCCAGTATGGTCTTGTCAATCAGCAGTCCCACCACATCTGTTTGAATGTCCCCTGATCTTCCCAGCTTCGCTAGCACAAGTCTGGCACTGAAGGGTCACGTCTGTGTAAATTCATGGGGGTCAAATACCACCTAGTGAAGATTTTGTGAGTTTGTGAAGGTCTTTTGAAGGTCCTCCTCCAACTTTCCGATGCATGGGTGTGCCTATAGATAATGCCTTTCCACCAACATTCTATACATTTTAAAAATGCTCCTGCATGCTATTGATTGTGAGGACACATAGATTTAAATCCCATGTGTCTCTAATCAAGCAGGGTTTTTGAGAAATATCTAACAATTTGTGTCCTCACCAGTGAGTGTAGACCACTACATGTGTGGTGTTTCTGGAAAAAGCTCCTCAATTGGTTGTACTTCCAGCAGGAATCTCAGGACATCTGCCATGCGGAGAAATGTAAAATTCTGCATCAACATCCGGATGGGGCCCTGTTCCCCTGCTGGAAAATCTGCATTACCTATCAAAGGAAGCAGTGGTATTTAGTGCCAAAGTGATGTCACAGAGATAAGGTCACCTTCATGAATTTACGGCGGTCGTGCGGAACCTTCCTCTCTCTTTATCCATGGCAGAGCTCGGATATCCGAGGGGATGCTGTCTGACTCCAATTGCACCCATGATTTATCTTTGTTCATGATGGTCCTAGTAAAGTGCGCACCCAGGAAGTATTTTCTAAAATCCGATAGGTGTCAATTATGCATATGCAATCCTGGAGTATCTTCCCTTCCAAGCAAATCTTCTGATCTCTGATTTAAGTGTTTTAAGGCTGTGGGACCGGGATAGGCCCTATTTGGAAAACAAATGGCAGCTTCGGCAGCAATGTCATCTTCACAGCATTCACTCGACCCATCTAAGGAATGTAGTAAGAGTTCCATTTTCTTACTTCCTCTGTCGCCTTTCTGAGGATCCAATATCTTTGGAGTGATTTAAAAAATAAATTCTGACTCATTTGACTTATATTTTGGAAGTATATTGGTAGCACATTATAACGAACTGTTTAGTTCATAAACCACTGTGTAAGCATGATGAGTTGTGGTAGGTTGAAAACAGACTTTTTGACATTTTGACAAAAAAGAGCAGAGATGTAAAAAAAAAAATCTCCTGATTCAAAGTTGGAGATGTTTTCCACACAGATATTTTCTTTATAGTTTAGCTAGTTTTTGGTTTTCTTCCAGAGACTTAAAGAGACACTCCATACATGCTTTATGTGTAAAGTGTGTGTACTCTTTATTTTTCCATTTTAGATGTCAATAGAAGTTGGTACTTTTTTTAAATTAGGCTTCTTATACCTCCCTGGCTGTCAATAAGACAAGTGGTCCTGTTACTTCTTGGTAGTTTAGCTCAGTGGAACTAAGCTCAAGACGTACAAATGTGCTTATAGAACCTGTCTTGCAAAGACTTAATTGGGTAGTCTAAACGTGGACAGCCACAAAAACTTTGGGCTGAGGAAGAAGGGGAGTGCTTGCAAAGTCCCACCTCCCCCCCAAAAAAATATATATTTCAGAAGTTACTTCTTAAATTGTAAAAATGTAAATTAAATCCTAGGCAGTATTTTTTTGTTTCACATTCTAGATAATTTACTACCTAAGATCCATAAACAACAAACCATTCTCTCAGGAAGACCAATAGTCTCAGGAAGAAACAACCTCACTCAGAACTGTAGTGAATATGTGGAGTTTATTCTTCGAGATCTAGTGAAAACCTTACCTTCGCACCTGAGAGATACAAAACAGACTCTCAATATACTTAAGGATACAACATTACCAATAGAATCTAAGCTTTGTAGCTTAGATGTAGAGGGACTCTATAGCTCTATCCCTCATGAGATTGGGATTAAACATGTGAAATGGTTTCTAGAGAACAAAAGGCCGACTTTTAAGGAACATAACAACTTTATACTCAAACTTTTACGTTTTATTCTCACGCACAATTACTTCCTATTTGAGGGTGTCTATTATCACCAGATGAGGGGGACAGCGATGGGGACGACTTGTGCCCCTTCGTATGCCAACCTTCACCTTGGGTGGTGGGAACACAATATAGTGTCCAGTTCACAACTCGCCCACTATATGGAGTTTGTCTGTGTTTGGAAACGCTATATTGATGACGTATTGATAGTTTGGACAGGTACAGTAGAACTCTTTACCAATTTTGTAGCCGAACTTAATAATAATGTCATCAATTTAGGTTTCACTTATGAATTTGGAGGCCAGAAGATCAATTTTTTGGATGTCACACTAGCGATTAATGAACATAAACGGGTTTCTACTACATTGTATAAGAAGCCCACTGCTACGAATAATTTTTTGAACTGGGACAGCTACCATCCTCCAGCATTGAAGAGAGGGATACCAGTGGGTCAATACCTAAGACTGAGAAGGAATTGCTCTACGTTAGATGAGTTTAAGCTTAAAGCACAAACTTTACGGACCCAATTTAAATCAAAAGGGTATACGAATAAATGCCTAAAAAAAGCATATCAACGAGCCCTTCTCACTGACAGATTAGAACTACTATCAGACAAGATCCCGGTGGCAAGCCAAAAAATCATACGTTGCATTGGAACTTTTGATTCGGGCTGGAATCTAGCCAAACAAACCTTGGAAAGATTTTGGCCTCTCCTATATCAAGACCAAGATCTAAGGGAAGTTTTGACACCTTTTGTGTCTTTAACAGCTAGGAGAGGTAGAAATCTTAAAGATATATTGGTACCAAGCCATTTCTCTTCAATCTCGACATCTTCGACATGGCTGAAATCCTTAGCAACAGGCACCTTTCAATGTGGACATTGTAAGGCGTGTAAACATATTAATAAACATTCCAAAACTTTCTCCAACTCCACCAACACTGAAACACACACAGTGAAAACTTTTTTCAACTGCAAGACATCTGGAATTGTCTATCTCCTGACCTGCAGTTGTGATAAGAAATATGTGGGGAAGACTTTTAGACCTTTTAAGGTACGGATTCTAGAACATGTTAATTCAGTGAATCCAACAAGACACATTGACACTCCAATCTCACGCCACCTTAAAACGAATCATAATGGATCAGCACAAGGTCTACGGTTTAGTGGCATTGAGATAGTTAAATTAGGCCCTAGAAAAGGCGATATCGATAGAAGACTTTTACAACGTGAAAGTTATTGGATATACAAACTGAAAACATTGTCTCCCCTGGGCCTAAATGAAGGGTTTTCGTATACACCCTTTATTTCCGACTAAATATTGGGATTTGATTCTAACCAGCCTATCGAAGAATCATCATAATAATAAACTGAGTGCTAATATAATTCAGTTATTACATTTTGTGTATATAGTATATTTTCCTTCCTTTCTCTACTATTAGTTACTTATCACTATCACCATGAGGAATCTGCAACTCCAGTAATTTATCTGACATTATTCCCTCTGTTCCTAGAACATAAAATCTAATTGTTAAATTTTTGCTCTAAGCCTGATGTGAGTTCGTGCTTTACATAAATATGTTCTCTAGATTTAACTGACTAACAGCTTACTGGCAATACCAACAACCGCCTATGAAAATCGGGCAGTGTTATATCTTGCCAGTGGATCGTTCCTTTATTTAAATTTCACCAATTCATTGATGGACATCTCCCTATTAGAATATCTTTTTTAGAGACACGTCAGTCTAATTTAATCATCAGTTACGATGAGAAGATCGGAGCATAGTGAGACATTAGAGACAGCCGATTGTTTATTGCTATCGGCTCCGCTCTCAAATATTTTTAATTTGAGCTTGCATCATGCTATATTCTCTTTTTAATGAAGATAGAGAGATAACAATGAGCAATGTGTGTGAACATACATGATGCATAAGTTCCATCTTTGAATGAGTTCTCATTATTTGCACATATCAACATATTCATATTTTGCTAGTATTCATGGGACTAAATACACGTCTGTCTCTATGATAATAAACCCAATAGGGATGTTGATATCTACATGTATGATTTCGGCTTTTGAACCACATATTTAATTTTACGAAGTTCGTTTGATTAAATAGTTGTAGATTATCATCAGTGATCGATACATTCCTTTATGGTTTTAGGACTATTCATACAATGTCTATATTCATTTGTATATATATTTCTTCATTTTTTCACTTTAATTTTATTTCTGTTATACTAGTTACCTATATCATGAAAATATATCATCATTTAATTTAACAAAGATCAAGATTTCTAGTATTAATAATTTTATTTTATTTTATTTAGTTTCATTTATGATTACAGTTCAGACTTATCATTCAGCATACAATTGGTATTGTTAGTTCAGGTCGAGTAGACTTTACATTTGTTATTTAGGACATGGAAGGGTTAATGACTCATTAGCAAGTCACACCGCCCCGTCGAGAACATGATTGGAGCATTTGTATCACGTCATCATTAACTGAATGCCGGCAATTTCGGCATTAATTGTAACGGCTATCATAGTGATTTGTGATTGGTTTGTGAGCAAACAAGACTAGGACTTAGGGGTATATAAACTAACCTGGAGTAAGCCACTTCAATTCTGACCCCTGACGAAGGTGCATCGTTCAGCACCGAAACGCGCGTCGGGTTTCTTCCGTTTCTTTTTCTAATTCACTGTCACTTCTGGGCACTTTCACTCTAACTATGTGCAGGTAGCCAACATTCTAAGTATGGCTCTGCACATTAGGATTTTAATATCTTTTTAAACCTTCCTCTTAGTCCTGATTCTCAATCTGTATTCAGTCCCTGAGAAGGAGATACAATATTGCAATTTGCAACTATGTTATTATGATTAGCATTCTCCTTAGAGGGTTGAACTATACTAGCAGAATTATCAACAATTTTCTGTTACTATCTGGATACACTAGGAATTTCATATAACCTTTTTCTTTTTTGACTCTATTCTGGAGCATCTTCTCTAGTACTATGATACAAACTTAATTGATCACTTTAGTCTATTCGGATAGACATATTTATTTAGAATCAGGACTTCCTTTTCTGTGACTGTTTTCATAATACAAGGATAATATAATACAGACTGTGACCCTACAAACTACAATAAAGTCAAATAGTCTGTGATATTGTACAATCACAGTACGTTAGGAGGAAGGTATAGCCCCTTTTTGTTGGCTGTTGACACAATTTTGGTTTGGGTAGCACACTTGTATCTAAGTAGAGATATGGTATCAATATTTGATTATTTATTTATTTTCTATTACAACATTACTATTTTTCCAGTTTAGGCTTAATTGCTGGAGTTATATACCCAACATTTAAGCCTTCTTTTTCCTTTTTGATTTATAGATAATTTACTGTATGTAAAAGAAATGCCATATCATAGCTAAAGCTAATCAAATTTGTCCCAGCTGTTGTTTCCTGTCTTATGGATTTTCTGTCTTAAATCAAATTATCCAATTAAATTTTTCTTAGTTTATGTCCCCTGTAGATTGATTAGAATACAGTAGTTGTTATTGTATTGTTATCTATAATTAGAGGTGGTTAAGTGAGAAAGGATGCTTGATATAGTCCTAAAGCTATGAATTAAGAGCATAGTTATTATTAGCCTGGCGATTCACTTTATCCTTCCCTTCAAATCCATGGCTTTGTGTTCGTGACCTTCACATTGTATTTTTACCTCTCTTGGTAACCCACTATAAACATTTATAGCTCTACAAAACAGAATCATTTCTAGTTTGTGCACTGAGAGGTTCTTAATGGGACAAACTACTGGCTGAAGTCAATATGGTGAAATTCTTGGTGAAAATCAAAACCACAAAAAATGTTCACTTGCGCATGATCAATCACTCCGACAAGGAGGTATTCATTCGCCTGCTGAAGTTTGGAACTAGGATCACCGCAAGGAGTAATGGTAAATTCTGCATTATAACTCATATATGATCCGTTATGTTTTGTTGATTTAGTTAGGATCAGTGCTACAAGACAGATTTGGGGGGAAATACTGGTATGTGCAGTGGATTTAATTTTGAAACAGACTTAATATCTTAATATCACTATATTATGCATTGTCAAGAATTGACAAAGCCAAAGTTTCGGCCAAGTTGGAATGTGGCTAAACTATACGTTTTGTTTCAGCTTGAGTACATCTGAAAATGGTTTAACAATTTAGCTGCATTTAAAGACTGGGTAACTCCTGTACATGGATGATAAAATGTTCACATATTTGAAGGTAGAATTGCTCGTGTAGGTATTTTATCCTATAAGCTTCTTAAATCGTCTACCTATATTGGACTTATACCTACATGTGCATAGCTGCAAAATTTTCATTCAAACCTTTTAACCATCAGTGGCCGTGTAACTCTATCAACATAATGTAGACCTTAAAGACCCTTTATCAAAAGTGAATGTCATACTTGTTTAACAACTGCAAGACTGTGTAGCATTTCAGTGTTAAATAAGCAGGATGTTCCACACCTTTACAGGATCCTGGGAACAATATTGGAAAGACAGAATGAAATATAGTTTGGCCTTAAGAGAGTAGTGTTATTTCTTTCCAGTTTCGTTTTGGGTAAGGTGCTTTATATATAAGCCCGCAATATCTAGCCTAGTAAGATTTTATCACAGTATATGTTATTAGCTTATTTTCTAGTGGATCTTGCAAACCTGCATAGTTTGTGTCAAACGTGTAGTAGCGTAGAGTATGATAATGTAAGAAAGTACTTTTCTAGCTTTCTCTGATATGATTACAAGTTCTCAGCTGGACACACACTAACTGTGCTATGGAAAATCCTATAATCCTGCACTAGTCAGTTCCTGAGGGTTCTGCATTTTAGGTCTTGATTGTTTGGACAATTAAGTACTGAGCCATTGATTGCAATACAAACTGTAATGCAGTTGGCAGTCACCAGATTTCTGCTTAAAGGAGCACTACATTTCATTTTATCAACTACTAGACAGCTGCTTTCAGATGTTATTCTGCATAAAACCATGTTAACTGATGCTAATTGTTATTATTTTTTTGCAGTACAATTCAATATACCACCCTACACCCCAGATTATATCTTTAAGTATTAGATAATTACCAGGCTGCATTAGTTTTAGTTTTATACTGATCAGCACTCAGACTACATTGGAATGTATCTATCCTTGTAGCTCTATGCCCGGGGAAAGATTAAAAATAGAGAACTGGCAAATAAATTCTGAAATTAAACTTGGCATAAAGTCGCATTGGACCTGGTGCCATATTAATCTTAATCTTGTCTATGTTTCTTTTTGTTATCTTATTGTTTTGAGATACAATTATCAATTATTAATATTGGGACTGATCACATTTCCAGGTGGTCCAATATATATTTTGTCTTACTTTTACCATTTTGTGAATTTAGGGAACTATTTTATTTAGGGCCTCCTCTGCAATCATCAGTCTCATTGTAAGTGGTATCTGTGCAATTGATACCTATAGTGAATGTAAAATATTTCATGGATCACCTTCCATTCAGTCTGGTTGCCCTAATCCAGAGCAGACCAAAACATACATGTCCTTGTCTGTCTGGGATTAGTGGGATTTACACAACTGAGTGGAATCTGACACAATTCTGATGACGGCAGCTGAAATAGAAATGGTAGACTGTAACTCCCACTAGTCTTAGTCAGTCCTGGGTTCTGGAGATATTTATTAACCACGTAGCCACCTGTTTAATGGTTTATTATAATGCCTCCAGAACCCCTTAATGTATTTTTTCCCCATAAGCCTCAGTTCACTATAATAGGGGTATTTAGAGGTGAAGAAGGTCCTTACAATCTATGAGGATTTAAGGTAGGTGAATAATTTAGGTGTTTTGTCCAATTCAAATCTGCATTTCACAACTCTAAAGCAGTGACATTACCACTGCTCTAACCAGATGATATAATATACTGTAATATATTTGTGAGTTGAGAACATTTAGTAGGTTAGATAGCAGCTGGATTGCAGATTATTTTCCCCAATGTATTTGAGCTGTCGTTATTCAAATCAATGAGTTAGAGGAGAATAAAGCCATAGACTCCTGATTTTTAGTTTAGTGATTCAACAAATAAACTATCAACGAGTAGGGAAAGTAATTACCAAGTAATTACTAGCTAGTGGGTAACTATCACCCTTTATGTTCAGGAACTTTTCATGTATATGTGCGGATTTGGTTGTGAGTTGAGCAGGGCAGTAGACAGGTCTTAATCAGGCTGTGGATATAAAGAAATTTCATCTCAAGTGCAAATTGCACTGTAATAATTGACATCAAATTTTAACACAAAATACATACCTGTATTAGCAGGAATACCATAATTTGTATATAAATAGGTGCTGATCTCTTTATCAAGCTTATTTAAGTCAATCTGTCAGTCTGACATGTATGATAAGGTGCTATTCAGGCAGGCAGTACAATAACTTGGCATTTTGCTGAACACATTGCTAGCAAATCCTTAGATTACATTATTCATTTACTTGGAAATGTGTGATGAGCTGACCATGCCATCTCCATATATCAGCAATGACATGCTTTTATCTTGATGTCATAGTGATTTATTTGATCCACGGACCCTTCCACCCAGCTGTCACATTACAATGTTTGAAGTTATGTACCCTAACTAGATGGGGCTCTATGGGTCTAGGTTTAGGGAGAATGGTTAAAAACTAAGTGAAAACTGCGGAAAATAACACAGGGGAAGTTGGGAAATCAGGAGTGTGTTTCAGAGATGATACAGTATGGGACAAAGGCATGCCTCACTTAGTTCCACCCCTCCTATTTCTGTTACATGTCTTTTAATGTTGGGAAGCAATATAAATGTTTAATCTAGACCCCTAAGACATAAAGCCACCGCTGTATATTTCTAAGTAATGGAGTGAGTATTTGGTGTTATGCAGTGGTGTATTTTGCATTTGTGCTGCCCTAGGCACGACTAAATTCGGGCACCCCTAAAAGCTACGTTTGCCCCCCCCCCCCAATTTGTGTCAAGGCCATTTTTTTTGACTGACAGACACATGCCCTCATTGATACATGCAGTGATATACACTCACTGACAGATACACAGTCTTTGGCACACACATACAGTCATTGGCACACACTGTTTAACCAACACACACTTTCACTGACAGACACACACTGACACACCCACTCACTGACAGGCACACACTCTTAAATACACATTAAATGACATACACACACTGACACACACTCACAGGCACACCCATTCTCACTCACAGATACACTGACAGCTACACACACTCACTCACTCACAGTAAGGTGGACAGCCCCAGAACACGAGGCAAACAAGACATTTGTCTGGGAGCTTGGGGTGGCATTTTATCGGTGCCCCCCCTGAAAGTGCCGCCCTAGGCAAATGCCTTGTTTGCCTTGTGGTAAATACATCCCTGGTGTTATGGCTCAGTTGACATGGTGAAGAATGTTTTACAGTGAAGGTATAAACTTAACTCAGACATCAACATGTAAGGGAAAACTTGACTCAGTTACCATGTATATTTTGTAATACAATCTAGCCCCCTGTGGTCTACAGAATGCATTTCTTTTTATGAAAATACATTTCTAATATGCTAACTAGACGTACACCTGACTAATAATTCTAAATATTTTTTTTTTCTTAGTATGCCCGTGCTAGGAATAGTGTTGGAAACATATTGTAATTACCCTGGGTCACTGAATTGCTGGCCTTATTGTTCATTTGATGAGAACCAATTTATTTTTCCTGCATGGATTAATTTCCTTGTTTCATACATCTCAACAATTGACCTTTTTCTTTATGCCATCTTTCTGTGCTAAAGACATCTACATTACTCTATACAATATACATGGAATATGATTTCCCACTTTCCATTTATACTACAATTCTTTTTATAAATTATATAATACATACTGAAAGCTATTGTTGTGGTTTAGAATTGAGATTGCCCAAATATCAGCTTGCATATATACATAAAACATTTGGGTGCCACACTAGAAACAAGCATTATTTAAAGGTGATTATGTTATACCCTGGTCAGCCCAGTCTCTAGCCCCACCATTAAAGGAAATCTACAGACATACAGATCACTTGGGTGCAGTGTCCCTGTCCTCTTAACCCTACAATGTAAAACATTACAGGTTTTGCAAAACTGCATTGTTTACATTGCAGGGTTAAGTCCACTGCTAGTGGCTTTCAGTATGACACCGCTAAAGGTACTTATGCTGAGAAAAACGTGGTCACGTAACATGGAAGCCTCATGGGAAACAATTGATTCAGTGCTTTAGTATGAGAAAGTTTGAATGTGCGCGCATTGGATTAGACGTCGCTGGGGGAGGAGAACAAAACCGTGCCGAGGGAACAAGGTAAGTAAAAAAAGTATAAGGTAAGTAAAAGGGGTTTTAACCTCTTCTTTTGCGTAGAAGGAATTAAAAACTCTTTTACTCGACGTTGGAACAAGGTAAGTAAAAAAAAGGAAAGGTACGTAAAAGGAGTTTCAACCCATTCTATACAAAGTGTCACCTAATACCACTTCGGATAGGGACACTATAATATTAGGAATACAGATTGGTATACCTAACGCTATAGTGTTCCTTAAAATAATGTATGTTCTGGGTGTGCACTTAAACAATATATGTATTATGTATATATATATACTCTAGCCCTGACCTGTGATCTTTTCACTCAAAGGTACTCCAAAACCACAAGAGTTAAGGGAGTATTCAGAGACACACATGGAGTTAGGGAACACAGAGAGACACACAGTGGGTTTAACAGGGATTAAGAGAGACACTGTGGGACGAAGGGGGAATTAGGAGAAACACCCAAGGGATAAGGAGATATATACACAAGGGACTGAGGAGGGTGCAGAGAGACAGATAATGAAAGTGGAGTTTCAAACAAAAAGGTTTTCCAATATTGAGGCTTGCATTTGACTCCCAGTGAAAAAAAATCTATGTGCACTCTTGATAGAATTGGTCAAGGCTTTACAGCTAAGCTGAATATTAGTCATCTAATTACACTGAGGTTAGATTTTACACTTTGGGGTCAGGTATCAAACTTGGATTCTCTTGGCAAACCTAACAATGCTAGGTTTCCAAATGTCTGTTTCTGTCTAAACATTTAGGCAGTTAATTTGAAGGTGATAAGGCACTTACTTAAGTGAAGCCAAGGAGTGTTCCTGGATTTCAATAACATGATTTTCTTTAACCCCTTAAGGACGACACAAATGTCCAACATCTAAACCCTCTATTAAAAAAAAAAAAAAAAAAAATCCCCTAATTTCTCACGTTTAATATTCTATTCCTACTTAATTTTGTGTTGGGTATACATATAGGATATTAAAATAAAGCTTTCAGCTTGTGCTGTAACCATGCATAGCATTACAAACCCTCTATTCAAGTCAAATAGCCTTTTGATTATGGGTGTGTTAGTCTCACCATAATTACAGTATCATAGTAACAATCAACAGATACACATACATAGGACATACAATACAACTGAATGTTTAAAAACAAAATTGATTATACCCAAATATGAAATTGACAGTGCAGATAATAAATCTATTGGAAATGAAAAAAAGAATGAAAAAAGGAGGGAAGCACTCCAGTATGCTGTGCAAGAAGTGCTACTACATTTATTAAAAAACAAAGATATTTAGCAAACGTTTTGGGCAGCAAGTCCTTTCTCAAGGGCAAGATGCACTGAGAAAGGGCTTGTTGCTAGAAACATTTGCTGAATATCTTTGTTCTTCAATAAATGTGGTAGCACTTGTTGCACAGCATACTGGAGCGATTCCCTCCTGATGGGTTCACATTGTGGGGGGATAGCAGCACCTCAGAGACTCTTTTAAATATTGCATTGTTTAAAATGTTTGTAGCCTCAGCCTCATGTCTAGTATATGCAATAAATCTATTGCTTGCATTAACTCAGTAGATTCATACACCAGAAAGACATTCAGAAAAATATATTAACATCGTAACATCTGTAATGTCATGATCCTTCCAAGTGTTTAAATAACAATATATGCTTATCAGCAATTACATACTGTCATGAAAAAAAACCAAAAAAAAAAACCTCTGAACTCTATTGAACTCTATGGTTTCACATATCAGGACATAATAACAAATCATCTGTTCTTTAGCAAGTGTTAAAATTAGGTAAATACAACATCAGATGAACAACAACACATGACATATTACACCGTGTCATGATATATTTAACAAAAATAAAGCCAAAATGGAGAAGCCATGTACAAAAAAAGTACACATAATGCAACAGCTTGAAGAACCACCTTCAGCAGTAATAACTTGAAGTAATCATTTTCTGTGTGACTTACATCGCTGTGGGAGAATTTTGGCCCATTCTTCTTTACAATGTTGCTTTAGCTCCTTGAGGTTTGCTGGCATGTGTTTATGCACAGCTCTCTTAAGGTCCCGCCACAGCATTTCAATTCTTTTCTTTTTCAGCCATTTTGTTGTAGAGTTTTTGGTGTACTTGGGATCATTGTCCTGTTGCATGACCCATTTTCGATCAAGCTTTAGCTATCAGACAGATTGCCTCTAGACATTTAGCTCTAGATACTTTGGTATACAGAGGAGTTCATGGTTGACAATGATTGCAAGGTTCCAAGGTCCTTTGGCTGCAAACCAAGCCCAAATCATCACCTCTCCAACAACGTGCTTGACAGTTGCTATGAGGTGTTTGTATTGATATGCTGTGTTTGGCCATAACGCACAGTGCCACGTCTGGCAAAAACCAAACACCTCCACTTCGGTCTTGTCTGTCCAAAGGACATTGTTCCAGAAGTCTTGTGGTTTGTTCAGATGCAACTTTGCAAACCTAAGCCATGATGCCATGTAATCTTTAAGATTTAACATGCTAACTGAGGCCTGTATAGTCTGAGATGATTTTTTTTGCAATTTTTCTGAGTATTCATTGCACGGTCTGACCTATGGGTGAATTTGTTGAGACGTCCACTCCTGGAAAGATTGTCAACTGTCTTGAAGGTTTCCACGTTTGAATAATCTTTCTTACTATAGAATGATGGATTTTAAATTGTTTGGAAATGGCCTTATAATCCTTCCCAGTTTGAATGGCAGCAACAATTGCTTCTGTAGAAATCAGAGGGTGTATTTTATTTTTCGAATGACAGTATGTCATTTTTTTCAAGCATATATTGTTATTTAAAAACTTGGAAGGATCATGATATTACACAGATGTTACGAAGTTACTAAATTTTTCTAAAGGTCTTCTTACATATTTTTGTAATGCAGAAGACTCCTCCTGTCTTCTTTGGATACCCTGGTATGTGCCACTACATATAAATACATGGGGTAGCCTTTCTCCAAAAATGTTTCTTGTCACATTCATGCGTCTTTTGGAAATATTGCTTTATTGAGAGACTATTTTTCTTATCCTGAGATATTGTCCAAAATGCAAAGTATTTGGAGCATAAAAGCTATCAAAATGTAAGAGATCATTGCAATCTGCCTCTTTAACATAGAAATCTGTCTGTATAATTCCATCCTTGGGATACTTAAAATTAACTCTAAACAAATCTTTCTTCAAATTGTGCCATGAAGAGAATAGCAACAAAGAGAGACAAATTTCAGCCCATAGCTTTCCTGATCCACTGTATATAGTAAGTATATTTAAAAAGAAAATAGTGATTATACAAAACTGTGTCTAACACTTATAAAATTCTATTTTGGTGACCTTCAATATATTTACAGGGCCGGCGCGTCCATCAGGCGGCCGCCTTAGGGCTCCCCGGCTCTGGGCGCGCGATTTTTCAGTGACCGGCAGGAGATAAGCGCTCCCTCCTGCCAGGCCACCTTCTGGACCCCTCGGCGCAACTGTGGTATAATCAGAGGCGGCAAGGGAGCTCTAATCTCTCTGCTCTGCTCCCTTGCACACCGTTTGCTGATGCCGCGGGAGCCGGAATATGACATCATATTCCGGCTCCCAGCATCAGTAGATAGTCCGCGAGGGAGCAGAGCAGAGAGATTAGAGCTGCCTCGCCGCCTCTGATTATACCACAGCCGCACGCCTCTCAGCAGCCACACTGGACCCCAGGGATAGATCCACACCAGCTCTCCAGATAGGAAGGCTGGGTGGAAAATGTTTAAAGGAGCACTGTAGGGTCAGGAACACAAACATGTATTCTTGACCCTATACTGTTAAAACCACAATCTAGCCCCCCTGTCACCCTCATGCCTCCCTAAATATTGTAAAATCTTACTTGTATTCAAGTCTGCAGCTGCTTGCTTTGTCACTGTTCCCTTTTGATCTGCCCACTTCTGACATCATCAGCAGTGGTAGCCTGACCCAATCACAGTGCTTCCCCATAGGATTGGCTGAAACTGACAAAGAGGCAGATCAGGGGCAGAGCCAGCACAATTCAAACACAGCCCCCCTGGCTAATCAGCATCTCCTCATAGAGATGAATTGAATCAATGAATCTCTATGAGGAAAGTTCAGTGTCTGCATGCAGAGGGAGGAGACACTGAATGTTTGGATGCATTTTAGGCAGCCATGACCCAGGAAGGATCTCTAACAACCATCTAAGGAGTGGCCAGTGAAGTTATCACTAGGCTGTAATGTAAACACTGCATTTTCTCTGAAAATACAGTGTTACATAGTTACATAGCTGAAAAGAGACTTGCGTCCATCAAGTTCAGCCTTCCTTACATATGTTTTTGCTGTTGATCCAAAAGAAGGCAAAAAACCTAGTCTGAAGCGCTTCCAATTTTGCCACAAACTAGGAAAAAAATCCTTCTTGACCCCAAAATAGCAGTCAGATGTCTCCTTGGATCAAGCAGCTATTACCCCACTAATAAGAAATTATATCCCTGTATGTTATATTTTTGCAAGTATTTATCCAATTGCAGTTTAAACATCTGTAATGACTCTGACAAAACCACCTCTTCAGGCAGAGAATTCCATATCCTTATTGCTCTTACTGTAAAAAAAACCTTTTCTTTGCCTTAGATGAAATATCCTTTCTTCCAGCCTAAATGTGTGACCTCGTGTCCTATGTATAGCCCTGTTTATGAATAGGTTTCCAGATAAAGGTTTGTACTGGCCCCAAATATATTTGTATAATGTTATCATATCCCCTCTCAGGTGCCGTTTTTCCAAACTAAACAGATTTAATTTTTTTAAACTTTCTTCATAACTTAAATGCTCCATTCCTTTTATCAATTTTGTAGCTCATCTCTGGACTTTTTCTAGTGCCATAATATCTTTCTTTGGAAAGGCGCACAAAATTGCACAGCATATTCAAGGTGTGGTCTTCATAAAGAGGCAAAATTATATTTTCATCCCGAGAATTTATGCCCCTATTTATACACGACAAAACATTACTGGCCTTAGCAACTGCAGATTGACATTGCATATTGCTGCCTAATTTGTTGTCTATAACAATTCCCAAATCCTTCTTGTGTGTGGTTATCCCTAGTTCACTACCATTTAGGGTGTAAATTGCTTGTGCAGTCTTAACCCCGAAGTGCATAACTTTGCATTTCTCTATGTTAAATTTAATCTGCCATTTTAGTGCCCAGACCCCCAATCGATCCAAATCCCTCTGCAGCAAAGCAATATCCTGCTCACATTTTATTACTTTACAAAGTTTTGTGTCATCTGCAAATACCGATACATGGCTTTCAATGCCTATTTCAAGATCATTTATAAATATGTTAAATAGATGTGGTCCCAAAAAGTCTGAAGGTAATGATTCTACTCCACAGAACAAATTCAATAAGCTGTATTTGTTCTGGTGACTATAGTGTTACTTTAATTATAAAAATAATAATTAGTGAGTGTATGTGTGTGTGAGTGTGTGTGTCTGTGAGTGATTGTATGAGTATGTGCATGTGAGTGTATGAGTATGTCTGTCAGTGTATGAGTGTCTGTCTGTCAGTGTGTGTTTGAGTGTCTGTAAAATCAGTGAGAGTATGTTTGTCATTGAGTCTGTGTGTCACTATCAGTGTGTCTGTCAATGAGTTTCAATCAGTGTGTGTGTCTGTGAGTGAGTGTGTGTCTGTGAGTGTGTGTGTCTGAGTGATTGTATGAGTGTGTGCATGTGAGTGTATGAGTATGTCTGTTAGTGTATGAGTGTGTGTCTGTCAGTGTGTGTTTGAGTGTCTGTAAAATCAGTGAGAGTATGTTTGTCATTGAGTCTGTGTCACTATCAGTCACTGTCAATGAGTTTCAATTAGTGTGTCAGATCAGTGAGTCTGTGTCTGCCAGTGACGTCTGTGTGTTTGTCATTGAGTGTGTGTGATTGTCAGTGTGTATACACCACTGAGTGTAGAGTGGCAGAGCGGAACGCGGTACAGGAGCTTCTGCTTCCTGTACCCGGCCAGACTGACAGGAGGTGCTCACTGAGAGAACACTTCATGTCAGTCTGGCCGGGTACAGAAAACTGAAGCTCCTGTAGGGGGTCTGCTGTGCTCGGCAATGCTACAAGAGAGGTAGGAGGCACACCAGGAAGGGGAGTGTGACTACTAAGGGGGTGGGGGGCGCACCAAGGGACAGGGAGGAGAGGGCAGAGAAATACCAATGGACAGGGAAAAAAGGGGGGAGGGGAGAGGAACACTAAAGGAGAGCGAAGGGAGGGGACCACTAATGGACGGGGAGGGGAGAGGGGCTGGTTAAGGGGCACATAGGTGAAGATTTTTTTTGGGGGGGGGAGGGGTTTGGAAAAATGCATCTTCGCCTATGTACCCAAAAATCCTTACTGTTGTTTTGTGTTAATCATATAGCTTACTCTGTATAACAGAGGTGTAAATGTTAACCATGTTAGGTCACCAACCAGCAATCATCAGTAATCACTACAGTAGACAGTAGTATCTGCAATATAGAACTTCTTGACATTTCCTTCCACCTTGTGGTGCAACTTAGCAACTTTATAAAAGTGCCGAGAATGAAAGAGGGGATACTCTATTATCCCCTAAAGCTCTTCAGCAAACTATACTATGATAATATTAGTATATTACTATGTATATGCCTATTTGACTAATAATCATATAGAGTTGAAAAACAGGGAAAATATGAAAAAGAAAAACAAAAATCATTATTTTCTTTTTTAATGATACTCTGCACACATTTGTGAATCTGAATAAGACTTCCCCAAGATATATTCCTTTCCTGAGTTTGGAAACACCTCTTATGTTTAGGATTTTCATCTTTGTTTGGCAGATGTGGAGCCAGTATTAGAAGATTCTCGTTATTATTTCTGAGGTACTTTTTCTTTTCAATGTCATGTGCAGGATTTCTAACTTTAACACTGATTAAAAAAAAACAAAAAAAAAACAAGATAACAAAACATA
This sequence comes from Pelobates cultripes, assembly GCA_933207985.1. NCBI lineage: Eukaryota > Metazoa > Chordata > Amphibia > Anura > Pelobatidae > Pelobates > Pelobates cultripes. The sequence goes on along the minus strand of OW240916.1, from coordinate 148,123,503 downwards.
CTAACCACAGTATTTCTAAAAGGCAGATAACCTAGGTTTTATTACAGCAGGATTGTCATGTTGTTGGTATACATGGGGGTGGGGGGGGTGGGGGGACATGCATTTCTTAGTAGTGGTGCTGGCGTAGAGACCAACATTTATACAAAATACAGAATAAGGAGCAGTGCACACACAAAATTACAGGGCTTCTTAAAATCACCTATCTCAACAAACAAGTATGTAGATTAAGTTGCACCATATGGCCATATTAAGCCCACCACTATGCCACAATACCCCAATATTGATAGGTGCAACACTAATTTTAACATGGGAGACAAATTATGTAGTGCTAGTTGTAAATGAACTAAAGCGTATTTAATTAATCTGTTGTAAGAGAACTGTGAATATATATATAATGCAAAATTAATGTGATAAAATCACAAGTAAAAAAATGCAGTGTCTAAACTAAACAATTAAAGTGATAGTGCTTTGGTGTATGTAATATATGTGCTCTATATCAAATACAAATTATTATTAAAGTGACATTGCTATCCAAAACCTATTACATTTCTTTTCATACATGTGGTCAGTTCAAAAGGGGCATTTGAAGCTGGGGGCCATAGGTCCAGAATGCAATGTATCTGCATGAAAATGTAAAAATTCTTGGATACATATAAAAAAAAAAAATATGCAAAGTACTTTAATTTCATTTTTAAGGTCGCCCCAAAATGTATATCTCTATATGTTTCAGTTATGCAAATGTAAAATTCAGGCATACATTTCCTATGCTATAGGCAATTACATGACAAGATAGGCATGTGCCCATTGTAGTAGGAAAATATATCTAGGGATGGATTCCACCACTGTATTTATCCACTAGACTGAAAGTTAGGTAAGATAGTTGTCATTGGAGACACAGCTCACTTCAGTTTGCACCTTTGTCAGTCACAATGATGAGAAGTGATGGGCTATGACATCATACTGCTGCACACTGACTCGTGACATATGGTGCCACAATAAGATGCCATACCATGGAGTATACCATCTCTGTGATCAACAAATGATTAAGGGTAGAGCAGGATAGACTTGCTGCAAAACTGTTTACACACATTTCAAATTCTCCAAACACTCAAGGTATAGTAGCTTATAGAGAATTTCCAGGGCCTTATCGATTTAACTGGTAGATAGAGTGGTGGTTCAGCTTTGTCCACTTTACACCCAGTGCTTTTTTAGGGATGGTTTTGTGTACTTTCAGGTCATTCCTTTTCACTTTTCATTCCAACATAGAAAAAATGAATGTGGAAAGCTCGGACCATAAATGTTCCTCTGATGCTGGTGACCAATTAGTTAGGAAAAGTAGATCAGGTGCCTCCTGGTAAATATTATGTCAGGAATATGTGTATTACTATATTCATACATATATGTTATTTAAATAATTTTAAAATATTGAACAACTTACAAATTAATACAATAGAACATACTTACAAGTTTTTTTATGTTCTGCTCATAAATCTAAGGTTTTCTGGTAGATCATCATTAAGGCGTCTTCTTCATCACACATAAAGAGTATATTCTGCTAGTGAAACATTTTATTTCTAAATTGTTTTAGCAACATCCAGGATTCATGCAAATTCATCGTTTCTACATAATGGTGTCCGTTAGTTGTTTATCTTTCAAAGCTATTCTCAACAGTAAGTGGCTTCTAAAAAAGAACAATTTAAAAACAAAAATATAAATTATATGTATAACTGCAAAGACAGATATACCCAAGATAACTGTGGGAGGTTTCTGACACTGATAGATTCTTCAAGTGGTAAATAAGTATGTCATATAATTCATATATAAAATATTCATAGCATCAATAATAGTTGGCTGCACACATACAATGAATCTTATTTTATATGCCAACCGCTGAAAAAATATCAATCTCTGTAATTACTCTACATACCAGGTACAATACAATATCCCTCAATTTACTGCAAATAAAAATAACAATTAGTACTGTCTATTCATTTGTGATAACACTCGTTCATTTGTTAATCTACAGCTGTACTTGGAAGATTTTAAAACACATTAGGAGATAAAAAAAACTATAGAGAATTATTTAAATGGGTTAGATCCTTTGTAGCGTACCACTCCATAATGCATCCATTGAGCCCACTTGAAACCCTCTAATGCTAACACAGCTTTTTAATACATGTATAGTGCTCTCTTTTATAATAAATGAATAAGTAAATCTTGGCTACTGATGTTTTCTCTTTGTTCCTTAGGTGTTCTCATCTCACAGCAGAATGATGCCAGCTCTGCCCCAGTACTTGGCAGCTCTCCTGCCAGAGAATTAGAGTCAGTGCCTGACATTAGAAATGATGAGGAAGATGGCATACAAGAGGAACCATTAACTATTTCAGAGCAGGTGTATAACCCCAGCGCTAGCTTGTTACCCACCCCAGTAGATGAAGGAGTTGAAATGCTGTTTAACAGCCCCATTAGGGCAGAACACGATAGAGATGATACGGATTCTTTTGAGGAGTTAGAGGCAGATGAACATGCATTTCTGATTGCAGAGGAGGAAGAGATGAAGGAAGCAAGGAAAGCACTGAGTTTGAGCTACAATTTCCTCATGGGGAACATGCAGCTGAATGCGTTTCTGAAGAGCTTTTCTCGACTGATAGTGGTGGCTTTGGGGTTACTCCTTGTGCTTCTTCCTTTGATTCTCGTCCTGCTGGAGTCCAACATAGACATTTCTTTTCTCCATGAAATCCGACAGACGCCAGAGTTTGAGCAGTTCCACAATGATTACTACTGTCCTCTTAGAAAGTGGATAGCGTGTAAAATCAGTGCAGCGCTTAACTTCCACAGCTCTTAAACAACAAAAATACTTAACAGCTGAGGGTTATATTCATTATTTCTTTCTGACTATATCATTAATATCTCTAGTAATAATAATAATAATTACAAAAAACCTTAGGAGGTATTTGTTCATTTTTCAGGATCCTTAACACTTACATTTTTCTGTACTGATTGAAATAGTACAAACATTTTACCAAAAACAAGGGCGTGCAATGTAAAGTTTATACCTTTTTTTTTTTCTTTATACTGTACAGCTGTATAGTTGGAAGTTATGTAGATATTTTTGGTTGTGGATGTTATGTTGATGTGGAATAAACTGCACAGGAAAAACTCTGAAATGTCTATGGCCGTATAAGGAAGATCACTTTTTTTGAATATAAACCTCAGTGCATTATTACTTTGACCCCTTAGCTGCCAGAGTGGTCTGTAACACATAACAAAATAACGTATGGAGCTGATCTCTCTGGATAGGGAAAGGGTTAACTGATGCCTATACGAGTGACATTTTTGCTGTTTTTATTTTTCTTAACTTTTTATGTGTTCGGATATTTTGGTAAATTTGTAGCAAAGAAATAAGTCTTCATAAATTCTTTAATTGTACAGATTGAAAAGATTAATGCACAAGAGCATGTTGAGATTATTATTATTTTTTATGTATGGCAATATTTTATTTTCTGACCTTTTGGTTTTGTACTATGGTTGTCTTGTTTCTGGACTATTACATGATGTTTGTACAGGTGTAGGAAAATAAGATGAAACAAAAACCCAAATGTATCAACACATATATCGAAAGATAGAGTAAAAATAGATTTGTGAAATGCAATGTTTTTATATTTATTACTTTTTAAAGAAAATATGGTATGACTTAATCCTACCTTATTTGTGATTTCCCACAATGAGCTGCAAATTACCCCCCTTAGTGGGGTGTTTGATTAATTTGTTAAATTGGAGAGGCTTCTCTGTAGTGAAAGATCTGCATATAATCCTGTTATGATTCTACAGGATTTATGATATAAATGCATAAAGTTGCTCTCAGCATTAAGTTATGACTCCAAGAAAAAAAAATATAGGAAGGTTTCGCTCTCATAGAATTCAAGCCAATGTCTGGTCTTGGTAATCAAAAAGCTATATTAGTCATCTTAATCAGTATGTACTCCGACTATCTACTGTAAGATATTCAGAATGCTCTAGGAATCATTTTGAAAGGAAAACACTCCCTAATTACTGACCAATGAAAAAGGAGTCATGATATTGCTAATTTCTATAAAACAGGCAGTGCCGCTATAGGATTAGTTTTTTAAATATTCAGATTGTTTGAAACTAGTTTATATAATGTTTGTACATTTATTTATTTGTTTTTGTGTCCGGTGTACAAAGTACTTGTTGGACTTTGATGTATTTTTTGTAAACCAAGGTTTATAGACTGTAAAATGTGTTGTAAAGAGAAGCTGTTCACTCCCTTCATTATTGTAATTTATAATGTTCTGTAATTAAATGAATTCTAGAATACATAAGCAATTTGTTTAGAATGCAGGTAAACTAGGTACATTTCCTAACCATTGCATCTGCCTCATGGAAAGTAACTAGCATTGAGAATATTACTCATAATTAGTTTGTTCCTGTTACATCTTATTTAACTGGTCGTTGACAAAATTAGGACAGGGCGCTTTAAATATACATGGACATCAGATAAGGCAGTTCATTAACAAGCCTCTGAGATAATATTCTAGAAGTGATGACAGAGCATGGTTTGTAAAGCACAGTATATTGTTAAAAATAGCACTTTCTGTAACATTTCATTTAAGTATTAATGTGGATCATTATACACTTACAATTAATTAGAAGCTCCTATCCACTTAAAATGATTGCTGTTTGACTGAGAATTTGATGGAGGAATAGAACTGAATGATACCGACTACACTATCAAGAACTTAAAATGGGATAAAAACAGTGCAGGTACAACATGCAAAGGTTTCTGGGAAGAACACACATACACTTTTCTAAAGAAAATCTAAAGCAATTAGTCTTTCCATATTATATAATTGATTGATGGGGGAAGAAAGGGATGTTAAATAATATGGCCTTAAAACCTAAAGGCACTGCCATTAATGTGTTTCAGGTTTTTTGTTTTTTTTGTTAATTCATTTTTGCATTGTTGTATCAGCCCTTTAAAATGTGTATGTATTCATGTGTATAAGTAACTTTTGTTCACACTGCTCCATATGCAAGAGAAAAGTAGAACACATAGAGATGATCAAGTCAGTGTTGTGCACAGTAGAGAGGCATATCAAATATAGCATTCTTCTAAATATCTTTATCATTTTTAATAACCTTAATTTTTTTTTTAAAATGGGTTAGACCTTTGCTGTCACAAACACACTGTTTACACACAAGAGGTTATTGATTTCCTTCTTTATAGGAGGTTTCAAACTGTCGTTGTGACAGCGAGGACTTTTAGGACAATCTTTTCAAAAGTATCACACACCATTATTAAAAAGGAAATGTTTACCTATATACCTTACATTGTAAGAAATATCATTAATTTGCCTTATAATACCATTAGAAATGTAACTTAAGACCCCTATAGGAATATGGCCGCTGTACATAATGAAATTGTGCTGCAATGCACGTTTGTCTTTTTATTGAAATTCTCTATTTTAAAAGACATGTATGAAAATAACATTATACATAGCCAATATACTTGGCCAGGAAAACAAGTGAGAAAATATGTATATTAGATAGAAGGCTCCAGGAATTTGTTTTAAGAGAATTATACAAATTCAACAACTTGAATATTTTTGCTAATTTGTACCTTTATATGACATGTGACTTTTTTTTTTTTAATGGATGGATTAAAATTCTTGTAAACATAATTTTTGAGAGCAGACGTGAGATTGCCTTTGGTTGGCCTTTCTTTTATGGAGAAATGGGGCTAATTGTAGAATAGTTTTTACTTGAAGTAAATTCCACTGAAGCGGTTGAAGTGACATGTTACTGCATCTTGGGTTTAGGATCTCTTAACTTGACATATATTACAGGAGACTTTGTCAGATTTACACAAGGATAGCCAGAAATATGGAAGTGGGAACTTATGCCCTATTGTCCATAATATGGATTGTTTGAACCTACTCACCATTTTAATTAATTAATGATTGCTATTTCAATCTAAAAATCAATTTTCACTTTTGGGAAAAGTTATATAATGGCCTTTTTTGTAACTTGTGTTCTTTTGTGAAATATGTTTTAGGTGCATTCTTATACTTTCGCATTTAATAAACAAATGTATAACTACATACATAGAAACGTGCTAAATTCATTAAAATACACTTACAGACAAATAATAAGAATCATACCATCTTGCCTCGTTTCTAGTACTTTGAATAATGTATTAGGCATTATCAAACCATTAATTATCAAACTATTATGAAACGTGTACAATGAGCATGGTAGTACCTTTGATTTGGTTGTTGTTTTGCTGTGTGTTATAAAGTACAATCCATTATAGAAAAGTTAGATATAGGTGATGTTTTATTTTATTCTTTTTTTTGTGTGTGTGTTTTTTTACTTGCCTCATCTTTTACTACTTGTAACAGGGTATTTAAAAATGATGCCTCTAACCCCTTTTGCAAACTGCACCAACTTACCTATTTCTTAAATAAGACAAAAAGTTAATTATTAGAAAGTTACAGAAAGTCAAATGAATTCTTGTGAAGGTGGATGGCTTCCTTGAAAGTGATATCTAGTGGGTAAAACTATTTGGTTTACATGGAAATTAAGGACATATAGTGCATTGTATTTTAGAGAGATTGGATTTTAGTAAGTTTGCAATTCTTTTTCTGAATGTGTTGAGAAGCACATATAATAGTAATAGGGGAATGAATTGTTTAAATTGTTTAAAAGGATGGTTCCTTTGGAGAAATGTGTGACAATGAGTGAAAATTGATAAGAATGAAATCAGAGCTCAACTTAGTTAATAAAATATATGCGTTATTGGTGGCCCATACACTTATTACAAGGATGAACAAAAGTAAATGTGCTAACATGCTGATTACTACAGTCAGACATCAACAGACCATCAAATATGTTCATTCTTCATTAGGTAAAATTTTCATTTTATTGACCAATAGTGATGTCACGAACTATTTGCGAACGGTTCGCCACGAACCGTTCGCCACGGACTCCGGTCAGCAGACACATCCCGGCCAATCTGCAGCAGACCCTCCCTCCCAGATCCTCCCACCTCCTGGACAGCATCCATTTTGAAGCTGCCTTCAAAATGGATGCTGCCCAGGAGGTGGGAGAGTCTGGGAGGGAGGGTCTGCTGCAGATTGGCCAGGATGTGTCTGCTGACTGGAGTCCGCGGCGAACCGTTCGCGACATCACTATTGACCAATGAAAAATCGACAATATCATTAATCTTTAATCCCTAAAGACCTTGCACTATCACACAATAGCTTCCAATCTCTAATCCCTGAAGATCTTGTACCACCACACAATGGTTTCCATATTAACCATCAATAGCTCTACAGGGTTAGGTCTGAGAAAGCCAGATTGTTATGATAACATAGATCATAATTGGTCTTTAACTTATACATCTGCCAATGCAGAGCTATGTGAAATATTTATTAGAGACAATAATTTCAACATTTCATAACTACATCCCAATGTGGGTCATATGGTTTTCTGCATAGCTGCGGACTACAACAAATATCTGAAATGCACATCATGAAATCTGTAGGTTGTCTCCCTTTATGTTTGTGGATATATTCTACCATGGATTTAATTGAACTTGTTCAGTACGGAAAATGAACATATCCAGTTGGATGAACACAATCATTTATCATTATGTGGTTATCAGCCTCATTACAATATATTATGTATATGCAGTAGAATTGTTTATTTAGTAATGATTACAGTTGGTTTATGAAGATAATGCTAGAAAAGTGATGTATTTCTGTCTGTAACTATAATGTGTTTTGTGGTATGTCTTATTTATTAACACTGCTCTGGGAATTTCAAATCTAATACTTCTGTTGCAAAAGAGGGGAAACTCTACCTTTCATTTGAGCCTTATGATCTTTGTATGGAGTAAATTTCACATTTCTATGTTAACATCCAGATTGTTTTGTATGTTATTACTCTGACAATCCTAATAAAAACCACAATGGAATCAAATAATTTGTTTAACACTCTCTTTGTTATCCACACAAATATCTGGGACTTGCTCCTGTCATTTAAGGAACACAACTTTAATGCATTTAAAAGATTTTGCCTTTAATATGCTTTATACCTGCAAACTGAAAACTTTGTTGTTTTTCCAAAAAAATTATGTTTTGGAAAATGCTGCACCATAAGCCTCCTATTCCAGAACAAAATCTTCAGTTTAGGTAACTGTTTCAGCCAGTGACATCACTTGACTGCTCCCCCATATATCTTTTACCACCGTTGCACCCACATTATACACCGGACACCTTCTATAGTGGAAACGGAAACAGCTTTATTAAACATAATCAATTTTTAACATCATCCATAACACTGTCATCTGTTGTGCAGTTGTCCAACAGACAGTTCTCCAACCTTTTTCCAAGAGCCTAAACAGCCAGTTCATTTATCCATCCGCGCTGTCCAGAAATCCCGCCAAGCTGTGACAAAACAGAACCAAACAAAAAGACACCACACCACAAGCTTCCCATACTAGGGTGGGAGGATGGGAAATTCAGTCAGATCCTTTCAACTGTTTCTGCTGACTGGTAAGTATCATCCCCGATCATCTCCCTGAACCTCTCAACATGTAAACATTAATAACCATTTTAACCCAGCCCACGATGCATGGGCAGTAGTCATGCTCCCCTTCTAATGTTGTCCAGGGGAAAACTGAGCGAGCTCGTCTGCTATAAGCCATAGACCTCGGTTTAACAGGCTTTCCAAATGATTCAATAGTGTTAGAAAAAGTTTTTAAATGATGTATCTACAGAAATCGCCATTAAAATCAATTTAAGCTTTTTTGTAGATAAATCATTTGGAAAGTTTTTCTAATAATATTGAATCATTTGGAGAGCTTATTAAATGGAGACAATAATGATTATATCACTACAATGTATGTTGGCTAAAGAGGCAGGCATTCTGAGAAAACAAAACAAACAAAAAATAAAAACACATGTAATGTTCATTTAACAAAGATGTATTACAAGTTTACAGTTTTAAGCGCATCTCTTTATCTTTACACCTAGATGCATGTTAGAGGCATGCTCTTTAGTTTGATGGTGACATATGGTATGCCTTACCATCTGATTGTCCATTAACAAGAATCTTCGTTATCATCTAATTTCTCATAGTATCATCAGGCTTTGTTAAATCTAAATTTGTCTTATAAGATTGCAGTTCTGTAAATGCATAGATTTGTTGTTTAATGAAAATGTCCCGTAGGAAAAATAGGAGTTTAAAGTGAAATTAACATCAAAATGTTAAAAGTTTAGATAACATATGACTAATTTTGAAAGAAAATCAGATTGGAATGTTTTAGTATAGGAATTGTCACTATACTAAACCCGAGCAGCTTCACTGACTCAAAGAGTTTTTGTTTTGTGCTTGCCACACACCCCAAACATATATTGACAAAGGCATTTTCTTCTGCAAAGAATAAATAAATCAAAATGTACTACTGAGAAAGAAAACAAAACACAGATTACCCATTGTTACCCAGATACCAAAGTATGAATGGCTACCCTGGCCCAGTAAATCAAACCCTTACAAAGAACCAACCAAGCACCAAAATCGCTATGACAACAGCTCACTGTAGTGATTATGGTGCCAGAAAAGCCCTCTCTCAGTTCCACGGTAAGATGTTACACTGTTTTAGCACAGTTTGACCACTTACCAGGGTTCTGCTCGGCTGCATCATCTGCAACCAGTCTTCTCTAGCAAGATAAGCTTGATTGTTTGCTATAACAATGTATGACCATGTACAAGCAGCCAAGTATCGTCTCTTCTTTGATCTACAGAGATATCTGGCTTATGCTAAGGAGTCCAGAGGTACCCAGGTAATTTGTAGAACCTCCAACGAACACACCCAAAGAGGTGAAGAACACTGAATTACACCAGTAAAAAACATATACAAACTATACAATACCTTTATTAAACTATGATTAAAACTGCAGTATCGGAATAGGGCATAGCAGCATGGACAGTACAGATAGAAGACACTAATGCCTTTGTGGCACTTCAGCTCTCTAATGAAAACCAGTGATGAACATGGCATGCTTACATCTCAGTGGTAAGATTTCACAAACTTTCAAAACCTTCTCCTGATGGAGTTCCAGAGTGTCTGATGGTGCCTTTGTTCTCCCTCTACCCAACACCATACACTCACAGATACAAAGGATTAATACTACATCACTAACACGCACAGAGAGCTATACTACATAGAATCTATTACTGTTCTAAGCAGTGGAAACTCTCCCAACCATTATATGCCAACAACATATATTGTACCCAAACATTATGACAGCATGAGGAACCCAACATGCCCCTGCACGTTCTCAAAATGAACCATATTGTTAGATTTGCCATAATCATGATTGCAAAATGCAAAAGTGATTATGTGAAAGATAACACTTATCAGACCTCGATACTCTTTTACAGCCTCAACAATACTGCTGAATTACTCTAGTGAACATATCTTGCAGAGTGGCAGATGCCACACTATATTAACGCAGACAATGAATTGAGTCTGTCATTGGGAATGATTGCCAACCACTAAATGTCGACTAAATATGGATAAAATTGATAATGCTTATGTGGAAGTGTAATGGTGCCAGAGGCATGCTGGCACCCTAACCACTAAAGCATGGGATTTTCAATGTTTTAGGTATAATTACCTCTTTAACCCCAAAACTTCTGGAATAAAAGGGAATCATGACATGTCACACATGTCATGTGTCCTTAAAGGACCACTATAGTGCCAGGAAAACACTCGTTTTCCTGGCACTATAGTGTCCTGAGGGTGCCCCCACCCTCAGGGTCCCCCTCCCGCCCGGCTCTGGAAGGGGGAAAGGGGTTAAATTTTACTTTTTTCCAGCGCTGGGCGGAGAGCTCTCCTCCTCCGATCCTCCTTTTCTCCTCCCATGTTGCTGAATGCTCACGCGCGGCAAGAGCTGCGCGCGCATTCAGCCGGTCACATAGGAAAGCATTCATAATGCTTTCCTATGGACGCTGGCGTGCTCTCACTGTGAAAATCACAGTGAGACGCACGCAAGCGCCTCTAGTGGCTGTCAATGAGACAGCCACTAGAGGAAATAGGGGAAGGCTTAACCCATTGATAAACATAGCAGTTTCTATGTTTATGAAAAAATGGGTTAAGCCTAGCTGGACCTGGCACCCAGACCACCTCATTAAGCTGAAGTGGTCTGGGTGCCTAGAGTGGTCCTTTAAGGGGTTAAAGGCTTACACTAACCCTTTCCCACTATTTAATTTCTTTTTATTTTCGTACTGTATAATGCCCTTTTGACTAGGCCCCCCTATTCTTTTTAAAAACTTTATTAAATACAGTTAACCAACCTTTAATCCAGCCCTGGACGAAATTCTCCTCAAATCAGTCCACACCCCATCTGTCATTATGCTGCATCACTGTTTCCCCCTCAGATGTTAAATTAAGTGCTTTTCATAGAGAAGTATTTGATTGGACAAATCTCATATGCTCAGAGCGAGGATGAGAAAGGGTGTGGGTTGGACAAGAGGGTGGTAAAGAGGGACATAAAAAAACAAAAACAAAAAAAAAACCAAGGACACCTGCTAGAGAATGTAGAGGGGCAGAGCAGGCTCACATGGGGAAGAAAGGGAAGAAATGATTGTTCATGGACAAGTGGAGAGGACAAAAAAAAACCACAACAATTCAAAGATGCATATAAAGAGGTGGGGAAGGGTGGGAGGACTCGCATGAGCGGGAGAGGGGACAACTTTTACTACAGAAATGCATGCTTCTACTTGCAGGCGCACTCACAGCATTTCCTGCTAGGATAGAATCTGATTATGCACACTGACAACAGATGTAATTGTTGCACAGGATTCACATTAAGCAGTCCAAAACAGAGTTTGGGGCTGTATAAGTCGTGCACAAAATTGCAGATATTTCTATATAGGCAGCACTTCAAGCTAAAATGCTGCACATACTACACATTGCTTTTAAAAGACAAAGCTGGAGGTTGGAGTAACCCTTTAAATACCAGAAGGGTAATTTGCTGTGAGCTAATTATAGATAATATTCAGATTTAATTAGACAAAAATGATTAGCGTTGATAGGGTATAGTTTACAACTCCTATATTAAACATTTTTTAAGAGCTAGTGTTTATGCTGTATATGGATAGGAAGACAGAATTAATTTAAGCGAACAAATGAAACTGTTTTCCTATAATGCACCAGGTTCTCAAAAGAACATGTTACTTACAATGTTAATATACAGCATAAAAAAATATAAAGTGAAGGGAATTTAATCCTTAGGCAAATGTGCCATCTAGTGGCAACATTCAGTTCTACATTGAAGCATTACCCGTGAAAACTAAATTGCAGTCAAATTTAGTCCTTTATTCTGCTGCATTATAATGCACAAATCATTTTAGCATCTAACATGTATTTATTTATTTATTTGTGACATGGTTTTCTACAGCTAATACAAGCAGAGGAAGTTCAGTTCAATCTTTATTTTTAACTGATATTGCCCTTGCTCTGTTGGGCACTTGGGACAAAACATGCAATTCCTCATTATTCCATGAAAAAAAGCTATTAAAGTCAGCATACATTTATCCAAAACAATCTCTCTAGAATGCAAGACAGGACATACTTGTGTATTAGGGAGGATAGATAGGTGGAAGCAGCATTATGTAGAGATTTGAAAGCAAGCACCAGAATTTTAAATTATGGGAAGCCAATGCAGGGACTGACAGAAGGGTGAGGTGTGGGAGGTGCGGGCGGACAGGAAAATGAGCCTCGCCACATCATTTATTATAGACTGTCAAGACATTGGAGGTTTCTGTGAGATTGATGTGCCGAGGGTGGTGTCTGTTGTATCCTGGGTATGACGATGTCAAAAGTCAGCAGATGGTGATCCAATAGAGGAAAAGGAATATTGGAGAAATTAGAGGCAGTACAGAGATTGGTGAAGGTGAGATCATAAAGTGTTTTTCGCGCTGTATGGGTTGCTGAATTAGACTATTGAGTGAGGCCAAAGGAGGAGGTTACAGAGAGGAGTCAAGAGGAATCAGTGCAGTTGGGGTTGTTGATTGGGATATTGAAAGGATATGGGAAGGAGTACAAGCAAAAGACATATGGGATACGGCTGTAAAATCTAAAAGAAACATAAACAAAACATAGTGTGAGACAATTTAACCCCTTAAGGACACAGCTTCAGAAGCTTGACTTACGCTTAATGACACAAGCAATTTTTGCATTTTCTTGCTGTTTGCGTTCAACTGCAATTTGCATCTCTCTCATTTATTGCACCGACACATATTATATACTGTTTTTTAAAGGACAGAAAGGGCTTTAATTTGATATAACATATATATATATATAAATGCTTACTTATTATAAAAAAAATACAGAAAAATGCAAAAAAAATGAAAAATATTGTTGTTTTTTTTACAGTTTTTGCAATAATAATGTGTGCATAATTAGTGCAGGTTAAGGAAAGTAATTAAAAATAAATTTATTTATTTGTTCTGATTTACAGAATATATAATGTGTCTGGGATTTTAAGTTTTTTTTGGTAGTTACAGGTCACAAAGCACAAGGAGTAAAATAAACTTTTAATGTGGAGCGATTTTAGAATTTGGTATGTTTGTCTTGTAAGCTTAATAGCCATAAAAGAAAACAAAATTGCCACACAAAAGTATATATTTATATAAAGTAGACATCACGGGCTATTTACCTAAGGTTGTTTTGACACTTTCTACGTAGCCATTTCACCGCCAACCTCTGCTAAATATTGGAGTAAAATTGTGTTCTTTTTGGTTTTTGGCACACAAACTTATAACAGAGAAATTCTCGTGTATATTTTATAAAGTTGGTGTGTGCTATTCCTGTACAAAGTTTTATTTTGTGTTCAGTTACATCTGCTGAGTAAAATGACACCCCCATTGTATGTCTTTTGCACTATTTCGTGAAGTTACAGTGCCATACAGGATACCTGTCCTTTTCAGTATTCACAGTAGAATTTTGAGAGATGAATTTAATGAGCCTTAGCTTCCATTTGGGGTATTATAGTAGTTTGACTGTTCAAAAAACCCCCACAAAGGCCTACCATTTAAAAAATAATTTTGTGCATTTTTTACATACGGATTGCATTTTTGCTGGGCGTTTTGTATATTTCATATGTGCCACTAAGTTCAAACCCCCCAAATTATGCTCAGCTAAGTCTTCTGAGTAAAATGACACCCCATATGAATGTCTTTGGCACTATTTCGTGAAGCTACAGTGCCATATAGGAGACCTGTCCTTTACAGTATTCACAGTAGAATTTTGAGAGATGGATTTAATGAGCCTTAGCTTCCATTTGGGGTATTATAACAGTTTGACTGTTCAAAAAAACCCCACAAAGGCCTACCATTTGTAAAAGTAGACACTCCAGGGTATCTCATAAGGTGCATATTGTGCCTTAACATACCCCCATTTTTTCACCAATATATGCCAAAGTATGTGGTAAAAAATAATTTTGTGCATTTTTTACATACGGATTGCATTTTTGCTGGGCGTTTTGTATATTTCATATGTGCCACTAAGTTCAAACCTCCCAAATTATGCTCAGCTAAGTCTTCTGAGTAAAAATACACCCCCAATGAATGTCTTTGTCACTATTTCGTGAAGCTACAGTGCCATATAGGAGACCTGTCCTTTACAGTATTCACAGTAGAATTTTGAGAGATGGATTTAATGAGCCTTAGCTTCCATTTGGGGTATTATAACAGTTTGACTGTTCAAAAAAAACCCACAAAGGCCTACCATTTGTAAAAGTAGACACTCCAGGGTATCTCATAAGGTGCATATTGTGCCTTAACATACCCCCATTTTTTCACCAATATATGCCAAAGTATGTGGTAAAAAATAATTTTGTGCATTTTTTACATACGGATTGCATTTTTGCTGGGCGTTTTGTATATTTCATATGTGCCACTAAGTTCAAACCTCCCAAATTATGCTCAGCTAAGTCTTTTGAGTAAAAATACACCCCCAATGAATGTCTTTGTCACTATTTTGTGAAGCTACAGTGCCATATAGGAGACCAAGCCATATCCGTTTTTACCAAACTTTGAATTTTGACGCTGGGCCTATGTGCAATTTCCAAGCATCTTCGCAGGTTTTAAATTCAAACTACCCCACAAAGGCCTACCATTTCTTAAAGTAGACACCCCAGGGTGTTTCAAAAGGTATAGTTTGAACCTTAGCGTGGGATCATTTTTCCGCTAGCTTGTACCAGATGTAGTGGTAATAAGCGTTTTTTCTGCCTTTTTGACATACAAAGTGAGTTTGCACAGTATATTTTGCAAACCTTATGTGTGCTACGACTGTATAATACTTCATATGTTGCTCAGCTATGTCGGCTGAGTACAGCAATACCCCCGTATGTACCTTTGCCAGGTATGTGTGGACATCGGAGGGGCACATTTGGGACACAGCCATTCCAGTTTTTTTCAAACTTTGAATTTTTATGCTGTGCCTATGTCCCATTTTAGAGTATTTTACCAGGCTATATAATCCAAATTCCCCATAAAGCCATACCATTTCTTAAAGAAGACATCCCAGGGTATTTCAAAAGGCATATTTTGAACCTTAGCGTGGGATCATTTTTCCGCTAGCTTGTACCAAGTGTAGTGGTAATAAGCATTTTTTCTGCCTTTTTGACATACAAAGTGAGTTTGCACAGCATATTTTGCAAACCTTATGTGTGCTATGACTGTATAATACTTCATATGTTGCTCAGCTATGTCGGCTGAGTACAGCAATACCCCCGTATGTACCTTTGCCAGGTATATGTGGATGTTGAAGGGGCGCATTTGAGACGCAGCCATTCAGTTTTTTTCTAACTTTGAAGTTTTACGCTGTGTCCATGTTCCAATTTGGAGTAGTTTAGACGGTTGGTTATTGAAACTTCCCCACAAACACATACTATTTATTAAAGAATACACCCTGGGGTAATTCAAAAGGCATATTTTGAACCTTGGCGTGGGATAATTTTTTCTCTAGTTTGTTCCAGGTGTAGTGGTAATGAGCGTTTTTAAAATGTATTTTTTTACTTTTTATAACTTTTTTACTTTTAAAAACTAGTTTTTAAACTTTTGTTTTGCTTATAAATTTTTTTTAAACTTTCCTAAACTTTCTTAAAACTTTTTTACAGATTTAACATTTTTCTAAGCTATTTTTTTTTACCGTTAACCCCTAACTAGCAGTACGCAGCACTAACAGTAAATTCCCCATTTTCCCATAACTCCCACCCACCCCAGCTAGCAAAATATATAGTTATAAAATATTTAAATTAATTAATTAAATAAATTGAACCCCTGAGGGTTAAAAAAATAAATAAAAGTTAATCCTCAGGGGTTAAAAAAAATTAGATCACAGTATAATACTGTGATCTCTATTTGATCGCTGTAGGCAGTGATCGACTGGCAGGGAAGGGGTTAATTTTTATTTGGACTAGGTAAAGTGTGTTTTTTTTGTTTTTTTTACTTAAATGTTATTAAAACATTTTTTAAGCTTAATTTTTAACTTTTTAAAGTTTCTTTTAAAACTTTTTTTTAACGTTAACCCCTAGTTAGCCTAACGCCAAATCCCCCAATTCCCCACTAACTTCCACCCACCCCAGCTATCTAAATATATAATTTAAAAATAATGTAATTAATTAATTTAATTAATTTAACCCCTGAGGGTTAAAAAAAAAAAAGAATTAACCCTCAGGGGTTAAAAAAAAAAATCAGATCATAGTAAAATGTAATCCCTGCCAATTGATCACTGTAGTCAGTGATCAATTGGCAGGGAATGGGTTAATTTTTTATTAAAATGGGTAAGGGGGGGACACTTTAAATTAACTTTATTTTTTTTTCCAGCAGGGGGCAGGATCAGCACTGATCCGGCTCCCTGCACTTCACACAGAACCCGGAAGTGCAGGGAGCCGGTAGGTGAGTATACAGAGCACATGT
Organism: Pelobates cultripes; assembly: GCA_933207985.1. Classification (NCBI taxonomy): domain Eukaryota; kingdom Metazoa; phylum Chordata; class Amphibia; order Anura; family Pelobatidae; genus Pelobates; species Pelobates cultripes. Next base: position 148,106,487 of record OW240916.1, on the reverse strand, counting down.
GCTCGCTCTGACTTGCGGTCAGAGCGAGCACATGTGCTGGGCAGCCTGACCGGGTGCTCCCGGTATGCCTCTAATGCAGAGGCATATCGGGAGCACCATTAACCCCGCGATCGCAGCGATAGCGGCGATCCGGGGTTAATTTTACCGCGTGACGGACGAGGTCCGTCACCCATCGTTAAGGGTCTCCCCTCTGTGACGGACCTCGTCCGTCACCCGTCCTGAAGGGGTTAAACAAAAAAAAATGTGCGCTGTAAATGAAAGCACTCACAAGATCTAGGCATTTTATGCGCTCAAAGGGTGCCTCACCCTGATGTTATTGGGGGCTTATGGATGCCTCTTCTCGGTCTGCGAATGTAGAAGGAAATGAGGACTCCAGATGGTTATATTAAAATATAGCGGCTTCTATTATAAATAAAATTTGTGAATTAACACCTGAGTAATGCTATTAAGACAGCAGTAATAATGGTCTTACGTGTTTCGTCCCACACTTGGAACTTCTTCAGAGACCGTAAAATCAAGACAAGTAACAAATGATTGTACAAAAAAAAAAATAACAATTCCCACCTGAGAATCCCTTTAAATAGGGCTAATCCCTGAGTCCATTGGTGGTTCCAAGGGTGTTGCTTTTCATATGTGGTCCTATTGGTTCCATTCTCCTATCTGATCACTTGTTGATTTTCAAGGTTTTCTCCTGTGTCTCAGCCACGTCAGAAGCACATTCCACTGAACACTTCCGCATTCCATTCAATGAATGCCATGTACCAAAGAGATCAGATGTTGTATGCGACCTCTGGCAGTCGCAGGGATTGCAGCTACGGTTGGGCCCCCTGGAGTGACAGCCTGGTTGCAGCTGACACCCATGTGACTGTGGTAGGTATGTCACCGCACACAGTCACAGATCTCAATGCAACATCCAGACTACCAAACAAGGTCACCCCAGAGGGGCCCAATGAGGGATTTGAACCTAGGTACTTTGCAGTTGTGGACCTGCTATTTTGTCTCTGAGCCACTACACAGCACTAGTAATGGGGGATGGAGGTTATCTGAGACTGCTCCTGTCACTCATAGTTCACCTGTGGCTGATCACCAATTAGCCAGGTAAAAGACACTGCCTCTCCCTGAGGGCAGTGTCAGTTCATTGACTCTGGTTCCTGTATTGGTGTTTGTGTTCTCCTGCTGATTCCTGACCTTGGCTTGTTGTTTCGTGTATCCTGACTTCTGGCATCCTCTGACCTCGGCTCTCTACTCGTTTATCCTGATTTCTGGCACCCACTGACCTTTGGCTTACCCAAGATGATTCTCCTGTTTATGTCCGTATCTGTACTGCGACTTGGAGCATCATGCTGCACAGCCCCCGTGCACAGACACACAGGCCAGGTGAGTTCTTACCTGACCACCTTGGCCTGTGTTTAATTGCAAGGGTGAGCATATATCTGCGCTACAGACTCCCAACTAAGGTAAGCTGTGATAGAATGAACTGACCATCATGGAGTCCACAGAGATGTTCAAATTGCTTACCCAGCAAGTCTCCAGCCTGGCCCAGAATGTTTCGGAGCTGCAGCGAGAAGTTCTATTTCTTAAAGGCACAGTACGCCCAGCCCCGGAACCTGTTTATTCAGAACCGTTTGTTGTTATGCCAGAAAGATTTGAAGGTTGCCGTGCATCCTTCCTGTGCTTTAAGGTAGACTGTGAATTGTTGTTCGCCCTGAAGCCTCGGACGTATGCCAACGACTTCATAAGGGTCCGAGCAGCTATCAACCTGCTGTCTGAAAAGATGAAAACATGGGCACACCAAATGCTGAATTCTAAGAATTCTGACCTTGATAGTTGGGACTCCTTTATGTCTGCAATGGACTCTCAGTGCTTTTCCTCTAAGAAAGCAACTCCCAATCCTGCTCCAGGTTCCCGCAGATTGAGGATACCTAGAGAAAACGACTTCACATACGCATACAAAGACCCCGTCATGTTGCAGCGTGAAAGTACCTCTAGAGATTTGTCTTGTTACCCTGACTATACTACAGTCAGCCGTGAAACTCCAGTGGACAGGGAGGAACCCATGGGGATTGGATTCATCCGACCTAGGTTGCCTCCAAAGGAAAGAGACCGTAGGAGAGTCCATGGCCTGTGTTTCTACTGTGGAGAAAGAGGGCACTTTATCTCCCTCTGCCCTTCTCGCCCACCTCTGCCTAAAACTGTTCAAGTAAGTACTGTCTGTACCCGTCCTGTCATCCCGGCAACACAGCCTGGAAACTGCCAGCCCTGTCCCCGTTCTGTGACACAAAAAAGGGTACCCAAACTACTACATTCAATGTTACCAGTGTCCCTCAAGAACCTGCAACCAGTACACCTGAGGAATCTCCACCTCCTGCTCCAGAAACATCCGTACCTCTTCCTGAGGACACTTCTGTTCAAGCAAGCACCATCACCACTTCCTGCCTTGCCAAGAAAGTTCTGCCACCTGATTGTACGTATGCCTCAAATGGCACAGTTGTATGCAAACAGGATCTCAAAGTATTCGAAAAAGCATTGAAAGCTGCGAATGCCTCCCCTGTGAGAACAACTAGAGCAAAGGCTATGGTAGGTGCTGTTTCCCTCTAATCTGGAAGAAGGCCATACATATGGCATGGATGCCTATGGGAGAACGTACCTCCTGCCAGATAATATATTCGATCTCTCAGAGGAGGAGGGTAATTCTGATCTGGAAGGAAATGGTGAGCAACCAATTCACACCCAGAGGGCGTTCTTGAAGGGGGGGTACTGTCACGGCTCTCACTGCGACATCCAGATGAGGTCGCCCCAGAAGTGCCCAATGAGGGATTTGAACCTGGGTACTTTGCAGCCCTGGACCTGCTATTTTGCCTCTGAGCTAGTAATTTACTGAAATCTAATCTTGTCTAGTATCCAGCACTGGGGGCTGGACGTTATCTGAGACTGCTCCTGTCACTCATAGTTCACCTGTGGCTAATCACCAATTAGCCAGGTATAAGACACTGCCTCTCCCTGAAGGCAGTGTCAGTTCATTGACTCTGGTTCCTGTATTGGTGTTTTTTGTTCTCCTGTTGATTCCTGACCTTGGCTTGTTATTTCATGCATCCTCTGACCTCGGCTCTCTACTCGTTTATCCTGATTTCTGGCACCCACTGACCTTTGGCTTACCCACAACGATTCTCCTGTTTATCTCCGTATCTGTACTGCGACTTGGAGCATCATCCTGCACAGCCCCCGTGCACAGACACACAGGCCAGATGAGTTCTTACCTGACCACCTTGGCCTGTGTTTAATTGCAAGGATGAGCATATATATGCGCTACAGACTCCCAACTAAGGTAAGCCGTGATATACAGTCACACACACACAGAGGCAGACAGTCACAAACACAGAGGCAGATAGTGACATGCAGTTACAGTCACACACAGGCAGATAGACACACACACACTCACAGTTACCTCTGTCCATTATTGGTTGGAGTGGAGGCAGTGCATGCATGTACATGCATGTCTTTGGGCAGAATTCCCACGACCCATGCTACAAGATAAAATTGCGTTTACCCCGGATTTGACCAGACGGTGGTTGTTTTCATGTACCAGACGAGAGGCGACTCATGGAAAGGGATCGAGAAGGATTTTAAAGCATCTGAGGATAAGTCACTGGATCTGCTTGGCCCCATCACCAAGATCCTGTATTTTGCGGACCTGGCACTGTCACAGGGTAACAACTAGACCCCAATGCCATCAGAGGTACGCAGGACTGCACTGTTAAGAACTGATTTGAAACTGATGAATATGGCCCATGAAGACCAACGGCCTGCTCTTTGACGACTCATTGATAGCATTGTTTACCACTCTCAGCAAGGCCCAATCATCTATGAGAGAGGCGTTCCGCTCACCACCAGGACGTGGTGTTTTTGGGAGGGCTGGTTGGCAGAGGGGTGAGCCACCAGCTGATCTTTGAATACAGGCTCCAAACCTAACCCACCATCTTCTGCCTTCTACCCTATGTCTACCTACCTGACCTCATCCCTCTACAGGGGCACAAACAGAACCAGAGTCTACCAAAGCAGAGGTCGAGGACGTCTTAACACAGGTGAACCCACCTTTCCATACAAATGTCTCTACACTAACAGCAGGCATATTATCCCTTAATTTACAGAACTGGGAAGAGCTAGCATCAGACGCATGGATCCTACAAACCGTTCATCGAGTTCACACACAGTTTCATATTGTTCAGATGAAGACACCACCACCGTTACGGACCTCTACAGAACACGGGCTCTTATTGACAAAGAAATCCAAACTCTCTTCACCAAAGGCACAGTTCAATATGCACAAGACGAGGATGGTTTCTTGAGCAACATTTTCTGGTGCAATAGAAAACAGAAGACTTCTGTCCGGTCATCAACCTATGACAACTCAACTCATTCGTAGTATACCACCATTTTAAGATGGAAGGGATCCACATACTTCGATATCTGCACCTCAAAGATGATTGGTTCACTCGACGGGACCTCAGGGATGACTACCAGTAGTGCAGTCATCCCAAAGATTCCTACAATTCCATTGGCACGACCAGGCATGCCAGTTCACCTGCCTAACTTTTGGACTCAGCTTGGTTCCATGGTGCTTCAAGAAGCTACTGAAACCGGTCATGACTAGCCTACGGTCACTGGGGATACGATGCATAATCTATTTGGATGATTTACTACTCTATTACGACATGGTTATAAGACCGCAATTCCTTGGATTTCGTGGTAAATCACGACAAATCAGGGATGGAACCATCACAAATTGCCCAATTTTGGGGTTCGAAATCGACTCCACCTCATGCATTCTTCGGCTAACCCTAAAAGAGATATTTGGAAGATAGTGAATATGGATCACATCCATCTTCGTCTCCTTGCTCGGGTTGTGGGACTACTCTCCACTTCCATACAGGCTATTTACCCAGATCCTCTTCACTACCGAGCCATGCAGCGGCTGAAGGCGCACTTTCTGTGATCTGGAATCTCATACGACCAGCCGATCCCTTTCACAAACGGGATACGCACTGAGATCCGTTGGTGGCTTCTCTACAGGCAAGTCTGGAATGGGAAAGCCATTTTTAGTCCCACATCGGATTTCGTGGTGGAGTCGGACGCCAGCCAATGGGGCTGAGAGCACATTGTGCGGGATCATCCACAGGAGGACCCTGGTTACTCGAAGAGAAAGAATTGCACATCAACTGCCTGGAACTGCCACAGTCTGGCCAAACACATGTCCGACTGCTGCATCGTGTTGCGCATGGACAACATCTCAGCGGTCCAATATATCAATCATCAGGGCGGAGCTCAATCCCGGGCACTAACAGATGCAACAAAAGACATTTACAGCTTCTGTCTCTCCCGCAATATCAGGTTATAGGCAGAATACCTACCGGTAATATCCAACCTCACAGTGGACTGGAATTCACGACATTGGAAGGACAGCAGTGACTGGCACCTCCACAAGTCGATATTCCAAAGTTTGTACATATGCAGGGGTCCTCTCATTATCAACCTATTTGCCTCACGGATCAATCGTCAACTGCTCAGGTTCTTCAGCTGGCCACCAGATCCAGACTGTGAAGCAGTGGACACATTCCTTTAGACCTGGCTGAACCTGGGGGCTTACACCTTTTCCCCGTTCTCCATGTTGATGGGAGAATACACCAGGTACGCAACCAAAAGATATCTATGCTCCTCCAGACAACGATACGGCAGAGTCAAGCGTGGTTCCCGGTCCTTCTTGAACTACCCTACGACCATCCACTCCTCCTATCCCCATTTCTCCTCCTACAATCCGGCTCTCAGGGAGACTGCACCCTCTGGTACTACAAGGACGACTAGATCTGGTGGCTTGGACAATTCCAGGGGAACGTGGGCTACAGACGGTCTATCGCAAATCACTAAGGACCTACTATAGGACACGTGGGCACCCGGAACAAGAAGGAGCATGATTCTCAACTTCCTATCTCAGACATCATGCGTTCGGCGGACTGGTCTCGGAAGAAACCTTTCAGATTTTTTATTTCCGTCTTTCCTCTCACGTTTCTTTTTCTCTAATCGGATAGCGTTAAAAATGCAAAATATGAAGCCTCCTGTCATGTGGTAAAATTGTAGATTATAGATTATGCTAAATTAGTGTACTAATAATCTTAATTTTAGTAATGACAGGAGGCGAGTATTCACCCCCATTTTTATGTTTCCCTCCCCTTTTATCTATATTTTGTACTACTATTATCTATGTACTAAATTCTGCTATAATTTATAGTCCTTTCTCTAGAATGTAGTTAATGACAATTCTGGAGGGTTTGATATAATATTTACGATGTTGTTATATCGTTATATATTATTCAATTTATAGATGATTATAATATTTATGTATGTATGTACAAGAGTGAGAGGTGGAATCACAGTCACTACCAATACCTTTCACTTATTACTCCTTCTTTTCAGTATGAATACTTCCATCAACTACAAGCGAAATGTAATTCCCTCAAAAATGCATTACATTTCGGAGTTATCAGGATTCTCAAGTTTCTACAGTTTTCCGTTTCCAGTTAAAAGGGACTATCTACATTCACACCAAAGAAAGAGGGCTGTCCTACCTTATATCTGTGATGACTGTTGTTTTCTGATTGGTTAAATTTTTTTGATTGACTTGTTGCTGCTGGAATAATAAGTAAAGAAAGTCAATGCAAAATACTCACCTCCTGTCATTACTAAAATTAAGATTATTAGTACTCTACGTTAGCATAATCTACAATTATACCTCAACTGTCGAGTTGCAATTTGGATGATTCCATTTTAGTCCATCCTTTAACCTATGTATATTGCCAAACCGAGCCTGGCACTCCTGCCCAGTTTAACATGGTTTGATATAAACTGGAACTCTTCCACGTACCTGGAGCCCCCTTTAAATATAGTGTAACCTGGACAACATTGAGAGTCTGGGGGTGCCGGAGGAAGGTTAGGGGATTTGTGTAGGGTGCTCCTTAAAATGTGAAGTAATAAACAGTCTGCCTGCTGATTTCACTGGTTTCCATAGTAATTGTTCTGCTATGAAAACTAGGCACAATGTTTCAGATCACAGCAGTCCATGACCAATCCACCCCTTCTCTAGTGTCACTCAAATCAGCATCCAATACCTATCATTGTTATATACTCAGAACAAATCTCTAATTAAAATATAGATGTAACATCACACTTGCAGATAATGGAAAGGCGCCTCAGACTGGGTAAAGTGGTACATTTCGAAATGTTGCCTTGTTACCTCTGAAGGCAGTAGGTTTAGGCTATCGCCAAATGTAATATCTAATTATATATAATATAATGAACCTAACAAATGACCTCAGAGCGCTTTCTCACCTATTGTGTGCCCATTACTATGCTGTGTATGTGTGCTGACATAGGCTCTCCATAGATGTACTCAGCCAGAGATACACTCCCCCCCTCCCCTGTTTACTGACTGTTACTACTCAAAACTGCGTGACGTCACAAAGGAGCGGCCAGTGGTCTACGCGTGCGCACTACTTGACTCGTGTTGTGTTTGGCGTCTTCTGTTGCCATGGTGACATACCTTCGCTCTGCTCTCGGGATGCATGAGTGATCGGAGCGCATCGATCCCTTTTCTGCAGGGGCCTAAATAGCTACACGGAGAGAGGTAACAGGACCACTGTGTGTACCTCACTACACCCCGCTCTGCACACTGTGTGTGTACCTCACTACACCCTGCTCTGCACACTGTGTGCACCTCACCACACCCTGCTCTGCACACTGTGTGCACCTCACTACACCTTGCTCTGCACACTGTGTGTACCTCACTACACCCCGCTCTGCACACTGTGTGTACCTCACTACACCCTGCTCTGCACACTCTGTGCACCTCACTACACCCCGCTCTGCACACTGTGTGCACCTCACTACACCCCGCTCTGCACACTGTGTGCACCTCACCACACCCTGCTCTGCACACTGTGTGCACCTCACTACACCCCGCTCTGCACACTGTGTGCACCTCACCACACCCTGCTCTGCACACTGTGTGCACCTCACCACACCCTGCTCTGCACACTGTGTGTACCTCACTACACCCTGCTCTGCACACTGTGTGTACCTCACTACACCCTGCTCTGCACACTGTGTGTACCTCACTACACCCTGCTCTGCACACTGTGTGTACCTCACTACACCCTGCTCTGCACACTCTGCTCCTGATAGGCTAGAAAATAGTTCCTCCTAAACAGGGATACTTGGGACAGTAAGTCATTAAACTGAGAGGATTGCAGTAAAGAGGTCTTCTATAATAGGTGGTCTCGCTAGTGTTTACAGCAGACTGACTTATTCATTCTTCCATTTTTAAAGAATCTTGTAAACGAAGTAATGTTGTTAAAATGCTATTTATTACTCTAATACATTGTAAAACTAAAAATTACTTCTGGCTTACGAAACTACTTTAGTTGTCTTACGTTTTTTCTGTAATTACTACTGAATGCTGGGCACATGCTGCACTATATGTTTTCATATGTATGATTATTAACGGGACATAAGGTGAACGCATATGCTTTTTTTTTATACCCTAGGGTTTGCTAACTGATCTTTAAAGGGTGGGTTCTATGAACTAGCCTTTTTTTATTACTATGACTAACAACAAAATAAAGTGATTATATTTCCTTAGGTTACTTATTACCTAAAATGGTAATGGTGGCATCCAATGTTCACATATATAATTTAACTATTTTACTCATACATAGATACCAACACACACATAATTAGCTATAAATACAAAATTAGTAACATACACATTAAACTATACACAATTAGCAAAAAAAAAAGAAAGAAAAAAGAGTGTATAGGATCTCGTTATTATAGAAAAATGTAGCGGCTGCTGTAAACCTCACCAGGATTGCCACTACCTTGTATAAATACAATAAAGGCAATAATAAACAATGGTAGACCGCACCAAAACATATACAGTAAAATATGCAGTAAAATTGCAACCACAGTGGGGCAATATATCTATAAAGTGATAAGGCTAAATGCATACATATATAAGTGTGATCCTTAGCAGATAGCAGGGTATATCTTAAAAAAAATAAGGGAGACAAATAATGTCACAGTATATTAAAACAGGATACATGTATAATGGGTTGCCAAAAAAAACAAAACTCTCATACAAAATAGAACTACTTAGAACTCTGCTGGATAATGCATGTGCGGCATTATCCCCGCCTTGGGATATCAAGGGTTGTCCAGAAGGTTTTATGGTCTCCACATCCAGTAGAGCAGGTCATGTGTAGAGAAGAACAAAAAAAACTAAAGGTAGAGTATAAAAACACAAGTCTGATAAATATATAGACTCGAGTATCATACTTACACATTCCAGAGCAGGGTCCTGAGTAATCTCAGCTTCAGGGGGCATTTAAACCGTATTGTGAGAAGTTGTCACAATATGATGTAGCAGCAGAAATATAGGCACATACAGACATATACACAAACACAAAATAAATATATATATATATATATATATATATAAGATGCCAACATACCAGAGTATTGCAGTATGCAATGATACCTTTTTTATAACAATAAAAAAGGTATCATTGCATACTGCAATACTCTGGTATTTTGGCATCTTGTCTATTGGACTAATATGGCTAACCCAATCTACACTATATATATATATATATATATATATATATAAAACCAAGAGGGCTGCACTTATCTGAACATGCATACATTATAGGGTGCTGCTGAAGCTAAAATATACAACATACAAAATACACAATCCAGTGCACTCGCTTATTCACTAAACAATGATTTCAAATCTTAGAGATTGTAATAGTTTTATTTAAAAACACCTTACCTAGGCAAAAGATAATGGGGGTTTAGTTACATTATATGATCATATATTGCATAAGCTGGACACAACATTAATGTACACCATTCTAGGCAGGTCCTACTCTTTCCCAGGTAAGTAGATTAATCTCATAAGCCAAAGCATTAGGTTGCTAGAGTAGGACCTGCCAAGAATGGGGTACATTGACGTTGGGGCAGGCTTATATATATATTAGTCTTTCCTACCTGGTGTTGCTCTGCTCTGGGGTTTAAGGACTGGCTTTGCACTTACAGGCACCAAATCCACGTGGTATTGCCTCTATTCTGCTTTCCCAGTTTCTTTGTTGAGTCTCTTCTGGGAGCGGAAGCATAGATACAGATATGCGGGAAAATATTCAGTTATATTTCCCCAAATCTCTCTCTGAACTGCAATAGTGTGTTACTTGTTCTCACAGCCAAGATTTAACATAGAGACCATAGATCCCTCAAAAAGTACAGTACTCTTGCCAATCCCTCCTGCACAAAATGTGCAATGTGTAATAAGGTATTTCTAAAAGATGAAGTGGAACTGCACTCAATCCCCATCTGAGTCCGGGTGCAACCAGACCAGCCCCAGTACCAAGAGACCAATATATTAGTGGAAAAAATAGAGAGGTCCAGGCACTCCAGATATCAGTAGAATAGGCAATTTATTAAACTCACAGCCAAGGCAACGTTTCGACCAGCTTGATAAAGAAGTTTGGTCAAAATGTTGCCTTGGCTGTGATTTTAATAAACTGCCCATTCTACTGATATCTGGAGTGCCTGGACCTCTCTATTTTTTTCCACAATGTGTAATAAGGATCAGAAGTTGTGCCCCTTTTCCAGTTCATCCTCTACGGATTTAAAGGAACACTATAGCATAAGGAATACAAACAGATATTCCAAATGCTATAGTGTCATACTAACTATTTAGGTGTTTTTCCCCTACTTCCCCACCCCTCAGTTTAATAAAAAGGCTTTTAAATCACCTTTTAGCCCTCGCTGTGCCAATCTCTGTGCTGCCACTCCCACCTCCTTGGCTAAGATTATGAAACTTGATAGTGATTTATCTGTTTTCTAGAAATTTGGCAGCAAAAATGTAGTGATACATTTTTGCAGTTCCACATCCTGATGACAGTAAGCTTTTTCTTAGTACATGCATACTATTCCATTGTATACATTACTTGCTCTCTTCCTTTCAATGTCCCTTGCCTTTTGTATACTCTCCATGCCACTAGTCCAATGATCAGGTTCAAACTCCATTTTCCTGAGAATATGAACTAGAAAAAAAAAAGACAATTTTCTTTCAAAAAGACCAATGATTAACTTTTTAATTATTAAAATGTAATAGTTTGTCCATGTTATGGAAAATATATATAGTTTTCCTACTCCAAAACATTCCAGTAAGCTTTATCTTAGTATAGATCAACATCTTTCAGATTATCTGTTGCATATTTTAATATAAATATCTGTATCTTTTTAGATGGAACAAACAGGACCTAAAGCAGCTGCACCACCCACTGAGCTAAACATCATAGACACACCACGAACAAGTAATCTTAAATTTCTTCGTGAAAAACGATTAAACTACTTCAATGGAAAACAGTCTAAGAGCACCCTCTCCAGCTCTCGTGAATCACCCCGTTCTGGCAGTAATGTAAGCATGGTTTTCCAGCAACCTAAAAGGAGTAAAACACCCAGAAAATGTCGTTCTGCACCTTCCTCACGATTGGAACAATCTTCTTCAATATCTAATGGCAGTCCAAAGTTTACTGATCTAGCCGTAGCAAAAACTTTAAGTCATACACCAGAAATAACACAGTCACCACTAGCTCAGGCTGAAGTGTGCACAAGTGAACCCTCTACTCAACGGAGTCTCCTAAGAAGTAGCTTCATTTCTGGTTTAGATCAGGAACTCTTAGAAGATAGCTCTGTTCCAGAAGCTCAGAAACTTCAGCATGTGATGACCTGGGCTAAAAAGTTTTTAAACCAATGGAATTGTGATGATAGTTTACAAAATGTTTCAATGTTATCCCAAGACAATGTTTCCTTAAAAAGTTTAGCTATTCCAGTAATGAGTACAAATGAAGGAGCCAGACAACCCTTTTCTTACACAACTGCTAATCCATCAGACAAACTACTTTCAAATAAGTCTAGAATTTCCTCTATTGATTCATCTTTTAATCCTCTTTACAATAAAGATACATCACACTATATGCCCGAAGAGTTAAAGGTCTTGTCTTCTCTAAGCAAATCTACTAAATGTGATTTGTCGGTAGATTCTGACATCATCCAAGCTAAAACACAACCTTCCTTTCAAGCTAATGATGAAGAATTGTTTGTGTATAAGGGACAGGTAGCAAAAAGACACAGTCAGATTTCAAGAAGTACAACAGAAATGGATCCCCTTTCATCTCAGTTAAATGGCGTTAGAAATAGAATGCATCCTAGAGGCAGTTTAAATGTGACTCTTCAACATGCTTCTGCTCACCGTAAACATAATTTTACAGACCCTTTCATTCAAATATTTTCTCCAAAGGTCAAACATGGATTCCACCCAAATACTTCAAGTAATCAAAATGACATTAATTTGATAAAACAAATACATCTTGACAGGGAACAAGACAGTAATGAAGAAGAAAGGGATATGTCTATGGATTTTTTAAAGTGTGCACAATTAGACTATGATTCTGATAGTACTATAACTGAATCCGTAGGAAGCGCAAGTGGCAATTATCATGAAAGAGAAGATGGACAAAGTTCCTCCATGTCAAGTCTTGATACAGAAAGACTTAATGATTTTCTAGTAAATTTCGAAAAGCTTCATAAAGACTCAGAAATAACACATCGGTCCACATCAGAAGAAGATGGGTTGAGGACAGACCGAACTTTCTTTGTGAAAAAGTTTGTGGAGTCTAATACTCCAAGGCGATACATATCATCAAAAGAAGCAGGCAGTTTATATAGTCCAGACATTGAGAACCAATCCTATTCAGCTCACTCAGCTAAATATTTACAAGAGAATTCTAAAACCAAATTGCACAAAGTGTGCCCAGTATGCAGTTTCACATCTGAAACAAACTCAAGCTGGTGTGTAGGGTGTGGGTCTGTTTTGTTTGTCACCCAACGTCAAATTCCTACAGATGCTTCAGAAAAAAGCCCACAAGTAGCAAAAGGAAAGTTACTAGATGAAATTTTTGTTTCTGCTAATATTACAAATTCCCAAAGGAACTTAGAAAACAAACCTTCATCAACATTGAAAGAAAAAGAAAGTAAAAAAGTACTTTGTTGGGAAGATGGTTCAGATATAACCTCTGACAGTGATGGGAGTGTGTTGGAAAAATATTTATTTTATGTAAACAAGCTAGAAAATCTAAAAATTGAAGAACAAAAAAAGACAAATGATAACATATCAACCACTAATTCAAGTGAAGTGTCAAGTGAAGATGAGTCCTCTGTAGACCTTCGTGGACCACATTTACATTCTAGCCTAACCCAGCACCGTGTATTCCAGATAGATGACAAAAGTGATTCAGAAGAAAGTGAAACACAGTTTTTGGGAGCTACAAATGCTCTAGTATCGCTTGGTTCAACCTATCCTGAAGCACAAGCAAATGTACATAATCATAATTTGTTTACGAACAACTTAACGGACATTCATGGAACTACCATTAAAGGTTCAGTAGGTAAAGAAAAAATTATTTTCAAATAAAATGTTTCCTGTTTAACCTAATTAGTGTTGCATTAATTCATCCTAAATTTATAATTAAGGTCTTAATTCACAGAAGTGCATTATTGTTCTTAACCAATTTTCTATAACTATTTTAAGAGGATTGTTACTTTGAAAATTGAAAATGTTCTGATTGAATGATCAAAAATATAATTACTGCGGCACGCACTATGCTTAGGTGCTTCTTTTCTATTTTGTATGTTCACATAAAAGAATTCCTGTTTTCCAAGATATTAATCATTTGAATTGTACAGGACATTCTGTTTTGAATAAACTGAAGTAATCATTTGGCTTGTTGAATTATTTTTCAACTGTTCTTATTGTTGACGTTTGTTAGAGTTCTGCTAATCCTATTCAATGACCTCAAGAGGTAGAATAGCATCATTTTTAGTGTTCTTGTTAAAGAAATAGTTTTTAATAGAGATCATCAATATAATAATTGTTTTAATAACTAAACATTATTAAATATTTTAGATAGAAAGCTGCAAAAGTCCTCACATATGCCATCCAGAATCACTGGCCCTAACAGGTACTGGGAGAAGTCCAGCATTGCATGGTCTTCATACACACACGGAGAGCTGAAACCAAGGTTAGATTGAATTTTTTTTTTCTTGGAAAGGTACCAAAGACTCAGACAGCATTTTACAGACTCAGACAGCATTTTATATATAGTGGGACATTTTGGGAAAAAATGGTGGAAATATTTAGGATTGCTACATATGCAATGGAGTATAGCATATAGAGGGAATTAATTAATTTACAACAATGACCAGAAGAGTGGGAAGTAATGCAAACCTCTTGTGGAAACTATGTCTGCTCGAACGTGTTTGTCGTGATGGAGCTGCTCTACTATGAAGAACTGATACAAGAAAATAGAGTCACTTACTAAGCAAATTAACACTTATACAAAATATATATATATTTAGTGGAACCCTTAACTCTTATATTCACTTTCTCATTAAACGTTTAAGGACAGAGGCAACTGTTATACCACTGTAATTTAAGTGTTTCTCTTTAAGTGCACCATACATATTATGTATTATGTTTTAAAGGACAGACATGGCTTTTAATATCCTACATGTATACCTAATACATTACATAGCAGTGAAATGATAAATATGGGAAAAAAAATTTTTTCACAGTTTTGCTTATAAGATTTTTTGCAGATAAGGTTCAACTAACGAAAAAAACTTAAAATTGATTCACATATAAGTCCTGAATGTTAAACGCCTTATATGTCTAGAATCTAAATAATTTTTAGATCTGATGAATATGACTTGAATGAAATTTAAGTCATATAACCTTTAGAGGTCATTGGTTATAGGGTGCCGCTGCAATACTTTGCCCAGTAATGCACTGCATTGTTTCATTTTACCGTTCTTGTAGTGACTTAATATTTATTTAATGGACACCCAATTAATAGTGATACAACCGTAAATTAAGTTAGAACATTGTACTTAATGGACAACCAATTAATAGTGACAGCACTATTAGGTTCTATAAATTAGAATCTGAATTATTCTCTATCTTGTGAGTTTTCTACCCCCTTCTACCCCCTTCCCCATATATTTTGTACTTTATTGCAGTATGTACAGTTTTATTTCACAGATTGGGATACACAATTTAGTTATTAGTTAAAGCTTCAGAAGCAAGCCAGCAATCAGCTTTCTTTACAAGTAGTGTTATATAGTATCACAAGGTATATATGTATGGTAAAACACTAAAAAGTTATTTGGATAGATAGATAGATAGATAGATAGAGGCAACAATATCACCCAATAGTCTCTCTTCCCAGAAAAGAATGAAATATTTTGCAATAGAAATGGATGTCTCGCCTTAGAGATATCCACCTTAGAAAAACAGTATGGGGAAACAAAAAAAGAGAAAGGGAACCAATACTGTAGTATGGTCACAAGGGGATGTAGTAAAAAAATGGTAAATAGATGCACTTATAATCTTCAGAGCTATCAATCAACTCTAATCTATAGGCTTGAGCGACACAAGCCCTGCTTGTGGTAGATAGTAGTGTTCAGATCTTAGTGGTATAGGTCTTTCAGATTTGTAATAAAAACAACAGAGAGATGCTCTAGTGCAGGATTCCCCAAACTCCGGCCCTCCAGATGTTGCTGAACTACAACTCCCATGATTCTATGAGAATCATGGGAGTTGTAGTTCAGCAACATCTGGAAGGCCAGAGTTTGGGGAAGCCTGCTCTATTGTGTAGTGTACTCTGAGATATGCGTACAAATATAAAGGTAAGTATATGCACTTACATTCCCGCTCTAGGTTGCTTATCACTTAGACGTCATCAGCAGGAATATGCAAGAAAAAAAGAACATAAAATAGTGCACACTTTGGATATACATTATTTAATTTAAACCTGCAATCAAATATACAAAATCATAATAAAGAGTATCAATCAATACATTATTAAATTAGAAAATCTATATAGATTATTACATTTGGATCAATAAATATAATAACTAAATGGAGAATAAAATAGTGGTCACGTGACCACAATAGAAAGGCAAGTATGCGGGAGTAGGTGCTCATAGGAAATGAAGTTCCGGGCAGCGATTACGTGGCTGCCAACCAAGTGGCAATGCCAAAGAGGGACTTATGGCAAATGTAGTTTGGCAGGTAAGGTAAAAATAGAGATAGATATAAACAACCCCCTGAATAGAATCCCTCACAACAAAACAAATATGCAAAACAGGTGTTGTCTCAAGCCACCAGATTGCAACTAATCAAGGACTTCATTAGCTGCTTGAGCTGGAACACTTGAAATATCTGAGCTGGCTAAGGGTTTGTTGAGTGTCACGTTTGACTGCATATTACAAATATAAGTCAAAAGAATGGTCCACAAAGTTAAGAGAAGAGATCATCGCCCTTCATAAACAAGGAACAGGATACAAAAAGATAGCAAAGGCACTAAATATTCCTAGAGAAACCGTTAGAAGCATAGTTTGCAAGTTTAAAGTTGAAGGAACAGTGGTTACACTACCTTGACAGGTCAGAAAAAAGAAGCTATCAATTACTGCAACCAGATTTTTGAAGAGGCAGAAAAACCCTTGAGTGACTGCAAAAGACCTGCACCTAGACTTGGTGGCAACAGGCACTGAGGTTTTGGGATTCTGTTCTGTGGAGTGATGACACAAAACTGGAACTTCTCGGCCCAATGGATAAGCGGTATGTCTGGGAGAAGGAGAATTAAGCATACACTGGAAAAAAAAAAACTTTTTGTCTACAGTTAAGCATGGTGGTGGCTCAATGATGCTTTTGGGTTGCTTTGCATCCACTGTCACTGGAAACCTGAAGTGTGTGGAAGGCAAGATGGATTGTTTGAATTATCAGGAAATCATAGGAGCAAAGATTCATTAGGATTGCTGCCAGAAGCTGGTGTCTAGCTTTGCATCTCATTTGCAGTAGGTCATAACTGCAAAAGGGTGCTCCAGTAGGTACTAAAGATGATTGCCATGGAAAGGTTGAATAATTAATAATAATAAATAAGATTGGAGAAGTCATTATAATTTGCATTTTAGTTATATTTGGGGAAACCACTTGAAGCATTTGTCGTGTTGCTTTTGTTTGATTTGTTAATTGCACTCAGCTGAAAGTCTGTAAATTGTGACAATAAATCTGATTCTCAATTGGGGTTGGATAATTTTGATTACAAATGTAATCATACTATAATTCAAGATACTAAGAAAAACAAGTGTCAACACTTAGCAGATATATACCCCATATATCTGATTAACCAGGGATATCACAATAACAAATATTAGCAAATACAATATAAAAAGAGTCATTTAGGTACTAATCAACACTAGTAAAACAGTCTAAAAAAAACAAAATATAGATGAGCGGGCTTAATAATATCCAGTGATATCCATTATCCCATGCAGCACAGCACCTCGTATATTCAGTGTATATATACATTTGGCTTCCTAAATCATCTAGGCCTATCATTAAATGTATACACACACACCCTTTAGATACCTGAAAGGATAAAAAAGTATAACTAGCATAATACTAGAATTTTATTTAAATCCCCCTTTCCCATTCAGGAACTTTTACATTATAAAAATGTTGTACTTGTTTCCACGGACCCCAATGAAGGCAAAATACAAAGTTAGTGTGATGGTGTTACTGCTCCATCCGTGGGAATGCAGGAGTCTGAAGTTAGCCGTCTGAAGTTCTGAAAGACACCAGGTGCCATTGAAATCTCTGTAGTGCCTGCTTATCAATGCCACTATGCACTTCAATGTGTTTCGCCCGCCTTCATCAGGTTTTCTCAAAAAAAGTGCGGAAGCATTAACAAGCATCTTTATAGTTTCTTATATTAAAAGTTTTTAAGGGAATAGGATCTAATAAATGTTCTATTTCCAAACAGTGTGGGAGATTGGTTCCTTGAGTATGATTAATCTTTAAAATGCAAAAACATAAGCTTTCTTAACACTTTTATAGTTAAAAACATTTAATTTCAAACATCCATAAATATAGAAATATATATATTAACAATAAATGAAAGAGATCAGTGTAAATAATAATCTGAAAAAATAAATAAATATATATATATATATATATGTATATATATAAATATACACATCAACTGTGTTCAAGATATGTGTAAAAAATATACATTAAGAAAAATAGAAAGTTAACTAAAATATATAACTAAAATATATATATGTACATTTTAAAATTTAAAAAAATATATTGAAAAGAATTCAAATTGGAGATGCATACATAAAAATCAATTTTAACCATCAATGGTCCTTGCACATCACTGAAGTTATATAATATTAAAGAGCTTTAGCTCTGCATTAAGGCCAAAGGGAACAAATGTTTTTAAATTATATAAATCCAAAACATTTCTTGATAGGTGAGTTTCTTAAATAATTATTCCTCCCACCATGGCACATCCATTTTTTGAACATCACAATATTGCAAAAAAAGATGGATTTTCTCCATGGAATTTTGTAAAGTGGTTTGATAAAGTGTGCAAATTAAAATTTATTTTTATATAGTAAACAACTTTTAGCATCCTTTTACTTTGGCCCACATATTGGAAACCACAGGATCAACTAACTAAGTAGATAACTTGTTTTGAATGACAGGTTATAGAGTCTTTTATTTCAAAATTCTTCTTAGCTACAAATGACTGAAAGCTTGTGTTTTGTCCATATGAAGGGCCTATTATTTTGGAAGTACCGCATTTGCCACATTTAAAAAAACAAAAACATTTTGTGTGTTTAAAAAATGTCTTTCAGTTTTATTTGCTACACTAACAAATTTGGCATTCCACAACCCTTGCTTGACGCTTTGAAGGTTCTTTATTCCAACCTGATGGCAAACCTCATGATCGCTCATACTGACCATCCTGGATATACAATTCACAATGGCACCCAACAAGGGTGTCCGTTGTCCCCTATTCAATTTGTACTATCCCATTACACCAAACCTTGCAGACTGATGACACAAACAAACGGATTCATGTACGACAAGAAGAATATAAAACAGCAGCCTACATGGATAACATACTGTGACGAAGTGCCCTTCGCCACATGTGCCTGGAGAGGACTAATTGCCAGCCTCCTGCCCTGCGACTATGGCCCCTGGAAGATTATGCCCTTTAAATATGTTATTTGGGCATAGTGGATTTTATTAGACTGGTTCTGGCCCTTTAAATGCTCTGACAAAGGATCTGCAGTTTTGCTATGCACTTCGGATGCAGAGTGTGAAGAAAACCCCTGTTTTATGGACTTAGTTTGACTGTTTTATTGCCCCCTCCCTTCTTAGAACACCAGTTTAAACCCTTAATAACTGTCATATTTTCAAACACTGTCTGTCTTTTAACTGTCATTTTGTTTTCCTCTGAGGAGGAGTTGTTTTGCTGCATGAGTGCTGTTGCTTTTGTGCAGGGCCGGACTGGGGATTCCAAAGCAGCCCTGGAAAAAAAATCTATGCCAGCCCCATAAGTCATTGCGCCATATATTGTCGCATGTAATATGTAAGGCTATGTCTTGCAACCGTAGATGATTGAGATATATAAATATATATATATAAAAACCAAACGGATCTTGCACTCCACCAATTCAATATTCAATGCCCGGTGCTTGTCAGCCAAAAATGCAAAAATATTGCCAGAGATAGTACTCCAAGGACTAATATAAAATATAACTTTTATAACCTCCACTAAAACAACACAAGGTCAACGTTTCAGCTTGATCCCCTCAAGCTTTCGTGCTTTAGTTACTAGGAGAACAATCGCTGAGCAATGGGGAAAGCTAACACACCTTTCATAGAGGCAGTAATAGGTAGGATTAGAGATGCAGTGGAGATAGACAGACTATCTGCAGTAATACATGGTACTACCAAACATATTTATTACATTTGGGATCCTAAGCCTCTGGAAAACAGGTCTCTTGATTAAGGAATCACTGTTGGGTGAAACTCTGGTGATTACTCCCACATATTTCCCACCCCTGCCCTCTTTTCCTTCTCCCCCCTCTATTATGTATATTAATTCTTAAAAAAAAAAAAATCTCTCTTCTCTTCTCTTTCACTTTCTCGCTTTCTCATATGGATGCTTAAAGGGACACTGTAGGCACTGTGTCTGCTTCATGTCATTAAACTGGTTATAGTGTCTGGAGTTCCGTGGAACCATCATTTCATTCAGCATTAAACAGTTTTAATGTTTTTTTTTTATGTATTAATGCTAAATGGTAGTCCCCAGCGGCCCATCCCATCTGTGCTGCTTTGGGTAATGAGCAGCAATAGGCAGTTGTGATTGGCTGAGAATGTCAGCCTACTGTCAGAGCTCCAACTGATGGTATGAATGGGTATGGCTACAAGGAAGTGTGTGATCTCTGCATTAACCACACTTCCAGAAGTTTATCACTGAATGGAGGAACAGTGCCAGGGGACTCCAAACACTAAAAACAATTCAAAGAGATGAAATGGTTATAGTGCCTACAGTGTCCCTTTAACAAAATATAAGTCACACTATCTTAGTGGTATAAAATTCGAGATTTACTGCTTAAGGCTTCCAGTGATAACGAACTGTGTGATATTCTTTATAAATATGTTCAGGCATACATCAGTTACTTTCCCAGTGGAGGGGTTTGACAAACAATTGTCCTTTCCCACAACTTGAATGCTTGTAATATGCTCTACGGAATCTCCCAATTGCAAATTTACAAGGAATAACTGGGATTCAAGGAGATGCAGGACTAACTTGTGCACCACATACCTGCACTTCTTCAAACTAGCCATATGCACCTCTTTGTCATGGAAAAGGCTTAATCTGGTAATTTTTACCATTTTGTATCTTACAAGCTTTCATTCTCAAAGTTAAAATTATATTTTGTTTATGTTTCTTATTATATTTTCTCTTCATAGGTAACAATGTACACAGAAAACAAGTTATATGCTAACAATACTTATTAATTATTTTTGTTATCAAGAATACATTTGCACTATTCTTAAAACCTGGAAAAGCTGAAAATCTACAAATAAAGAATATTATTATTTTTTTTAAATTTCGGGGCAGGAGTTAGTTACAAACTAATTTATCCTTTAGGTTAAGAGCTCCTCTAAAACTATTTTAGGGTTAAGGGGTAAAACAGGAGCCAAAACATGTTCCCTAAAAGCACACCTAAAAGCACACACTTTACACTTGAAAAATCAATTTTTCTTTAAAAAGTTATTGATGTAATCCGTAGTAAACATTTTGGTATAATTTTTTTCGTTAAAATAGATCTAATATTAGGGGCATCTCTGAATTCTTAATGTATTTAATTTGCCTATTTTTAGTATTTAAACTCAAAACTTTAAATAGATTAAAATATGTCTTTGATTTGTTCTTATATATTATAAGATCTTCTCTATTTAAAGCTTCTGTTTTGTCAATTATATTTTGTATACTGTTGCCATCATATTTTCTCTCCATAAGATTATTTATTGGGAGAGTGGCTTGTTCTTTAAAGACAGAAAAATCTGATGAGTTTCTCCTAAGTCTAATAATTTTGCTCTTTGGGACACTATTTTGCCAAGGTGTGTAATGACACATTAAAGATAGGTAATCAATGTCACCAGCACCAGGTTTGCTTTTGCAAAATTGGCTATTCCAGATAGTAGAGTTTTCCCAATCAGGCATAAATACATTTATGTTACTTGGCACCAACCTGTGCCCATGGATGTGGCCTGTTTTTGGAAATAAAAAGGAATCATAAAATCAAAAATAATGCTATTAATAATTATTAAATAAATTACTAATTAATAATATATTTTTCAAATCATATCTATTCATTCTATAATAAAACTGATTTGTTGTGGGGGAATTGCATTGTTTTATATTAATATATTTTCCATTGCTTTACATCACATCTCGTGAAATATGATCATGTAGAGGGATTGGATATCACTAGTAAATAAAATGTAACTCGGTTTCCATACAATTGATTATATGAAGTAAGCTTATGCTTACTATATTCACCAGAACCACTACAGCTCAATGTAATGGTTCTTGTGTCTGTATCATGTCCCATATCATGTGGTAAAGCATTGGATTAGCCAAGATTGATTTTCTTAGGCATGAAGCCGGGGCCAGTTGTGGCAAGACCCGTGCAGTGAGGGAGAAAAGGTGAGTAAATCTACCTTTTATCTCCACAGAGAGGGTGGAGGCTACACTCAGGCTGTATTAAGGTGTGTCTGGGCTCACCCGGCACTTCCCATGTGCACGCTAATATAGTAAAGTGATCAAAATTCACTGTGCACAAACTTTTTTTTTTGCCAGTAACTATGCAAAACAAAATTGTCTTAAACACAGGCCAAGTCCATGATTTCATCATTGGTCTTTCAATGCTTAACTTCATAGGCTAATATTGTAAGGTTAAAAACAACAAAACTTGGTTTCCTTTAACATCACAAGTTCAGGTTACAGCCAGCCAAATGTATGTATGATACTTATAGGCGACAGATGTCTAATTAATCTATTATATAAAATGTGGACGTTTCAGTGTGTTTGTCACATTATCCCACTCCAGCCTGTGTATTGATGTGCCACATGTTGCCGTGGTGACATTTTTAAACATACTTATGTATATATATATATATATATATATATATATGTATATTTATTTATATGAAGAAAACAACAGTAAGTCTGGCACCACTCAATCCTCAAAAATAAACAAAGAAACTTACACCAAGGTGCTGCTCAGCGCTGAGTATGTAAAATGTAATAAAGATGAGGGCACCCAATGGATTTCCAAACAGAATAATGTATTAGAATGTTGCCAATATGGATCAACGTTTCGACCTAACAGAGATTATCAAGATTGGCAACATTCTAATACATTATTCTGTTTGGAAATCCATTGGGTGCACTCATCTTTATTACATTTTATATATATGTATATATATATATATATATATATATAGAGAGAGAGAGAGAGAGAGAATGTAGATTGGAGGAAAACTCTCAAAAGATTGTCTTTGAAATATTATGTTAGTCCAATAAAAAAGGTATCATTGCATACTGCAATACTCTGGTATTTTGGCATCCTATATATATGTTTGAGATATATATGTGTTTGTCGTTTGTATCCATTTATCATTTTATTTATTACTGCTTCAGTCTCACCGCTAATTGGTCTACTTTAATACCATTCTCCTGAGTCCCCTTTACAACATGGTAACATTTGCTTTGTTATTTCGGTGAAATATAATGAGTTATGGTCGCGAGGATTCCAGTAATGAATACTGCTTATTGCCTGTGTTCTCTGTCTGAGTGATTTGTCTTCGTGCTTGTTAAAAGTAGAAATTGGAATTGTCCTGTTGTAGAAAATATCTTCATGCATACACTTAGTGATGCTGTCAGCGGTTCTAATTGATATGAAGCGCTACAAAGGCACCTCTGTGATGCATTAGAAAAAAAAACAAAACCTATCTATGAGCACATTTTACTCATAATTCATAGAAAATTCCCAGGTATCATCAGTCATCTATAGCTCAGATTTATTCTGAAGATCCCTGGCAGTATTTCAATGAAGAATCTAAACAGAGCACACGCAGATAATGTTGTTTTCTCCCATTAGTATTACATCTTTGACAGCAGCAGAAATTGTGCCCATTTTGTACATTTTGTGGAAGACCTGAATATATTTTGTCACTAAATATTTGTCAGGTCAGAATGAAAGCATTCCATGTCTTGGTGGGAAGAGATAATGAACACAGCAAACTATGTGACTAGGAGATCATAATTATTTATGAGATCTAAAATGAAAAACACGAAGCAGCTATGAAAAAAAGGTGCAAAGACTGCAGGAAAGTAAAGGCCCAGATAAAGGAAATGCTACATTAAAATGCAAATGTGAAAACTGATGCTATTACAGATGTGTATAATAAATGAAATTTTAATGACCATGTTAATGCTCTAAATTTATTAGTGCTGATTCTTAGAGTTAAATAGTGTGTAACAAACATGGAATGTGATCACCTTAGGGTTATTACTGCTGTAAACAAAGAGATGGACAAGACAGCATTTGATTAAACTGGCTGATCAGGCATGTTTTGTACACCCATTGTTTATTATATTATTGATTGACATTAATATGACTGTATCTCATTTCTTTAGGTCGGCATGTCTTCAAAGGCCAGTTTCTGCTGAAGCCACAAAGAAGATGCCTTACAATAAGTATGAAGGGGATAATAATTCAGGTAACAAGCGCCAAAAACTATAAAAATTGGCTAAAGTACATCACTGAATATAACAGGCCACAAAATAGTACCGTATATACTCGAGTATAAGTCTAATTTTACCCCAAAAAACTGGGAAAACGTATTGACTCGAGTATAAGACTAGGGTGGGAAATGCAGCAGCTACTGGTAAATTTCTAAATAAAATTAGAAAAAATTATATTAATTTAATATTTATTTACAGTGTGTGTATATAATGAATGCAGTGTGTGTGTGTGTCTATAATGCAGTGTGTTTGTATGAATGCAGTGTGTGTATGAATTCTGTGTGTGTATGAATGCAGTGTCTGTGTGTGTATGAAAGCAGTGTATGTGTGTGTATGAGTGCAGTGTGTGTGTGTATGAGTGCAGTGTGTGTGTATGAGTGCAGTGTGTGTGTGTGTGTGTGTGTATGAATGCAGTGTGTGTGTGTATGAATGCAGTGTGTGTGTGTATGAGTGCAGTGTTTGTGTGTGTGTGTGAATGCAGTGTGTGTGTGTATGAGTGCAGTGTGTGTATGTGTATGAGTACAGTGTGTGTATGTGATGCAGAGCCTTGGTGGGGGGTGGGCAGTTTTATTATTTTTAAAAAATTATTATTATTTTTTTAATTTTTTTATAGTATTAATATTTTTATTTTATTTTGTATTATTTAATTAAAAAAAAAAAAAATTGTCCCCCCACCCTGCTTGATACATGGCAAGGGAGGGGGGCTCTCAGTGGCATGGGCTGTGTAGGAGGGGGGCTGGCAGAGAGCTGTAACTTACCTTTCCTGTAGCTCCTGTCAGCTCCCTTCTCTCACCTCCGTTCCGGTCAGCTCCCTTCTCCTACACTGTAAGTCTTGCGGTCTGACTGCCGCGCGGAACGTTGCCACGGTAACCCGTGGCAACGCTCTGACCCCGCGGCTCTCGCGAGACTTACATGGGAGGAGAAGGGAGCTGACCGGAACGGAGGTGAGAGAAGGGAGCTGACAGGAGCTGCAGGAAAGGTGTTACAGCTTGCTGCCAGTCCCCAACAGGAACTTTACTTCTAATGAGCCCGGCGGTCCTTGTCTGTATTATGGGAATGTAAGTTGCCATAATACCGACATTGACTCGAGTATAAGTCAAGTGGGAGTTTTTCAGCACAAAAAATGCATATACTTGAGTATATACGGTAATAATATTGTATAATAAAGAAGAAAGAAAGTTAAAGGGACACTGTAAGCACCATGACCACGTCGACGGACTGAGATGGTTATGCTTGTCCATAGCCCAGGACCTTGCATTGAAGTAGTGATTTGAAATGATTGTGTTGCATGGGTCCTGCATACCTGCTGCATAGGTTACTGTTTGATTAGGTGAGATTCTCGGTTACTCGCAATCTGAAGCTGGCCTCCACTGAAGATATGGCGAAGGCTTCCACCTTGTGCTGTATGAGCTCATGCCAAGGATTGAGGCAGTGATGCCTGAGTGCAGTAAATTGACACTCTCAGCCAGACACTGACCACTACCACTGGTATTATGTAAAATGGAGTGGTGTTCTATATTTGCCATATCAGTTTTGCGAATGCTTGACTTTAAGCTGTCGGGGACCATGAATCTTTACTAGACAACGAGTAAATGATTTAGTAGTGACACAGGAACCTGCACCTGTGGACTTTGGGCATCTTAACCACTTCAAGTTGTCAAAGTGATTATTGTGCCTACAGTGTTCTTAAGAACACATGTGTATGGTGCAGAAAGGATTAATGTGGATCTGAGCTGACTTCCCATGATATTGGAATACTAAAAATATAAATAATTATGTCATTGGATACCCAAAATAATTATGCAGGCTTTATAAGCGCATGCTACATATTGCCACCTATTTACAATAACAGTACCCAACAGAGTACAAAGAAAAGTTGATCTTGTAAATTGCATACAAATATGTATTTTACTCACATGTAAACTGATAACTACATGGCTCTGGTTAAAACTGCAGAAGTCAATTGCCAAATTCTTGATTTGCTGAATGTATTCCCTCCAGAAAATAAACCTTAAATTGCATGTAAAATCTGTGAGCAATTTATGTCCAAATCTAAATCACATGTTGAGTCCATGACATCGGCATTGACTAACAAAAACACAGAAGATAAAAATTCTGTGTTTTATTTTTTTTACAACATGTCATACATAAGTCTGTGTCCATGTAGACTGGATGAATGGCATGGTTTTTTAAAACATTTTATTTATTAAGGTATTAGTATATCCTTTTTACATGTTTAAAATATATGCAAGATGTTACTTAGTTATTGATATGGACAGGTACTATAGCAGCCTATTTAATGTGATTTATTCTCATTAGATCATCATGCTTACAAGAAAATAAACCATAGTGAAAGACCAACCAACAATTCCCCTGCTGATGTTGCTGACCATCAAAACAGTGCAGTTGCTTACATGAAGACAACAAACGCATGTAAGTATTTATAGTATGACAGCACTGTTCTTATGTATTCCACTGAAAGGTACTTTCTTACGAGCATATTGGCACTATCTAATTAGACCAAAACAAAGAACAAGAGAATACTGAGAACAGAAATCTCAAATAGTTTGCGCTTAGGTGAATCCACTCCACTCAGACTAGTGATTAAAATGCAATGCAATGTTTATATGACTTGATACTGCTTGCAGAGTTTTCAAATATTAAGTTCTAAATAAAACAACACATTGCAAACTCATTGAAAATAAAATTAGGTATATTCATTCCTTTTTATTTTACACTAATGAGACTTTCTACTTTATAGTATAGTGGTGCATTCAATTGATATTTACACATTTTGATTTAGTAAACTGCAATGAGAATCTATACTTTTTTTAAGCAGCAGTTAACATCTCTTGTTATTCTATCTCATCAAAGATCATTTAGTAGAATTAATTATGCCTGCTTGTATAAAGCTATTTCAAAGTCTTCATTGCCATCCCAGACAATATTTTTACCATTCTGTAATCGTTTTAAAAGATAGGATCACTTTATCAAGGCAAAACAGGTGCTATTTTGGGGTGTCGAAGCTTGCAGTCAAACGTAGCGGACGTGTTGCAGGAGAGCTCCGTAACACTGAGCATGTGCAAGCATATTGTAATGCAATCTTACCTAATGGGGAAGAAGTCCAGATGCCAAGGAACTGTGAAGCCAGCGGGTACCTGGGACATAGGAGACCTTTAGCTCAGACCCATGAAGGCCTTTGGAGCTCTTGCACCAAAAGAAAATGGCCACTCAATTTTGATCTCCTCCAAGGAACAGACAATGGATGAGTTAGATGAGATCCTAGGTCCTGGGGGCCTACGCCATTCCTCCTCAGAGGAGGACAATGAACTGCCCTCTACCAAAAGGGAAATTAAAGCCCTCCATCAAAATATTTGCACGCTGTTTGCAGCTGACGTGACTATGGTGCAGGAAGACATGGGACATGTCAAGGCAGTGGAGAAGAATACACACAGCCTCACTTTAAAATGCCTAACAATGTAAGCTCTAACACCGGAGCTTCAAAGAACCCAAACCTCCAATACACATAGATTGGATGCCATGGAAGATCGACACAGAAGCCGGAATGTTAAAATCAGAGGAATCCCTCAGGCTGTAATCTCTGAAGAACTGCTGCACTGTATTAGAAGGCTGCTGACCACAATACTCACCTCTAGACAGGCCAAACAGGCCACAGTAGAAGGGATGTTTTATATACCGAAAGTAGCCACATTGCTAGCTGAATCCCCTAGGGATGTTATACTGCAGCTGTAAGGCCTTCATGGCAGCTGTAAGGGGACAACCTTCCTACTTATTTGAAAAGTAGTTAAACCATACAAGTTGTTAGCTATTGCTTAAACTAGCATATATACATGCTACTTACTATATGTCATTTTGTGAGGCACACATCAGGAGAGGTATAGGTATAGGTACTGAGACTACTTGATAGGTTCCCCTGAAACAGGCTCGTATCGTACAACCCCCTTCAAGGCTCCGTGTCATAGTGCGTTTTCTCCTGTGTACTTGCAAGCAGATGAAGTTAGCACTTATTGTTATTGAGAGCATTCCACTTGATAGAACTACTATTATTATTCCTTTCTGTTTTCATCGAATTTAAAAACAGCGTTATATATTCATTAATAAAGAAAAAAAGAGGGATGGAACAGCACTATCCAAACTGATCACAACAGGGAGGGGGAGGCTGCACACCTGAAAGGAAGGGTAACCCTCAAAACTCTACAAAGGACTGGAAAAACAGGAAACAACAATTGCAGGGTGTGCCAAGAACAAAGTAAATAAATAAAATGCATAAGAGGGAAAAAAATACCAGGGAAACAGGCAAATTAAAGTCTCTAATTCACAGGTATATTCTTCAGAAATTCTCAGGACATCTTGGGTCAAGTTCTCCTCAGCATATATGAAAGAGAAAAAAACACACAGAGGGGACCAATGGTGCAGTAACTTAAAGGAGTATGGCTACAGACAACACTGAGATTAAGAAATGCCAACTCACATTTATGGGAGCTATAACCAGCTCGAGTTAAAGCAGCATACAGTGGTATTTAAACTCCCCACATGTAGGATATTCCTCTCGCACGATTTTCAGTGCAGGTTATATGAAATAAAAACACAAAAGAAGGCCCATAGTGCTCACTATATTAAAAAAGTGCTGTATAAAATAAGGGATGTACTTACAATTTACAGAGCAGACAAACCGCTCTGTGTAAAGCGCCTGGGTGGTACAATCCCCACCATGGATTCTTTGGATGGTATAAAAGCTTCAGATGTTTAGGATATGCCAGGTAAAAAAAATAAGGATAAATATAAAAGTATTTAAAATAGTCAGAAAAAATACTTTTATTTAGCTTAAAACACAACGCGTTTTGCCACAAAAGAAGCCTTTTGTGGCGAAACGCATTTCTGTTTTAATCTAAATAAGGATAAAAAAATAAGGATATATATAAAAGTATTTAAAATAGTCCAAAAAAATACTTTTATCTAGATTAAAACTAAACGCGTTTCGCCACAAAAGAAGCCTTTTGTGGCAAAACGCGTTGTGTTTTAATCTAAATAAGGCTAAAAAAATAAGGCTAAATATAAAAGTATTTAAAATAGTCAGAAAAAATACTTTTATTTAGAGTAAAACACAACGCGTTTCGCCACAAAAGGCTCCTTTTGTGGCGAAACGCGTTGTGTTTTAAGCTAAATAAAAGTATTTTTTCTGACTATTTTAAATACTTTTATATTTATCCTTATTTTTTTACCTGGCATATCCTAAACATCTGAAGCTTTTATACCATCCAAAGAATCCATGGTGGGGATCGTACCACCCAGGCGCTTTACACAGAGTGGTTTGTCTGCTCTATAAATTGTAAGTACATCTCTTATTTTATACAGCACTTTTTTAATATAGAGAGCACTATAGGCCTTCTCTTGTGTTTTTATTTCATATAACCTGCACTGAAAATCTCATGAGATGAATATCCTACATGTGGGGAGTTTAAATACCACTGTATGCTGTTTTAACTCGAGCTGGTTATAGCTCCCATAAATGTGAGTTGGCATTTCTTAATCTCAGTGTTGTCTGTAGCCATACTCCTTTAAGTTACTGCACCACTGGTCCCCTCTGTGTGTTTTTTTCTCTTTCATATATGCTGATGAGAACTTGACCCAAGACGTCCTGAGAATTTCTGAAGAATATACCTGTGAATTAGAGACTTTAATTTGCCTGTTTCCCTGGTATTTTTTTTTTCCCTATTATCCATTTTATTTATTTACTTTGTTCTTGCCGCACCCTGTAATTGTTGTTTCCTGTTATATATTCATTACTTGTGACAGTATTATGCTTTAGCCACATGGTATGCAATTATTTTGAAACTGCTGTATGAATTTATGCCCACAAAAAAAAAAAAACAGGTGCAATTTTAGGGTTATGTGCTAAAATACATTTTGGCCTTGATTAAATAAGAGCCAATCACGTTTTACAGCAGTTTATTGGCTCCCGATAAGTCCTTTAAAGGACCACTATAGGCACCCAGACCACTTCAGTTTAATGAAATTTTCTGGGTGCCAGGTCCATCTAGGATTAACCCTTTCTGCTGTAAACATAGCAGTTTCAGAGAAACTGATATGTTTACTTTAGGATTAATCCAGCCTCTAGTGGCTGTCTTATTAACAGCCGCTAGAGGCACTTCCGCTCTTCTCACTGTGATTTGCACAGTGAGAAGACGCCATCGCCCATATGAAATAATTGAGAATGCTTTCCTATGAGACTGGCTGAATGCGCGCGCGGCTCTTGCCGCGCATGCGCATTCAGCCGATGAAGGGGAAAGGAAGAGGAGAGTCTCCAGCACCAAGGGAGCCCGGCGCTGGAGAAAGGTAAATGTTTAACCCCTTCCTCTCCATCCAGCCCTGCGGGAGTGGGACCCTAAGGGTGGGGGCACCCTCAGGGCACTATAGTGCCAGGAAAACGAGTGGTCCTTTAATGGTTCAGATTGATTACATTACATTAAAAGTTTATTGGAATGGGATCAATACCAATACCTATATTTTACATTGGAAATGTCGGCTTCGGTGATTCAACTCCATGTATTGGGCATATAATACCCAATAAATAGCCTCATCAAATCGGATTCCTAAAAGTAGTTGATAAATACCTTAATTGACTATTTGCGCACTGACTGTACTAGCTGCCAGTGGACAAATAGTTAAAAAACCTATGGGGCTCAATATGATCCCATACTAGTATATACACTTAGTATACGCCTTCCTCATGCCCTCTCCCACAATTCTGCGGGTGGGTTTAATGTCTACAAAACAGTGAACAGCCAGTAGTAGTGACTGGGAAGCTACTACTGCCCGGTTGCTAATAAAATACTGGGAGGGGCTTGAACAGATCCCCCTCTTGCTCCAACATTTGGCCACCCATTAAATAGCAGCCCAGATTGATTTAGTTTCTTAAATTTATAACCTACGCCATTTTCTTTTATTTACTTGAGACTTGTGTTCCCATGAGCATGCTTAGTATATGGCTGCATGCTAAAACATATTGGATACTGTACAGAAGATTTTGGGAAGAAATCTATGGATTGATTAATGCGTACATATTTATGATATCCCCCCACTCCATAAAATGATAGTTTAAGATTATAGCTGTAGGTTAAATATATTTACCTATACTGTACACTGTTCTAGCAAACTTGTTTTAGCACAATATATGATTTAATTTTACATATAAAGTGAAACCGTGTAGTGAAAAGGGCACTCTAAGCAACATAATCAACTATGGTTTGCTTTTGTGGTTATTCTGCCAAGAGTCCCCTGGCATAGCTACTTGATTTAATATCAAACATTTTGTATTAAACTGCCTTCAGCATACTCTACCAATCAATGTTATCCGGTTTGGATGAAATTGTTATTGATAAAGCTGAAGGGTTAATTGGATGCTGGGAAAACCCACTGTTTATATCAAGCTATCTATTGTTTCTTAAATGTTTTCATATTAAACCGTTGGATGGCACCAGGGGACTCATGTCAACCTAACCATTACAGCAAGTTGTTAAGTTTATGTTGCCTAGTGTGTTGGTTTAATCCAGTACACCTCTCTAAAAATCCTCATCCTCATCTGGTAGTGCATCAATACATATCTACTGAACATTTTAAACCACTAATTCCGTGTAACAATGTCACCTTCCATATTAATTTTATTATCTTCCCGAACACAAAATAGTACTTGGGATCAAATAATTAAAATGTTTTCACGTTTCTTTATCCAGGGGCTATCAGTAAGCATCTTAGTAAAAGAAAATTGATTGAGGTATCCGAGATAAAAAACTGGGTAAGTCAGATCAAACAGATTTGTTTTACATTTGATGTCCGTCTAATCTATAGCAAATGGAAGGAGCCACTAGTGTACAATTAAAGTCTATCCATGTTTTGGTGCAGGACTTAGAAGGTGACCGTGGCTCTTTGTGGCTTCATCTCCCTGACGAGCTGTGGATATGCGTATTTTCTAACCTGTCTCACAAAGACCTTTCAAATGTTGCTCAAGTATGCCAGAGGTTTCGGCTCATTGCAAATGATGACAGTTTATGTAAGTGTCCTTCTTGAATAAATCTTTGCTCTAGAATAGATTTTAATAAGTCATAGAATTTATTTTACTTGGCAATTAACTTGTAAGTGAGTTTTCTCAGACATATATATATTTAATAAGAGTTTATATTCATTAAGCGCTGACTGATTCATATTATTGTTGATTATAATGGGAGTCTGAGGATAGATGGTATATTCGCATAATAGTACTGAACTACTTTGTACTGAACTATTATATGTTCCTATTACCCATACATTGTCCATAAGGCTCATGCAGCAATGTGTTTTTTTTCATACAGAGAATTATGTGCAGCATTGTACCCGCTCAGTGTTTTCAGCCCTGATAACTTTCAGCATTTCTCTAATCTTGGAGCGAGAAGTTTATGTCTCTATCACCTTAGAGCTACCTTAGCTCTTAGCAAGTAAACGCAACCAGATTATCCTAAAGATAGGACTGGATGGAGAGTGTGCGGCTGGGGATTCTCAGTAATTTGTCAAAACATTATAAAATGGTTTAACTGCTTACCAGGAATCCGCACTCCTGGCATCAAAACCTGTACTTGGTGCTCGGAGAGTTTCTTTATATATTTGATAACACAATTAAACAGAAATGGTTGTTCTCATAAAAAAGTGTTATTTTTTTAGCTTTTTTTTTTTACTACAGTGTATTAGGAAACACAAATAACACTAATGTATTTTTAGCATAGCATCCTCTTGTTTGAAAAGGACAAACCTGACTTTGATTCTAACACAAATATTAAACAGATTAAGATTTTGATCCATATTCTATTGTTTTCATGGTACTAAACGGCATTTCTTAAATGAGTGCTACACTATGCATATCTCTGTCCCTTTTCTAGATGCCAGCAGCCTTTTGCAGCCAGTAGGCACTGTTAAACGATTTCTTTGAGCACCATGACCACTTCATTGTTTTGATGTTGTCAGTATTATTAGTATTATTACCATTTATATAGCACCATATATTATTATATTATTATTACCATTTATATAGCACCAACAGATTCCGTAGCACTTTACAATATTATGAGAGGGGGAATTTAACTATAAATAGGACAATTACAAGAAAACTTACAGGAACGATAGGTTGAAGAGGACCCTGCTCAAAGCAGCTTCCAGTCTATAGGAGGTGGGGTATAAAACACATTAGGGCAGGAAACAGCAATTAAATAATGTGGAAGTGAAGCAGAGCTGGAGGAGAGAGAAGAGTGCTGTCCTTTAGGAGAGAGCAAGAGACAGGTATGTAGGGTAGAGGTTACTCTTGGAGGCCATAAGCTTTGCTAAAGAGATGGGTTTTAAGGCACTTCTTAAACGATTGAAGACTAGGGGAGAGTCTGATGGCGGTAGGCAGGTTATTCCATAGGAAGGGAGCCGCCCGTCCTGCAAGCGTGAGTTGGCCATACGGGTGCAAGCAATGGACAGGAGAAGGTCACGGGCAGAGCGGGAAGACAGAGAAGGGGCATACCTATGGATCTGTGAAGAGATATAAGAGGGGCTAGAATTGTTCAGTGCTTTATAAGTATGGGTTAGCACTTTGAATTGACTTGAATAGGATACAGGAAGCCAATGTAAGGACTGACAGAGGGGTGAGGTGTGAGAGGTTAGAGAGTAAAATCATTCGGGCGGCAGCATTCATTACAGACTGTAGCGGGGCAATACAAATTTTGGTAAGACCAATTAGGAGAGGGTTACAATAATCCATGTGGGAAATTACTAGAACATGGACAAGCTCCTTGGAAGCATCTTGTGTAAAAAAGGGGTGGATGCGGGCTATGTTTTTAAGATAAAATCTACAGGATTGGGCAACATACTGGATGTGAGACTCAAAGGTGATGCCAGAATCAAGTATGACGGCAAGATAGAGCGCTTGCAAGGATGGACTTATGTGGATACCACTAACTTGAAGGGAAAACGAAAGAGGAGGATCAGTATTAGGAGGAGGAAAGACAAGGAGCTCAGTTTTAGAGAGCTTGAGTTTCAGAAAGTGGGAGGACATCCAGTCATAGATGGAAGAAAGGTAATCATTGACACGTTGCAGGACGGCAGGGGAGAGGTCCAGGGAG
The DNA here is from genome assembly GCA_933207985.1 of Pelobates cultripes. Lineage (NCBI taxonomy): Eukaryota > Metazoa > Chordata > Amphibia > Anura > Pelobatidae > Pelobates > Pelobates cultripes. Next base: position 148,071,986 of record OW240916.1, on the reverse strand, counting down.
GAGAGATATATGTGGGTGTCATCAGCATACAGGTGGTAGTGGAATCCAAAAGAGGTAATCAGTTTGCCAAGAGAGGCAGTTTAAAGAGAAAATAGAAGGGGACCAAGGACAGAGCCTTGGGGGACTCCAACCGAGACAAGGGGAGGAGGTATAATTAGAAAAGGAGAAACTGAATGAGCATTGGGAGAGATAAGAGGAAAACAATGAGAGGACAGAGTCACAGAGACCGAGTGATTGAAGAGTTTGAAGAAGGAGAGCATGATCAACGGTGTCAAAGGCAGCAGAAAGGTCAAGAAGAATTAGTATGGGGGGGCGTGGCCTGGACGGGAACGCGAGCGGTCGCATGTTCTAACAGCTCCGCGGCAGTAAAGGCCCTCACACGTTAATTAGACCCAAACCGGACAAAATCAACGGGCACCAGGCGCTACCGACCATGTCCCACGCCAAGGCAAAGCGGGCGACCGAGAAACAGGACAAACTCCTGTTTTTCAACGCCAAACAAGGGCACACGCGGGGAGCGGCAACACAGGAAGACCTCCAAGATGGCGCCGAAACAGACGGAGCCCAAGGAATGCTTACAGAGGCCTCGGGCCGCGTCCTCACCACGGAGGGGATGCAGGCTATGCTCGACGATATGGAGGCGAAACTGCAAACAACACTGCAACGCTCATTCACAGACCTCCGTGCAGACATCCACAAATTGGGGTCACGCACCTCAGATCTGGAGAATCAGATGGAGGCGCAATCGGAGGCTCACAACCGCCTATCTAATAAGGTGGAGGAAGTATCGGACAGGATGCAAGAATATGAGGCCAAAATTGCGGACTTGGAGGACCGCGCACGCCACAGTAACCTGAGACTGCGGAACGTGCCTGAAGACATAGGCCCGCAAGAGCTGCAGGCGTACGCAACGGGGCTTTTCCGCACACTTGTCCCTGATCTGCCACAGAGTGTCCTGCTGTTGGATCGCATCCACAGAGTGGCAAAGCCCCAATACCTACCTGCTGATACGCCAAGAGATATCGTCTTGAAGATGCATTACTACCATGCGAAGGAGGCGGTCCTGAGAGCGAGCCGCACACGAAAAGACATACCTACTGAATTCCAAAAGGTGGGAATCTTCGTGGACATCTCTGCTATGACGTTGAGGAAGAGAAAGACTTTTGGCGCTATTACAGCGGCTCTGCGAGACAGCAACATCGCATACAGGTGGGGATATCCGACCAAGTTGCTGGTCCAACGCAACGGCACCCTTACAGCCATCACATCCCCAGAGGAAGGTCTCCTGAAGCTGAGAGAATGGGGCATCACCCCGCGCCCAGAACCACAGAGGCCTGCATCGCACGAGCGACACACCTCCACATGGAAGCGGGTGCGAAAATAGCCCTGAACGGGGAACAAATACGAACTTTTCAAGTCGCCCGCAAGTATACAGTATGCTGCATCACGCAATGCAAAATAGCCATGTTATGCATATTGTTTGATTTTGGTGTGATTTAATGTTAGACTATCCAAGCCAGACTAGGGGTATGATAACCAGGGAGCAATTGAGGTCAGATAGCCAGACAAAGTTATAACCATATATTTAAGGGTCATGTGTAGACCTAAGCTAAGTCCGTACAGAGTTAGGGATAACCTCTCCCAACGGTGTTAATGCTAAGTTTAATTTAAAAAAAAAAAATAAAAAAAAATAAAAAAAAATATATCAAGTATAACAATACAATAATACCACACCCCCAATAAAAAGTCTTACCAAGCCCCAAAGACCAAATACGCCTAATAATGTAGAGCGATGGCTCACTAAAGAGTGTTAGCTAACAAGAAGACGGCATAACAGTGCAAATTGGGTCAATCACCATGTTAAAAGAAACAAGAGGGCCGCACTCGCGGCAGCACACTCCCCCCACGCAGGATCGAAGCATTACGCTCCGACCCCCATGGCTCCCTAAATGGGAACCTTGCCATTATTCTGGCATTTTTGTTTATGATTGTATATAGGTTTGCATTTTATGTAATATTGAGTTATGTTCTTGTTATGTTTCCCTCCCTTAGCCCCCCTACAACCAATTCGGGCCAAGTGGGTGGCCCGCACGTATTACCTACCATATACACTGTAGCATCACGAGCGCCTCTCCACCGGATACAAAGCACCGAACAGACATACCTACCGAATACCCGCAGGGGTTATCTTAGTGGGATCTGCCCAGCTCGCCGTAGCTGGGGAGGGCAGAGCCCCATCATAGACCAATACATATCAAACTCTCACAATACCTTCCCATACAAACCACCTTAAGTTTTACAGCCACAATGTAAGGGGACTCAATCTCCCGGTCCAACGACACCTTCTTAGCAGGGATGTAGGTAAAGCTGATGCGGACATCGTGTGTTTACAGGAAACACATTTCAGGGGCACGTCCCATCCCAGCATCCTGACCAACTCCTACCCTCACCAGTTCCACTCTACGTCCACGACCAAATCCAAGGGAGTCACCACCCTGCTCAGTAAAAAAGTCGCTTTCACTCTGATCACTGAGGACACCGACCCAGAAGGCAGATACGTTATAATAGTGGGACACATAAATAATATACTATATACCATAGTAAATATATATGCCCCAAACACCAACCAGAGGAATTTCATACACAGAATGATACACAAAATCTCCCACATCCAACAAGGCACTACAATTATATGTGGGGACCTGAACCATGTCCTAAACCCAGCTGTAGACACTACTCTCTCCCGAACCAGCCCGCGATATAAATCACTTAAGCGCCAAAGCGCGGCCCTGACCAAATTACTGTCATTGCATCACTACTATGATGCATGGAGAGTCACGCACACAGAAGACAAAGAGTACACCCACCACTCGCAGGTTCATAATACATACTCGAGAATCGACGCGATCCTAGTGGAGGGAACCACACTAGGGCAGGTAGTGGACTGTCGGGTGGGACAGATAGTGTGGTCTGACCATGCCCCTATAGAACTAATCTTGAGGGACACTTATGACTTCAAACATAGGAGCCCCTGGCGGCTTAACGAGACCCTCCTGACACACAAAATCTTCTCGGGAACGCTAGCAGAGTCCCTACAAACCTATTTTATAGACAATGCCAACCCCGACTTACAACACCACACAATTTGGCAAGCACATAAGGCAGTTGCCCGTGGACTCCTTATAAAACAAGCATCATACATTAAAAGGAAGACACAGACACAAGTGACGAAGTGGCAAAAAGACATTTACACACTGACGATACAAAATCAACTCCACCCCACACAACAGCTAAAAGAACAAATAGCCCTAGTGCGCCATCAACTTCGCCAACATGCGCTAACTAAGGTAGGACACAACTTATGGAAATTGAAAGCCTCACACTACGCCCAGGGGAACAGAGCGAGTAAACTACTGGCAGCAAGGTTAAAAAAGCGACAACAGTCACAGAAAATAGCGTACCTACACACGAAAGCAGGGGGAAAAGCTATGTCGCCGCTCACTATTAGCGATGAGTTCGCACAATACTATGGGGACCTGTACAATCTTAGCAACGATGCAACCATACCCACACCGACAACGGCCGAGATAGAGACATACCTAAACAAAATCAACCTCCCGACTTTGACAGCCCAACAGAAAGACACCCTTACCCGACCAGTCACCCCTGAGGAGGTAGAGGACACCATAAAGTCGCTACCAAGGGGCAAGGCCCCGGGCCCTGATGGATTTGCCAACTCTTACTATAGCAAATTTAGAGATATATTGGCCCCATGCCTAGCAGAAGTCTTCAATGAGGCTGTGAGAACACAAACCCTACCGGAGGAAATGCAGCTCGCCCACATTATCACTTTGCCTAAGCCTGGCAAACCCCCAAATTATCCACAAAATTTTAGACCCATATCCCTCCTTAATACTGACACTAAACTACTGGCGAAACTGTTCGCTATGAGGCTAAGCCCGATATTACCACACATCATACACGACGACCAAGTGGGATTTGTGACGGGGCGCCAGGGGGCAGACAACACCAGAAAAGTCCTCGACCTCATGCAAAGCTTAGGGGCGAAACGGGAAGGGGGGGTTCTGCTCTCACTGGACGCAGAAAAAGCCTTTGACCGACTGGGGTGGGGATTTCTGCAGGCGGCCCTGAGGAGGTACGGGATGCCGGAGGGGTTTATTTCAGTGGTCAGGGCATTGTATTCGGCACCAAGAGCCCAAGTACTTAATTCGGGTTTTGTGTCAAAAAAGATAACCATTACCAATGGAACAAGACAGGGGTGCCCCCTGTCCCCCCTGCTATATGTACTGGCACTGGAGCCGCTGGCTGCAGTGATCAGAGCCCACCCTGATATACATGGGGTCCAAGTGGGGGACAGGGAGTACACCCTTAATCTATTCGCAGACGACATACTCCTGATGTTGACGCAACCAATAATATCCCTACCGAATTTACTACAGTGCATACGAGAATATAACAAAGTATCCTACTACAAATTAAACCTCACAAAAACACAAGCAATGGGAATCCATCTGCCAGAACATACTTTACAAACACTGACGAACTCCTTCACCTTTGACTGGAGGGAAGACTATATCACATTCCTGGGGATTAAGCTAGCCAAGACGAGCGGCCAAATGTTTAAATATAATTATGAGAAACTCCTGCAGGAAATCTCTCAGACGTTAGACCAGTGGAACAGTGACTTCCACTCGTGGCATGGGCGCATAGCGGCATTTAAAATGTCACTGTTGCCAAAATTACAATACCTATTCCGCACGCTGCAAATCCCTATACCTAGGCAATATATGGTCAAACTACAAAAAATCATCACGAGATTCGTGTGGGCGAACAAAACACCCAGAGTGGCTTACTCTACAATAAAAAGAACAACGGAGAGGGGGGGTATGAGCTTCCCAGACGTCAAACTGTACTACAAGGCGGCCATTCTAGCAGCACTAGCCACGACACACAGGGCAGCTAACCCACCACAATGGGTAGCCATTGAATCCCAATGGACGTGTAGAGCAGGGATGCACCACTTGTTTTGGGTGCCAAAACACCTAAGGCCACCAACACCGACCATGCTAGAGACCACCAAACTAATGCTGCATACCTGGGACACATATAGAACGCACCTCAGTGGCTCAGGAACCACATCGTTAGCATCGACAATGTATAGTATCCACCTGAGGAACAAAACATTTGACTACCGGACTTGGACGAATGCAGGGTGTACACACATACACGACTTATACAAGGGTACATCCCTAAAACAGTTCCCGGACCTACAAACACAATACAACCTACCGAGTAAAGCAATTTTCTCATACTTGCAGCTCAAGTCCACCCTACGGCAACCCAAGACTCCACCTATGACACCCATGATCTCAAACTTTGACACGTGGTGCATCACGGGCAAGCCACACAGACGAAGCATTTCAAAAATATATAACACATTACTTGAGGGCACTCACGCATCCACAGACAACTTTATACAGGCATGGCACAAAGACCTTGGCAGCACCTTCACGGAGGCCCAATGGTCCAGAGCCTTCACAATCCACAAGGGCAACACAGCCTGCATTACACACTTTGAACAAGTGAGAAAACTGCAATACAGGTGGTATTTGGTCCCCACACGGCTTGCACACATGTTCCCGAATGTGTCTACTCAGTGCTGGAGATGCCAGCTAGATACAGGCTCACTAATACATATTTGGTGGACGTGTAAAGACGTGCAACCTTACTGGGCCATGGTGAGCACCATCGTGGACCAACTGCTTCCTGCAAAGATGACCCTGACCCCGGCTACATGTCTCTTATACATATGGCCAGAAGGCCTGACCAAGGTCCACTCCAAACTCCTATTCCACACGCTGATAGCAGCATGTAACCTAATAGCAAAAAACTGGAAATTACGGAACATCCCCACAAAAGCTGAGCTAGTTACCCAGATCCAAAAGAATTGGGAATATGAACGCATGGCGGCCCAACAATTGGGGACGGGAGTGGCAACTATGGAGGCGGGGAAAATTTGGGAACAATACTGGAACAAGGTGAAGTCCCAAACAACTGGGGATGAGTAAGATTCTTTAGCCTCACCAACGCAATCTGAGAGGGTATACCCCGGGAAACAGTGGATAGAGGCCAGGATGAGAGACCAAACAGATACAGCGAACCCTTCTCAAAAGAAACCAGGTAGATGTAACACATACAGACGAGACAAACAATCCACCAGTGTATATACTTAAGCTAACTCCCCTCATACCCCCCCCCCAGGTGAGCACCTGGACCCCCCCCACTCCCCCCACCACCTCCTTCTGTCCAACTCATTGACATAGGCCACACGGTAAAAAGGCACGACAACGAGCGCAGGACAGGCTGGTAAACATGTGGACACCTCCGGGCTGAGGTGCATAGACAGTGCCCTGCCGACACTGTTTAAACTATCCCAACTACGGCTGTACTAAGTAAAGTGGGATATAATGACCGTTGGAAATACACACGGTACCAACTAACCCCACTCCATCATACCCCACATTTGTCGTCTGCGATTCCCACCCCCACCGTTGAAACACTAATGGTATACCAGGTAACCTCAGCCAGACCGGCATCTGGAGATACATGTTAAAGAGCCAAAACAATAAGTTGGGTATACAGAAAGGCCGGACAAGGTTGTAGTCATGATTATAAATACTAATAACCTGTGTATTGTATAAAGTGAAAATGTTGTATAAAGTATAATGTCATGAGTGGAACCTTCGTTATTCCACCCTGCCCCATTCATCCCCCCCCCCTCATTAATTTTTGTATCCCTTCCCCCCCCTTTTTCTATATGGAAAATAAAAATTGTCAAATTGAAAAAAAAAAGAAGAATTAGTATGGAGTAGTGGCCTTTGGATTTAGCAGCAACTAGGTTGTTAGTAACTTTGATAAGAGCAGTCTTAGTAGAGTGGAGAGGGCGAATGCCAGATTGAAGAGGGTCAAGGAGAGAGTTGAAATTGAGGAAGTGAGACATACGGGTAAAGACAAGTCTTTCCAGAAGCTTTGAGGAAAATGGGAGCAGGGATATGGGACGATAGTTAGAGGGGGTGGACATGTCAAGAGATGTTTTTTTCAGGATAGGTACTATATGGCATGTTTAAGGTCAGCAGGGCCAGAAGAGAGAGCAGTTGAAGATGTGTGTTAAGGAAGGCACAAGACAAAGGGAGAGAGATCATACAGTGAGATGGAACAGGATCGAGCGGGCAAGTGGTGGGGCTAGAGGAAAGGAGAAACGCAGTCACCTCTTGTTCAGTAGCCGGGGAGAAGTCTTAAGGGTAGGAAAGGCATGATCTGCGTCTGGTTAAGAAAGAGATCGGCAAGGTAGGGGAGAATTCTTTCCATAGCTGTTCAATCTTGTTGGTAAAGTAGTATGCAAAGCTATCAGCTTTACGGTTAGTTTGGAGGGTGGCCACAGCAGGGCGAAAAAGAGAGTTAAAAGTGTCAAAGAGATGCCTGGGATTGCGCAAGCATGAACTAGTGAGAGAGGAAAAGTATGACTGTTTGTCGAGGGCAAGGGCTGCGCTGTATGAACACAATATGAATCTATAATGGAGAAATTCTGACTGGGTTCGAGACTTCCTCCAGGAGTGTTCAGCAGAACGGGAGCATCTTTGCAGGTTGTGTGTTCATTTAGTATGCCACGGTTGGGGGGTGTCCTCCTCGAGGTGCATGTTTGGAGTGGGGATGCAGTGTTCAAGGCAGAGGGGAGGGTAGTGTTATATGTGGAGATGACCAGTGAGGGACATGAGAGGGAAGGGATGGATAGCAGATTGGAGTCAATATCAGATGATAGCTGCTATAAGTCAATAAAATTAAGGTTCCTCCTGAGTTGAGGGTAGTGTTAATTGTGGAGATGGCCAGTGAGGGACATGAGAGGGAAGGGATGGATAGCAGATGGGAGCCAATATCAGCTGACAGCTGCTGGAGGTCAATAGAATTAAGGTTCCTCCTGAGTCGAGGGGGTTTTCTCCTGGTGAGGGGGTACTCGAGAGCAAACGATAAGATCAGAGAGAAGAGAAGTGGTGATCAGAGAGAAGAAATGGAGTGTTGCAGATATTAGATACTGTACATGCATAAGATAAAATGAGGTTGAGGGTATTTCCAGCTACATGGGTGGGAGAATTAGCCCACTGCGATAGCCCAAGGGAGGAAGTAATTGAAGTAATTACTAGGAAGTAATTGAAGTAATTAGAGGCTGCTGAGGTCAAAGGTGGGTTAATGGGAATATTGAAGTCCCTGAGAATTAGGGATGGAATATTACAAGAGAGGAAGTAGCCAGGCAGTTACAACCAGGTGCTTGTAGTCTGTATGTGCAATGTGTCAGTGTGTAACATATAGAGATATAGCACATTGCTGCTAGATGTTTCACTTAGACAGCCCAGAATTAGAGCTCAAGTTTGGCTAATGTCAATTCTGTGCTTAAATAGCATGCTGGCAACCGTCGACTAATAGCACCATGGCACTGCCCCCTTTGTGCTGCCCAAGTCTTCCACCAAAGTATTATATGAATTTATATTTATAAACTCCACATATGCTGTATTAACCCCACACCATGCTATATTAACCCTGCACCTGCAGCATTACCTTCACACTTGCAACATTAACCTAGCACTCACTGCACTGCCACCCTGCAGTGGAGTATTGGTGTGGGTGCAGAGTGGCAGTGCAGTGAGTGCTAGGTTAAGTAGTACTGTATAGTTAACAGCAAATATGGAACATTAAAATGGCACTGTGACAAATTATACATTTTGAAGTGTTATTCCTCTGTCAATATTACCAGGGGCTCAGTTTAACGCTTTTAAGGGCAACTACACTGGCGAGATCTTTGATTGGGTGTAAGAAAAATATTCAATTCAAAGTGACTTTCCAAGTACTTTTACATGACAGTTGTATGTTTTGTATTCAAATAGTTGTTTCTTTTAGTCAATTTAATTTTGCAGATTATTTAAAAATAATGTACCGTTTAGCTGCATTTGCCCACAACTTCTATCAGATAAGAAGCATCTCATTATTTTCACAACAATAGCACAACTATATTTAATTTTATATTATAACTATAGTAAATTATACCACTAAACATTGGGAGGTATGAAATCGTGACAGGGTGTAGGATGGTATCAGCGATGACACTTACGTGGTGTCACTGGAATGCCATTCCTAAAAAGAAAATGAGTGACTCTACTAGCAATCTAATAGAACCTGCATCTTACACAAATAGCTTAATTCATGTTTTTTCATGAATAAATATGATTGTGGCTTAGTATGCCACAAATGTTACAGTGTTCAGTAGAAAACTGAATCAGCTGTCAGCTGAGCTACACATCATTTTAATAAAAGTCACAGTTAATAAAAACAAATTTCTTTGCACTTACCAAAATGACAGCTGGAAGCAGTTTATGAATAGTCAGTGCTTAACAGAAATGTCATTGCTCATAGGGTGGGTTTTCTATAAACATTGAACACCCAGCCTATGAGCAATGACATGGTTCTCTATGACATCACAGTGCAGTCAACATTACTGTTCCATCTTAACACTGGAGTATGTTAGCCTTTTCAAAAGCAGGCTTGCAGTAAAACTGCTTACTAAAAGTGGAGTTTCTAGGAATACGTTAGTGTAACCTGTTTCTTTAATAATAGCTTTAATCATTCTGTGGCTTCCACCCTGTATTGTTAGCATTGTATTGTATATTTCTTTGGTTTCCTTTTAGGATGCATGCAATAAATACTACAATCAACTCACATGCACACACAAAACAGACAGTCCACTAACTACATATACTACAAACAGTGCACACATACTTCAAACATCAAGCAGCACACATACACAAACACAAATAACATGTGATAGAACACCCTGTCACTAGCATGGTGGATAGGCTCCTCGATGGCTTCCAGGATTTTGCCTGTGCGTACCTAGACAACATAGCGATCTTGAGTGATTCCTGGGAGGAACACTTGATCCATGTAGGAACTGGGCTGGACAAAATCAGAGCCGCCGACCTGACCTCGAAGCCGGACAAATGCCATCTTGGCATGGCAGAAGTGCAATACCTAGGGCACTGGGTGGTGTGTAAGAAGCAGCAACCAGAGCCTGCCAAAATTGAGGATGTCGCCAACTGGCCCACAACCCATACCAAGACCCAAGTTATGGCCTTCCTAGGAACAGCTGGGTATTACAGACGCTTTGTCCCTGACTATAGTGCTATTGCCAAACCCCTGACTGACTTGACTAAGAAAAATCTACCTAGGCAGTTCCTGTGGTTCCCAGAATGTGAGACAACCTTCCAGTCACTAAAACAAGCACTGATTAATGCACCTGCCTTGGCTGCCCCAGTCTCTAACAAACGTTTTATCATCCACACAGACGCTTCCATGTTTGGACTGGGGGCAGTCCTAAGCCAAGTCGGTGAAGATGGAGGAGAGCACCCTGTCGCGTACCTCAGCAAGAAATTGTTGCCCAGAGCAGTGAGCTACGCGGCAGTAGAAAAAGAATGTTTAGCCTTGGAGAGGGCACTAAAGAAACTGATCCCTTACTTATAAGGACAAGACTTCACGTTGATAACCGACCACAACCCGTTGGTGTGGCCCAACTGGGTTGCAGGAGACAATGCCCGATAACTACGGTGGAGTTTAGCCTTACAACCCTACAACTGCACCATCCACTACCGGCCCAGTAGGCAGAACGGGAACACTGATAGGTTGTCAAGGCAAACCGAGCTCATCAACTAAACCCCAAGTCTGGACATCCCCAAGTTGACCCGAAAAGGATCAAACCATGTCTGCCGGAGTATACTGAAATACTTTGATCGCATCCTTTTTCCCTTTTTGTTCGGTAACCAAACCAAACCAAACCATGAATTCCCCCTGTTATACCTCCCATACTCAGCCCACCCGGGAGCTTTTAAACCTTGTTGATCTCTATTGACACCTCTATAACCGATTCAGACCTCAGTATTCTAAGTGTTCTGCTGCCATTCGCATAGACAAACACGAGGAAAATGAGTCAGTGGCCATCTGGTCGCATGAAAGCAGGTAGCTGTGTTTGGTCGACGAGTGCATGGAACTAAAATCGGACAATGTAACTCGCGAACACTGTTGAACTTCCATCCTCAAAATAAAATAAACAACTGAAAAAAAGGCGCTTCTTAAAAATTGATCAATACATAAAACAATAAACAAAAAAACTATTAAAAAATTTAAAAAAGAAAAGCAGCACCAATACTGTGTGTTAACCCAAAACACTCCAAATACAATAAAACAAAAAATAAAAGGTGCGCTGTATAGTTAGTTTATAATTACTACACAGCTATACTCTCTACAGGAGAGCTTTGATCACTGTAGGTTGGATCCAGGACCATATTCCAGGGTGGGAAGCGATGGCAAGACCCCAGCCAAGCTGCGGCAGCTAGGGGTTGAGCGGCTGATGGTGTCCTGGCGATAGCTAGGAAGCGTGCTTGACGGTGGTACCCAGTCGGGGTACCAGGGGGACCAATAGAAAGTCACAACAGAAAGCCACACACATACAAATACCACAAATAGTGCACACATATACATAACCTATAGAACTGGCAGCCCACACACACAATACCACAGACAACCTACACATAAACAATACCACAAACAACCCCAATTCACACACAAATCCCCACAAACCAACTTTTCCACACATAGAAAATCACAAAAACAATACATACACAATACTATTCACAGCCTGTATATATGACTAAGGTGTTGGTCCATTCCACTGAACTTTCTCGCCTTGACTACTGTAATCCGCTTCTCAGTGGTCTTATGTGCTCCCAACTAGCGCCGTTACAGTCCATAATGAATGCGGCGGAGAGGCTCATCTTCCTGTCTGCCCGCACCTCCCATGCCTCACCCTTCTGTCAGTCCCTACATTGGCTTCCTATAAAATATAGAGCTCAATTTAAAATTCTGGTTCTTGCTTTCAAATTTCTACATAATGCTGCTCCCACCTATCTATCCTCGCTTATACACGAGTATGTCCCATCTAGGCCCTTACGATCTGCTGAAGACTTACGTCTATCTTCTGTCCGTACTCCCACCTCTGATGCTCGCATTCAAGATTTCTCGAGGGCTGCACCGTTCCTGTGGAACTCGCTTCCCTCCTCCGTTAGATGCTCACCCAGTCTCCACTCCTTCAAAAAATCGTTAAAAACCCACTTCTTCATAAAAGCGTATCAATTAAACTGTTAATAGCTCCTGACTGATTCCTCTTCTGCAACTGTCACTAGTCTAATACTATCCTTACCTTTTTGTGTCATTTTACCCCACTCCCTCTAGCATGTAAGCTCATTGAGCAGGGCCCTCAACCCCTCTGTTCCTGTGTGTCCAACTTGTCTGGTTACAACTACATGTCTGTTCGTCCACCCATTGTAAAGTGCTGCGGAATTTGACGGCGCTCTATAAATATCATAATAATAATAATAATAATGCACTCACTACACCATATGCAACCAGAGCACTACACACATATACAACCTCACAATGCATGTGCCGCACTCATACATACCACAAGCTTAATTCTTCAAAATACATAAATGTTATGTGAATGAAGAAATAGGGCCCACACCATTAGCGACTTCAAAGCTTTACACTGGCGCATTGCTACCAAAAAGTTGCCTACTCCTGATATAGACCTTAATTTTATTAATAGGGAAGGATGAGGAAAGAAATTATGTTTGGAGAGCAAGGAGAGAAATGCAGCATGTGGTATTGGGCAAGAAAAACTTGATAAAGGATATTTTGGGGAGTAATAGAAAAGAAATGATGAAGGGGCATTTAGAAACAGGCACGAGGGGGATATAGATTCTGATACACTGGAATGTGGAGAGAGCAGACAATAGGTTGGCAAAGACAAAAGAAAAAATAAGAGTGGAGGGACAGAAGAAAAAAAAAGAAGTGAAGTGGAGAAGGAAACTGTTTTGTAAACAGGTGTGTAGAGGAAAGGATGTGAGCATAGTGTAGTGGGGGACAGGAAAAGATATACTGGGGACATATTAAACGTTGAATAAAAAATTTAATATAAGGATGGGATATAAATAATATTAATAATAATTTAGCTGGTATTAAAGTGTTTGCTTATTTTTTTGCTTTAAAAACAACAACCTCTATTTATGTAATTAAAATATTCTCATATTTTATAAAACCAAAAATTAAAATAACCATTAATCTTGCTAGACATGGAGTCCGTGCTTTAAAATTTATTAAAGCAACACGCCAATGGAAAAAAAAATATTTAAAACATGCAGGAATTAAATTATGCATGTTTTCATTTGCATTGGTGGTGTCTCTAAATCAGTTTGCAAAAGCTGCAGATTTCTTGTGTGAAGCCTTTGCAAGCCCTCCCCTTTTCCCATCCCAGACTTTCTGTGACTGTCCAATCACAGACTTCCTAATGCATTTCAATAAGTAGTCTTTGCAAAGCAGGTGCTCTGAGCTATTGCCTGCCCTTTGAGTTTACCTCCACTGAGGCAAACAACCAGAAAGTAACAGGACAGGTTGTCTGATTTATAAAATAATAAGGTAAACATAATACTGCCATTTCTGTTGAAATCTGCACTTTTTGTAAAATCGAAAAGAGAGAACACTTTCTTTACACATAAATCACTAAAGCAAAAGTATTTTAGGTGTCTTTTGGGTTCCCTCAACTGAGGTTCCAACAGCTATCTCAGAACAGAATAGAATGCTCTGTGATAAAACTTTTAAGTGATATTTTGGAGTATCTTTTTTATAAGTTGTTTCACTTCCCTGTATTGTTCATAATCAATCGTTTTACATGTCTTTCGACCCAATCAGTCAGTAAATGGAAAACTCTTTTAAAACTCACCAAAGTAGCAGATCATGTAAAAGAAGCCAGTGCGCAGCAAAATTTTAACACCAAGTCTAATTCACACTGGACATCTAGTCTCAAGATCAACAACATGGTCCCTTTATGACATCAGAGTTGATAAAAGCCTCAGTGTTCCATCTTTACAATGGAACTTGTGAATATTAGCATTGACAAACAGCAGCAGGGGAGTTTTACTGATGTATGAAATGGTCACAGTGTTTATAAAACCTGATCCATTGTGGGTGCATGAAGAACGAATTGAGACCCAATGAACCAGTAATTCCGAGCAATGATAGCAAATATAATGTCTAAGCATATTGCGTAAAAATAAAATAAATAACATAATATATATGTAGTATTTATTTAGCTAGCACACTAAATAGATAAAATTCAAAAAACATTGAACATAGCTTAGTTATTTGGCATTAAAGTGTCCCCTACGTGCTAAGTGTGTCACACCTGCATAGATTTGCCCCCATGTTCCTCAGATATGGCCCGCTTCTGTTCGTGCAAAATTTCTCCAAGATGCTGGAAAATATAAATGCAAAATTCTGTATATGTATGCATATAATTCTTTGCCTATAAATACTTTAAGTTGACCACTATGCATATAATAGAAATAGACCAGTGTATTAAATCAAGATCATGCTAGCGGTTGGCCCTTTAGAAAACTGGCATAACATCAGGTTATTTCTTTCAGAGTTTACTGAGCACTGTGTCACTCTCACGGTAAATTCCAGGACAAACATTAACACCTTGAACAAACAGCCAGTGTAATCATAAGAACCAAAGTACTACGTCAGGATAGCTGATCTGCTGTTCCTTGTACAAAGTGTTTGTCTCTTGTACAAATTATATCAATATTTCACTTCCAGGTCCACCTTGATCAGTTCATATTGTTTGTTAGGGTTGCATGGAGACTGAACAACCAGTTTGCAGCAAACACAAAATGTTTTGTGGGTGTATAGGAAGAGAAAATTCAGTTACATATTACATTCCAAGCTCAGTGATAGTTCTCTAGATTAGATGTTCCTACACATTCCTAGAAAGACAAAGCTGTTTCATTAGCAAGAATGTGTCCTAATTTGCTAGAACTGTATGGTAACACTGTACAGGTATTTAGTGATTTATTGTTATTGTAACTCTGACTTAATGCATCTTATTAAAAGCCACATCTGAGTTATAACTCCATCCAGATACATGATCCATCCTGAATTTATAAATATTATTTATACAAAGTTCTTTCCACTAATTCATTATAATGTACCAGTTTATACTGATGTCTTAAGCATTGCAAAATATATAAAAATGCACATCATTGTGTAACTGTAATGTTGTTATTTTTCATGTATGCCTATTTCGTACTCTCCCTTACACAGAACAGGAATGGGAGTATTTGGCTTGGGGTGCAGATACAAACAATCTGCCTTTTCGTCTGCACAAAACTCACAGATCTTTGTATGGATGGTCCTATTCATGCAGCTCATGTGAATTGACAGACAAAGGTTACTGCAGTTGCAAGGTGTGACATCATATATACTTGCAACCTCTTTCAGCATGACCTGCATAGAATGATGGAGAAGGTAGCAATGTAATGGCCTGCACATTTCAAGCAGCTATGAACTGCTTCTATTTTCCTATTTTCAATAATATTAAAGGAACATTCCAAGCTCTATACCTTTCTTGGGTCCTACCAACCCTCTTTCCATGAAGGTCCACCATTTGAACGGTGTCAGTAATGCAGTTTACAGCACTGGGCTGTCCCCTTCATACTCTACAGATTCAATATATTATTTTAAATACTATCTACAGCACTAAAATCATGTGCAGGCCAAACTCTGCCAAAAGGTTGATTTGGGCCTTTTATTAATAGCGTCAGCAATGGTGGAATGTATTAAAGCCACAGTAAATGATACTGTTAATGTGTCAGGCATTTCTGGCATCGCAAGTACTGATGCGCTTTTCACAATCATTATTGATGGACGCATCCATCAGAGCTTCTTCAGAAAACCCATCCTCTGCATCTGTTTCATCTATTTTATTTACTATCTCAGCAGACGCAGATGGTAATTTTTTATCAATCCAAGACTGGGCATAGTGGCAATATATGTATAAATTTATATGTGAGTCCAGGAAATTACAAATTTACTAAGATAATCTATCCAAGAATTATTTCAGAGTTAAAAATTTTAAAATTGTATTGATTATTGCACAACATACCTACGCGTTACATTTATGAAATGAAATGTGTAAACTTAAAGTGGTACTGTCATGTTTTGTTTGTTTTCCTTTAGTTTCCTTTCCTTATGCTCCTTGTATCTTAATGGTTATACTCACCCCTTGCCACTTACCTTTTTCTATAATTATTATCTTTTCATCCTCGTGATCGATCTCAATATCCATATACTGCCATTTTGTTCTCCTCTATCCATGATATCTGCAGTTTGGCTTTTGAGTGAAATTCTTTTGTGGATTGTGGGTAAATAAGCTGAACTATTTAAATGGAACTTTGCTTAAGCTCCGCACAGTGGCAAAGATCAAAGTCCCTACTTTGTCTTCTGTATAACTATAATACTAAGGTGATTTGAAAAGAAAGAAACAAAAAAAGCAAAAACAAAAAAACAAGGAGAAATAGTGGGACGAAAAAAAAGAATAATTTGAAAACAAAGGCTGACAGTAGAAATATGGTTTCCACTGGACTAGTGAAGAAACCCAGACTAGTGTATTTACTAGACATGTGCAATTTGTTTCGTTCTGAATGTACATTACGAATGAATGCTTCCGAATGTCCGAAGTTCGAATTGCCAAATTTCCGAAGTGCCGAACCAAATTGCCGAAGTGCTGAAGCGCTTCGGATTTCTGAAAAGTGGAAAAACAAGAGAGGGAAGGAAAATTACGTGAATGATGACAGGAATCTTGACCAATAAGCTAATTCCTGGCACTGGAAGCCTGTAGATGTGTAAGTGGTTGTGGTGGCAGTCCGGGCACTGGAAGCCCTATAGATGTGTAAGTGGTGGTTAGGGGTTAGCTCTATAGATGTGTAAGTGGTTGTGGTGGCAGTCCGGGAACTGGGAGCCCTATAGATGTGTAAGTAGTTATGGTGGTTAGGGTTAAAGATTAGGATTAGGGAGTCCTACAGATGTGTAAGTGGTTGTGGTGGCAAAGTGCTCTGGATTTCTGAAAAGTGGCAAAACAAGAGAGGGATGGTCATGAATGCCCGAATTGCCAAAGTCCCGAACCGAATGCCATTGGTCCGAATTGCCGAAGCAGACAAATATTTTTACTTACCCGAATTTCCGAACTGAACCATATTTTTTGCCCATGCACATCCCTAGTATTTACCTTTATCCCACTTTAAAAAAATCCTTTGCACCTTTCAGTCAACATAGAAATAAAAGGAGAAACAGAAACAACATGTATTTTTATCTTCTTCCATTGCAATGTGAAACCTGGTTGTTCCAGAACTAAACTGGATTGTATGTTAATTACTAAAAGCTTTTTCCAATCTTTTTCGTAAATAGCTGACCCAAAACCAAAGCTGGTAACAACAGATTGTAGCTTTGTTGTGGCTACTAATTACCCGCGGTTTTCCAAACTTATCGTTATTTTTTACTGACTGGCCACCAAAAACGTCTACTTTTTGTACACAGATACAGATCGGACAGATATTAGCCACTTGTTGGTAAAGCATGGAAATAAACTCTGTGCTGGTAAAAAACGCTTGCCTTGAGTATGCGTACTTCACCCTGTGATTGGCCTTAGCAAGAGATGACGTCAGTTTATATGATTGGCCTTAGCAAGAGATAGCGACAGTTCATACAATGTATTAAACTGTGAATATGTGCTATAACACAAACCTATCTGTGAACCGGATCAGGATTATTTCTGCTATGTGAATTGTTCATTTAAATGAAACATGCATCCTAGTTACAAAAATAATAATATTATTTTTTATTCCATGTGTCTGGCCTTTTTTTCAATTTTTAGTACTTGTTGATATGGTTTAAAGAATCACTATAGTGTCAGGAAAACAAACTCATTTTCCTGACACTATACAACCCTTAGGTCCCCCCCTCTCTTGGTGCTGAAGGGGTTAAAACCACGTACCTTAATCCAGCGCCGGGCTCCCTCGGCGCTGGTGACTTCTCCTCCCCCGCCGATGTCAGCTCCCGAGTGGAGCAGAATGCGCGTGCGTGCATTCAAGCAGTCCATAGAAAAGCATTTCTCAATGCTTTCCTATGGACGTTCTGCACGCTGAATGCGATTTTTGCATCCAGCGTCGCAGAAGCGCCTCTAGCGGCTGTCAGGAAGACAGCCAGTAGAGGCTGGATTAACCCTGCAATGTAAACATAGTAGTTTCTCTGAAACTGCTATGTTTACATCTAAAGGGTTAAAACCTGGGGGACCTGGCAGCCAGACCATTTCATTGAGCTGAAGTGGTCTGGGTGACTATAGTGTCCCTTTAATATGCTCTAGTATGTGCTGTAGGGTTTCAATGTTTATAGAATGCATAGTTTGTTTGTTGTTAATTTCTTTGCACCACACCAGTGATTGGTATTAAGCCATGAAGGTTATCATTAAATAGTGGTTACAAGTTTGGAAACCAGACAGAAACCATCCTCTAAATAGCAGTTAGCAGTTCCTACATAGAATAATGGGTACCGCTAGTTACCCTTTAATGACTGGCCTTAAGTACTAGCAGCCGGTAGCTGCATGTCAGCACTGGTGAAAGTTTGCAGTTGATAAACATCCACTAGTAGTATTGACAAGCACTTTAGTAAGTATTGGCAGCCAGGTAAAATATATGTAAAATATTGGAAATGAGCCATAAACCTTTTACAAGAAAATGAAGCTTCAAATATAAAAATGTTAACACTCAATATAGACTATTGTTTTATTGTACAGTGTATTTTCCAGAGAAGTGAAACATGTGATGAGATTTGTCTTACCCTGATGTCAGTTAAATAATCTGCCAAATAATTAGTACATGTCATTAATATTATTGGTTTGTTGTTTTTATAGTTTTTTTACAATTATACAGTAGTAGTTATATAATGTTACTTTATTTTAGGGAAGGTAATTAAAATCACAAATTGTCACTCCTTGAATGACACCTCCCTGACGACCATAGGACGCCATCACCCAAAATCCTTGACGCTGTATCGATGTCATGATGACAACCAGTGCATTACAGATAGTGGCCTTGGAAACCTGTTTCAGAACTGCAAGGATTCTCTCATGGTAATATTATTGTATTATTAAATATATATTGTTTTTTTATTGAAAATGTTTTATAGTTTTTTTAAAAAAAAAAACATATAAATATATAGGAATTATATTTTATTAAATATATTCAAGTGTAGTTTACTCGATTAAGATACATAATTAAACACAAAAAATATAAACACATTCATGTAATAATATTAATGTTTAAATTGCGATCATTCTTAAGAGACGTTATTAAACATGAATTAAGAGCATGTGCTAGTCTAAAAGACTGACAAAAATACATAAATAAATTATAAAACATACATAGAAATTATACACAAAAAGGTACAAGTATTGTACCTCAGAGGAACTGAGACATCTGTGAAGGACATGGGGGACTCTGCAATACTAATAGCAGTATTTTATAATAAAAGCTTACTCAAAACACACATTTTTCATAGGGGACCAAACTGCAGGGCATAATAGCAAATGATATTATGTATCAATGTCAGGAAATTTATATGAAGTAGTAGCAAATTTCATTCTTTAGAATATGTAAACCATATCTCTCAAATCTTATTATATTTAGTTATGTTACCATCATTATAATATACTGCTTTTTCCATTACTCCTTGGTAATTTATCTGTGCTCTTATTTTGTCTATACTAGGAGATTTCTCCTTTCTTTAATATCTGGCCATACATAGTTTCACAGCAATTAAAATATGAACAACTAGATATAGTGATGGTCTAAATAGACAAGGGAGGTCAAGATTAGAAAGAAATCGCTCTAAAGTTAGGGTGATATCAATTTTCAAGTCTGTATTTTTTTTTGTGCAATTTTCAATTTGAGATGATTTCGTTTAAAACAATCCCACCATACGTTTTAGTGAGCCAACATCTCTATTACATTTCCAACATAGATTAGAAGTATTTGGTTGGAATTTACATAGGAACCATATACCAACTATACCAACTATGTACAATTTTAATAAAGGTCTCCTGTATATTCACACAATGTATAAATTTCCCAATCGTTTTGAAAGTATTTTCCCAAATCTGGGAAGAGAATGTTTTATCTATGCCTTTTTCCTATTCTTTAATATATTTTGTTTTCACATTTACATTTAGGGAATATACAGCTTTCTTATTCTTAGAAGATAACTTTCCATGATCTCCAAGAAGGAGCTTAGCTAAAGATTATTCATTTATTATTAAAACTTTGCGTAAGAAATCTTCCATTCTTATATACCGTATGTGTATATATCTTTATCATCAAGATTTGATCTTATTTGTAGATCTAAAAACTTGCAGATTTTACCAGCATAATAAATATATTTTATTCTTATTAATCCTGCGTCTGACCAACCTGTCAGATTCAAATCATGAATAAATCATTTCAAAGCTTTCACTGGGGTATGCTTAGAAAGTTGCTTGTCTACAAAAAAAAGATATTGGCTCTACAGAATAAAAGATTGATTAAGAGTCAAGTTGTCAATCTCCAAATTTCTATAGATGTTTTTATCAATCCAAAAAAGGTGGAAAGAGTCAAATTTTCCACACATCTTCCATATATATATATACCAGGGTTTCATAAAGGAATAGATGTCTCCCCATTCAAGAGAATGAGAAAACATAATAGTGTCATGAATAAGGAAAACATTGGGAAAGGATAACCCCGATGTTCTAGTTGTCATTGTTTCAAGGGCAATTCTAGGTTTTCCCCCAAACGTATGATACAAATAGTTTATTATATTATCTCATTGTTATTCTGGGGACTCTAAGAGTTATTATCCGAAAAAAATATTCTAACTTTGGGAGTAAATAGGATCTGAGGGTATTTATCCTCCCAAGCCAAGACAGCTGTATTTTACTCCATTTATCTATCAGCTCTTTAAGCGCTTGGAGAAATTCATTATAGTTTTCCTGGAGCCAAGAAGTAATGTTATCTAAATTCCGAGATATAGGATGGAATTATTAGACCACTTAAATCCAGAGTTTTTTGATAAAGATTCAACCTGTGAATGTGAAAGATTGTTATGAAAAACTTGGGTCTTATGTATGTTGATTTTATAGTTAGAGAGGTAACTGAATTCCTCTATATATAGCTCATTACTGCTGGAATAGACATTTCTAGATTAGTCAAAGTCAAAATTACATCATCGGCAAATAACGTTATTTTCTGTTCTAGAAAAACACCTGAAATATTACTTGATAATCTGATGAGAGTTGCAAGAGACTCAATAGATAGAAAATATAAGAGAAGTGCTAACCATGTGAACCATAGGCGTGCGCACGGGGTGTGCCGGGTGTGCCTAGGCACACCCTAATCCCCGCGGCACGCGCTATGTGCCTCCCTCCGTGGGCCGGTGAGGGAGATCAAAGAAGATTTTTATATCTTGGTTTATTAATGAGATCGGGAGATAATTACTTATATAACAAGGGTCCTTTCCTGGTTTTGGGATTGGTGATATTGTTGCACTCAACAAATCTGATGAGGATCTATTATTACAGTACTCCTTCTCTGTAAGTAGATTGCACAAGAGGAGGGTTACCATTGGCTCAAAAGATTTATAAAATTGTGCTGTAGAGCCATCAGGGCCAGGGGCCTTTCTATTTTTAAGGTTTATAATTCCTTTCTTTATCTCCTCTACTGTGATGGATTTGTTCAGATCATTTTATTTATCTATATTGAGTTTAGGCAGAGAAAGTTTAGAAAAAAACTACTCTAGGTCGCTCTGAGTTACTCGGTTATCTTGTAAATTATAGAGAGATGCATAATAGTTAGCAAATGTTTCTCCTATGTTCTGAGAGGAGAGATGAACTTTTTCGCCTTCTATAATTTTTTTTATCCCATATTTCTTTACGTCTGGTTTAAGTTTTTTGGAAAGGGATTTCCATACTCTATTGTTAATATTATACCATCTTTGATTTAAAATAGTTATTGATCTTTTAACTTTTTATTCTAGTAGAGCTCTAATCTGAAGCTGGACTACTTTAAACTGTATTTAGATTGACTGAGCTAGATTTGTTTTATTACCGTATTTATCGGCGTATAACACGCACCGGCGTATAACACGCACCTCATTTTAAGAAGGAAATTTCAGGGAAAAAAAACTTAAATTTCAAATAAAGAACTTCTTACCCCCTTCTTACTCCCCCCTCCCCCTCTTCTTACCCCCCTTTCTTACTCCCCCTCCCCTCTTCTTACCCCCTTTCTTACTCCCCCTCCCCTCTTCTTCCCCCTCCTCTTCTTCTTACTCCCCCCTCCCCTCCCCATCCCCTCTTCTTACCCCCCTTTCTTACTCCCCCCCCTCTTCTTACCCTCCCCTCTATTTTACCCCTTCTTCCCCTCTTCCTCCCCCTCTTCTTACTCCCCCCCTCTTCTTACCCCCTCCCCTGTAGCGTGGCCGAGCTGCTCTGCTGTCCGCGGTGGCCGGCCGGAGTGATAGGAAGGTGCACGCTCAGTGTGCACCTTCTTGTCAGACAGACCGGGTACAGGAAACAGAAACTCCTGTTCCGCGCGGGACAGGAGTTTCTGTTTCCTGTACCCGGTCGGACTGACAGGAAGGTGCACACTGAGCGTGCACCTTCCTATCACTCCGGCCGGCCACCGCAGACAGCAGAGCAGCTCAGCCACGCTACAGGAGAGGTGAGAACCAACTGCAGCCGCCTGACCGCTCTTGACAGAGCGCTCAGGCGGCTGCAGCATTTAAAGGGCCGGCGTATAACACGCACCCATAATTTGCCCCCTATTTTCAGGGAGAAAAAGTGCGTGTTATACGCCGATAAATACGGTACATTGTTCCAGTTTTGCAAGTTGAATATAAAGATCTGCCAGATTTGCTCCTATTGCTTTCCGGGTTTTTGCATCCATTTTATTAAATACCCTCTCATCATGCATTTAAAAGTTTTTCCAATTTTTCTGAAAAGTTTCTTTAAAAATTATTGGGAAAATTTGTTAGGGGCATATAAATTTTCAAGCGTGTATAGTGTATCATTCAACTTGCAAACAAGAATTAAAAACCTACATTGTGGATCCTTTTCACTATGGATCTGTTCAAATTTGGTTTTAGCTGAGCATATAATAACAACTCCTCTCTTCTTATAACCAACAAAATTTGCACAGGGAATTTGATGAGTTTCCATAACTTCCTCTCTCCTCCAATGAGTCTCTTGCACAAAGTAAATATCAATTTTCCCCTCTATTAATGATCTATACAAGAGGCCTAGTTTTATTGGAGAATTTAAGCCCGGAACATTGAGGCTATCTTAATTGACATTTTAATTAATTATCTGCCTATTATTCCCAGGACTGATCCCTGGTGACTGTTTAGTAGAGAGAGATATGGCAAGAAAGTGAGCTAAGATTATCGTAAATAGATTAAACAACCAGAAGCAGTATTAGTAATAATATGTAGGTTTATCATATCACTCTGTTTACACCCTCTGAGGTTCTACATTTTTAATCTCTAAGGTATATTATATAAATGCAAGCCAATTATTAAATAACCTATAATAGTTCCATATATCAAAAGAGTATACATTATAATTATGTATGGATTGTTATATTAAAAATAATAATCAATAAAATTGTTTGTGAAGAATACTAAACTTAAAGTACAAAGGTTCAAGTGAAGTTATAATTCCTACTCTACCAGTCGCTACTTATATTATTATATAATATCAGTGCCTCCAAATACAATAAAACACTGTTAATAGATTGCTATAATAAATTTATATTCTATTTGTGAACAAAAAGTGGTAAAAAACTAATCTATCAAATGTATCATAGAAAATGAATTCTAAATTAGTGAATATAGAGTTGCTTCCAATATTAAGTAGGAAGACTCTAATTGTTACCTACGTGAATCTAATAAGTGTCTATGTTAAAAAAAAGAAGGAATTTATAGTCTAAATTAATCATGATGTGTTTCATCAAAAGTGATCTCTAATAGAGACTAAGTACTTGCTATGTGTTCAAAGTTAATATTTCACTCTTTAAATAAATAATGTGTTCAAATATAGTGATATAGAGTGTGGTCTCATGAGTAATACATATTCTTAATTTATTTCAATTAAAGTGCATTTCGTCTTCAAAAAGTAAATTAAAAATCTAATGGTCTGCAAAATCAAATTTAAATAGCGATAATATAATTATCCAACACATGGAAAATAAATTATAATATTTCTTCTAATACATATTAAGACATTCTCAAAAAAAAAAGAAGCTAGCTTTAAATATAAAAATCCAATTATTTTGGAAGAAGCAGGATGCAGCATTTGATATTATCTATTCTAGAATACCTATATTTTTTAGTCTAGAAACAGCCTCCAAAGGGTCATTTACTAATGCATGTATTCCCATTGTGAAATATGAATCATTTAGTGGGAAACCCCCACCTATTTTTTTTATCTTATTTGTAACATTAGGTCTTTAAAACATCTTCTATCTGTTCTAGTGGTCAAAGAGAGATCTATGAATACCATGATCCCTTCATATTCTTTATCTCTCAATTGAGAATTAATTCTTACTTGTTTCGAGAATGTGTCTTTTAGAGAAGAGTTAAAAAATCTAAGGATTACATCTCTTGGAGAGAGGGAATCATTATTCCTAGCTCTGTAGACTCTATGACATCTCTCTAGAGCAGTGATGACTAAACTTGACACCATACATTGTTTCTGGACTACATTTCCCATGATGCTCAGCTACCTTTTGGAGCCTTAAAGCTAGCTGAGCATCATGGGAAATCACTGCTCTAGAGGAAAGGAAATAAGTTGTTGTGGGTCAACAAACTGAGAGATAAATTTAGGAACATAGTCAGATTCTTTATGTTTTGACGGGATCTATCTTCTATCTGTGTTAATTTATTATCCATCTCTTTTACCTGATTTTTTAGGGATGTATTCTGAGATTGAAGGAGAGAGACCTCTGCTCGTATATTTTCGAACTTTTTATTCTGGTCTGCTAATTTGGAATTAAGAGCTGTTGTTTCTTTAATTACTTCAGCTAAGTTTGTGTTAGATCTTTTTTGATCTTTTCATAAAGATCATCCATCATCTTTATGAGATTTAAGTTTGTTATGGTCTCTGGGAGGGTATTAATTAATACTTCTGGGGATGTTTTTTTGCCTGAGTTCTCTCAGTAGAAGGAGGAGATAAGGATCTTCTATAGAATTGTGATTTGTTGGCATCTGATTTAGGGGAAGAGAATGCATCTATAGATTTATTTTTTTCAGATATATCAACTGGTATGGGGTTTTTAGGTGGCATAAGTTACCATACTAGTATATTTGGTTATTTCAGAATTAAATAAACCTTAAATAACTTAAATAAACCTTGCAATCTTTCACATCCACCACCACTTTAAAGCAAGTGGAGGGTGGACAGGGGGGAGACGAAAGGGGGGGAGAGAGCGAGGGAAAAAGGGAAAAAAAACTAACAAAAAAAACCTACTAGGTCGTTATCTTATTTTACAGTCTATTTGGATTGAGCTCTAAATGTCTTACTTCGTATATGACAGCCTGTGGACAACCCTGTTTGATTTTTCTGTCTCAATTTGATAGATTGTCCCTTATCAGTTTACCTTACAGTAGAATGGTAACTATTTTTATGACAGAACTATCACTGTGTCTCAGCATTTTTCTGCATGTCCTCTGTGTGGTCGAACTTGGGGGAAGGAGACATACTTAACTTGAAGCACTTCCTAACCCTGTTCCTTAGCTCCTAACTGATGAAGCTGCAAGGAGCCACATCATCTTTACATGTGCAAAAGTATGAAACAGGGGTGAATGGAAGACCATGTGAGACTGTGGGATCCTCCGTAAATCTTCTTCAGAGACTTGGTCATTTACACAATAGGCTGCAAAGACACCAGTGGTGGTGATGGGGGGAGTTTGAGACTTGAATAGTGCACAGTTGGCTTAAGAACACACCACACATATCTGAATGGGCAAAAGAGCAGTTATATGTAAATTGGTGCTGAAAGATCTGGCTGCCTTTGCTTAAATTGTTATGCATGGTATATCCCTTTAACTGCCATGAAGATCTATGTCTCCAGTGTGTTGCAGTCACGTGAAAAGAACAAAGTGCTCTGTAATAATGCAGCTATAACATACGTGCAAATGTTTTCCTTTTGCAAGATGACAATATTATCTAGTTTCCTTATTATAAGTAAGCAAAGCTGCAATGCCCTAGGTTCATAGAGGAAATGTAACACTAAGCCAACAGCAAATTGAAGGATGGAATTCAGCTTATAGTTATCTTAAATCTTAAAGGGACACTTCACTGCCTAAATAAAAACCAGAAGTTTGTTTAACTTTTAGTTTGCACATCGTTTCACATTGTGCGATGCTGGATAATATAAGAGAACCTTACAAATAATGAAGATAATATTATAGAGACTATGAGAAGCAATGGATTGGCGGATCACGGCAATTGGTGCACATGTATTAAAAGTCCTCAAAGCTTCTCTATAAGAAGCATTTAATTGGACCAAAGATCATTGTGATTGATCTCACTGAATGCAGACCAGCCTGCAGAGAGGAGGCAGTCTGTGTGCTGGATTACAGGTCTGTTAAATAATTATTTATATCATGATATATACTTAGCTGGTGGTATATACTTACCCTCCGCAACAATCAAGATTGGGGGACTGCCTGAAAACACAAGAAGTCTAAAGCACTGACAATTCAGGCAGTCCCCCAACACTCAAAATAAAGTAATAAATAAAACAAACATTCAGCCATTTAAAACATAAATGGTGGAAAGTCCAGAAAATGTAATTAGCAAGCCCTATATTTGACACTGTAACTTTCAAAAACAACAGAAAACCTGTACATTGGGGGTACAGTTGTACTCTGGAGACTTTGCCGAACATAAATATGGTTATTTTAAAACAATAAATATATCATAACGATGATATCATCAGTGAGAGTGCAGTTTTTGTGAAAAAAATGCCATAAATAAATATGAATGCTAACTTCGGCCAGGGTTTGTGACTAAATGGATCTAAAACACTGGACATACCCCATTTTTCATACCTCGGGTTGCAACATAGGCCCAACAAACCAATCTGGAAAATTTCAATGTGTAAAAACTGAAAGGGGAAAGCTCTATATTTGACCCTGCAGCTTTCCAAATCCCTATAAAACCGGTACATGGGGAAGTACTGTTGTACTCGTGAAATATTGCTAAAAACAAATTTGTGTATTTTATTGGAGTAAGCTAACTATATTATGACATTCACAGTTAAAATGTCATGTAGAATTTGAACAATAACAACATTTCTCAATTCCTCAAACTTTTTTTAGATTTAGTTCATAATAAATTATGTTTGCTATATAAATATTTGATGTAAAATTGGAAGCCCTATTTCTTTTGAAAATTTTTATATATAATAATTGTGCACTTAATATGAAAGAGGAAAATTATGGTTTAACAGACATATAACTCAAATTCCAGGGTTTGTTTTGATCAGAATTGTACAATTGCCTCGTTCCTTAAAGGGTTAAATGAGGCAGGGAAATATATTTTTCTTCTGGATTTGCAAATACGCCTGGGATTCCTTTTCAAACTATTGAGTGTTTTACTTATGCATAAGCATATCCCTCCTTACTTTAGACTGTAAGCTCATTTGAACAACCTCCCCACATTTGTATCCCTCTGAATGAAACAGAAAAAACATGTTACCACTGTTAACTACTATACCTTTTACCATGATCATTTTATTTTATCATGTTCGAATTTTATATAGTGTTACTGTTATTTCTTTATTGATCGATTTATATAGTGTGTTAAAAATTTACATTTCAGACTGCTAGGGGCTTGGATGTTATGTGTTGTATATTTGTTTATGAATGCTGTGCAGTACAGTTTTCAACATATTATATTACAGATTTCCGAATATTTTTGCGTGTATTGGTTAAAACGTTGTGATGTCTTTAATCCAGTTATGTCGGTGAATGCAAAACAGACGTCACTGCTGTGTAATGCTGAACTGTACGAGACTGTCTCAGGTGCAGCACAATAATTAAAGCCTCGCCCATGACATATCCACTGAAGTTTGAAGAACTTTCACGTGTTTGTTTACAAAAGAAAACCACATCCTGGAACCATACCTGCCAGGCAAGATTAGGAGATTATAATATACAGGCCATTGCAGATGAGAGTTTTTGCAATCATTTTTTTATTTTTACTTTTACAGCTGTTTATCAAACTGATGTCTCTGTCAGTTGGAATTTTGTAACATAATTTGTTATTATTCCATTTTAAGTTGTAATTAATGGAACTTTCTGTGATTTGTCGGCCAAGCTGTAGACTGTTAATACAATATATCCAATAGGCTTTTAACCCGATTCACTAATCACTATCGTGATTCACTAAAGTGAAAGTAGGAGCATTAGCTTAAAAATGATGCCCCTCAACCTACCGTTTAGTCATTACTAACTTTTATTAAAGGGATACTCTAAGATTTAAAAAAACAAACAAAAAAACACTGTTTAGTGAATATATCCCCAATGAAAAAAAGGCATTTATTTCATTATATATGGAAAAAACTAAACATTTGGGATACGGCTGTATAAATCTAAATAAGGAAGATAAACAATATATAGTGTAATACAATTAATATAAACAGAAATGCTCTATAAATGAGTGCACTCACAAGATGGAGCTGTATACTGCGCTCAGGGGTGCCTCCCCCTATGTTTTTGGGGGCTATTTATCCTGCTTTCTGCTCCGATATGGTAGATATGAAACAGGACACCAGTAGGGGAAGGTATAAAAATTCAGCAGCTTTATTGTAAAAAGGTGAACAATCACCCACAAATATTAAAATAAATAAAATTAGGTATGCAACTTGCCCCTGGCACAAAAGTGCCAATAACTCTGGATGTGCAATGTTTCAATCTGCTTTAAAAGCAGAAATGGTCATGGTGTTTGAAGTAAACGTTTAACCTTATTATGTGCCTGCACGAATTATGTTTACAATATAATCGTTTTATTTTTTTTCTTCATTCTTTTTTTAAGGTTTGACAGCAAGAGATATACTAATCAGCACATTCTTAAACAATATAATCTTTTTTTAGACCCTGGAGATCACACATTGCAGTGGCCCAAGATTTGATGGAGATACAATTTTATTTCATACAAGTAAATACTGTAGCCAGATCACCTCCCTGGATATTAGCTGGACAGCAGCCACTGATAAAGGTGTCATTGCTCTTGTTGAGTTCACTGCATGGTAAGAACATCATCTTTAATAAGCTTATATGTTATTTAATAATAGTGCTTTGCATATATAATAGTTTTTATTTTAAATTTGGATAACAAATTCACTAACCTCACTTTTTCGTTTTCAGAGGTAACTGATTTTAAAAACAACAAATTTGTTTTCACATCCTAAAGGGGCTATTCCTATTTGGGACCTGGGAGCCTGGGAAATTAGATATTATGTAGTGATACCATATATATGTACCACGTGATATGTTAGATGTTTTAATGGAACATTTTTGTACTAATACTGCAGTAAATGGACTACTTTAATAATAAAATAGTATAGTTACATTATATATTTAGTATTAAAAGGACACCCCACTGCCCAAACCTCCCACCCTCCAAAAAGTCACTGTTTAGTAGATACACACCCAATTAAAACATTCATGCATTTAATTATGCATTTGATCACTGGCGGTATATCTAAAAACATCTTGCGAAAGCTGCAGATCTTGTGCCTGAAGCCTTTGCAAGCCCATCTCTTCTTTCCCAGCCCAGACTTTCTGTGGTCTTTGCAAGAAATTAGTTCCACTGAGTTAACCAAACCAGGAAGTAACAGGACTTGTTGTCTGATTGACAGCCAAGGTGTGTAATAAGGTTAATTCTATTGAAATCTAAACACTCTCCTTCTGTCTACGTCTGGAGTGTCCTTTTAAGCTGTGAGGCTGCAGCCCACAAACCTCTCTGTACTATTGGTCCAAGGGGCAAATGCCCCCCTTGCCAATCCCGTTGCCAATGCCAACCATTTACTGGTGGTAGCTTTCTGATAAAAAGTGAATTATTATTAAGCTCTGTTTTTTAAGACTGTGTGAAGTAATCAACAAGTAATGTAAAATAGCTTGAAATAATTAATTATATTTATTCTTCCAGCTTGAAATCACTGTCCGTCAATGGTTGTAAGATTTCTGACCATGCAATCTGCAATTTAGTGAAAAAGCATTGTAACAGGTACGAGGTTTTTAAAATAAGCTTCTAGATTTCAATACAATAATTATGTCTGTGTTTTATGCAAGATCTTATATGATGATAGATAATATAGAACCACTTAAAGAGGAACTATTACTTTTCTGGAGACAACAGAAAAACATTGAAAATATTCTTTAACACGATAATCATTCTCATATAAAGCTCAATTTTATTTTCAATGTGTATTAAAGCGATACTGTCACGCCAAACTTACCTTTCTCCTATTGTTTCCTCTTCTCTTCCTTTCTCAGAAGCTGTTCTTTTCTTTATTTCTAATTTAGTTTCTTTAAAACATGAGACAAAGTAGGGACTACTGCTTTGTATTTTTCCTATGCTTAACCTTCTTATGTCAGCTCCATTTCCTGTGCCAAAGAAAGTACTCAACCTTGTCCTTGACACAGGAAATGGAGCTGATTTAAGCTCCTCTTTTGATCAAATAAGGTCAAGCATAGGAAAAATAGTCCCTAATTTGTCTTACGTTATTAAGAAAACTAGATGAGAAATAAATTAAAGAAGAACCTATTCTGAGTAAGGAAGAGAAGAGGTAACAATAAGAGAAAGGTAAGTTTGGCGTGACAGTCCCGCATTAAAGATTTAGCAATTTGCATCTTGATACTGAAAGTGGGGCAATCACCATGGAAATTAGTGGGAAAAAGCAGGCACATGACTTCATGACTCCTCCTACACTATTTTTTAGAACAGAACATTCTCATAAATCTCCCACACTGGGGGGTGGGGGGGGAGTGGATTTATCAAGTGTTGCTAACCTTTTTTTGTCTGATTTTCAGAAATGTTTTGAGAATTATTGGAGCAATTTATTAAATATGTCTGATTTTTTTCCATTTGTTGCTCCTCAATTACCGTTTTTACTTATGTGCCATTTTTTCCCCGATGCAACATATTTATGAATATTTTCACCACTTTTTGTGACAGAGAAGAGGAAGAATTTCTCAGTACTATATATCTGAAAAAGGAATTTCTATGAAAACTGCCCGCATTTAGTTTGTAGAAATCCAATTCTTTTTAGATCACTAAAAAATATTAATACATTATGGAAATTAACTGCCACTTTTCAAAATACTTTAATAAGTGCCCCTTATTGTTTCCGTTTCTCCTTCTTGAAATACACGGTTCCCTCCTAGTCAGTTGGTGACACATGGTCTTTATCCTGAGTGTCAGTTGCAAAGATGTTGAAGTTGTTTTATTTTTATTTTTCTTATGATAGATAAAAAATAGCAAATATCATAACCAAACTGTGGCAAATGACCTTTAATTGTTTACATATGTTTTAAACACACATTGTGATACTGTGTTTACAGTGGTGTATTTTGGTTTTGTGCTGCCCTAGGCATTAATAAACTCAGGCACCCAAATCTAATTTTTCCCCACCACTTCCTTTTTCAGACCAACACACACAATGATAGACACACGCCCTCATAGATATACATACACTGGCATACATTTACTGACAGACACACAGTCATTGGTACTCACTGTTAAACCAAAAACACACTTTTACTGACAGACACAAAATGACACATCCACTTACTGACAGTCGCACACTCTTAGATACGCATACACCGACATAAACTCACTGACAGACACACACACACGAACATACACACACCCTCACTGATTTGACACACACTAAAAACACACTCACAGACACATGAACCCTCACTGACTTGACACTCTTACAGTCACACATTTACTAACACATTCACTCACAGACACACACAATCACTGACAGACACACACTCACTGACAGACACATATTCGATTACACACATTCACTGACAGAAACACACACTCTCGCTGACAGACTCATTCACCAACACACTCACTGACAAACACACACTAACTGGCATACACACACACACACATACACTGAAAGACACTCACTCACAGACACAAACACATTCATTGACAGA
This sequence comes from Pelobates cultripes, assembly GCA_933207985.1. Lineage (NCBI taxonomy): Eukaryota > Metazoa > Chordata > Amphibia > Anura > Pelobatidae > Pelobates > Pelobates cultripes. The sequence continues at coordinate 148,039,706 of OW240916.1, read as the reverse complement.
CACACACACACTGATACTGACACACTCACACCCATTTCCTCATATACTCACAAATATTATTATTTTTTTATTTTGAGTGGATTCTTCCCCTGGTGTCCAGTGGGATCCTTTCCCTGTGGTCCAGTGTGGCTAATGTCATCTTCCTGCTCTTCTTGCTCCATACACAGTTTTTTAGTATGTAAACCCAACATTATTAGGTGTACCATGAAATGGTTGTCTGTTACAAGCCAAACTGAGCGATAACCAAGCACATGGATTCTTGTATTCTTGAACATAGTACTCTATTAACTCCTAATAACACCTTACATAGCTTTCTATAAACATCTCTTAACACCTTACATAGCTGTCTATTTATTCTGTTTAATAATATTGGAACAGAGCAACCATGACTAGTATGCCTTAATTAATTATAGCAAGACTACAATTAACAAATACCTAGATTTTGATGACAGCAGAGAATGTTTGTTTCCTTATGAGGGTCATGATGGCAATATCTAAACTGTGCTTTCACGGATAAGCACAACATGCGGAGTATATTCCTGATTAAGTATTTTTTATTTATTTAACTCCTTAAGGATGGATCAATTGTACTAGTTCATTTTGTTCACGAGAAACATGGTTTGCATTTCAAATAGAAATTTTAGAAAATCTCAAAAAGGTTTGAGAAATTAAGAAATATTGTTATTACCAAGTTCTGCAAGGCATTGTAACTGTGACTGTCATAATATTGTTAGCTTTTACTGCAATAAAATACACATATCTGTGTTTAGCAATGTCTCAGGAATGCAACAAACCCCCTTTGCAGTTTTTACACATTGAAATTTGCCAGATTGGTTTCCTGGACCTATGTTGCATTTGAGACCGTATAGGCAGCCCAGGAATGAAATTGATCCCATCATGGCAAACCATGATGCCTAGTCTTTTTTAGCAGCCACTTAGCAACAAACCATGGACAAAGTTAGCATAAAAATGAGGAAAGCATAGGAGAATGGGGGCTACATAGGTATCCTGCCCACACACACACACTGTAAGCCAGTGAGCGGGAACAGGCACCCACATCCCACCTCCTGTCCCAAAGAAGGTCACCTAGACTGGGTTAGTAGGGGGTAACCCATAAATGTAACAAACCGAAGGAAATTCCAATAACCTAAATAGAGAGTGGCTATTTGGAAGAAAATCCAGTCTAATGTACTAGTAGCCAAACAAAGCAAACCAAAATATTTATTAATATCATTAAAATGGGTTACTAGACAAAGAACTCACTTCCACCGATATGGTTAGTATACCTGTGAATGGGATAAACAATTATCCTAATTATTGGCCAGGTAAATACCATGAGGGGCAGGGATAAGGAGTTCCAGCTTGTACCAAAATAAAGGGTAAAAGCAGGATACTAGGAATGAACAAGGGGAGTAACCCTACCTAGGAAGTGGTCTCCAGATACTAAGCTGAAGTCCTATCACAGAACGCTGTTTACCCCTCATGAAATTCCTAGAGAGGGCAAGGGACCTGGGTGACTGATATTGCCCACAACATACAACAAAATTCCCAACTAATGAGAACAAACAGTAGATGGTTAGGCTTGCAAACATCAGTGCACACACCTGTTCCTATTAACCTCGGCACCTCACGAAGCTAATACCTACCAGAACCAAGAGTCCCATTAACCAATAACACTTAAAAGTGCATAGTGCTCCCTACATGTGAAATTAAAGTGAAAAAGAAAGAATGCTTGATGCGCGTTTCGGCATATAACTACGGCGTCATCAGGGGCAGAATAAACATACCTCTAATCTGTGTTAAATAAATACCATATCCATAATTAACAACCTGTCCGTCGGCCAATTGGAGGGTCTCTCCTAATCCATTTGCCTGCCAGTTGGCTCACAGAAGGGGCGTGGTTCAATGTACGCCATTCCCCAAAAAGGGATGGGGGAGGATTATTTCCTAACTCTCCGCCAATCCCATATAATGAAGTGTCCAAAAAAGTTAATTCCCCTATACACAGTGTAGCTCCACCCATCCACCCTCATACTATGTGCTGTGGCCAGAATACATCAAAAGTGCCAATCGTTACGTCAATCAGCAAGTCCAGGGGTGGGTGCCACAGAAGCAGGCTGTAGTTCACACGTTTGACAGTGCGTCTGTGCCAATCCTTGTCAGAGGGGTAACTTGGTTGATCTAGTTACTCATATCCCCCCAGCAAATTTGGGAATGACTACAAAGCCCTTTTAATGGGACTAATGTGTCCCGATAGTGGTGAGGTATCAGCTGGCATAAGCATCGGCATCGTTCATTGTCACAATAGAAACATAACTGTTCCCGTTAACGATGTGGAAAGGGGCTTAATGAATGCATCTTTGTGAGACAAAGATATCTTTGTAGAATATGACTACGGGAGCAAATCATACACTTAAATAATTAACACTAGAAGGTCACTCATGTGTGCCGATCAAATGAGTATATCTGTATGAGTGTTAGTCCCGGATATCATGGTAAAAAGTGCTCTAAGCCCTAATAACTGTGTTCCATGAGATAAAGTACCCTAATATTGCAGGACTACGGAAACAGATCATACAAATGGTTCATATCCAGAGGAAAGCCACTCATTTATGCCAGTTATAGGAGTATTAATCCCGGAGGTCATAGTGATAACTTATTCATAAGTCATGCCAAACTAACCTGATTGCATTCTACGAAGTAGTAAGTAGAAGTATAGATCAGGGTGTTGCAGTGGTGTTGCAGTGGATGTGATCTATTTGGATTTTGCCAAGGCATTTGATACAGTTATTCACAATAGGTTAGTCTTCAAACTAAAAGAAATTGGTCTAGATGAATATTCTTGTTCTTGGTTAGAACATTGCCTTAAGGATAGAGTACAACGAGTTGTCATTAATGGTAAATTTTCAAGCTGGACAAAAGTGGTAAGTGGTGTCAGGGTTCTGTTTTGGAACCGCTTTTATTTAACATATTTATTAATGATCTTGCAATAGGCATTGCAAGCCATGTTTTAGAGTTTGCAGATTACACAAAACTTTGTAAAGTAATAAAATGTGAGCAGGATATTGTTTTGCTGCAAAGGGATTTAGATAGATTGGTGGACTGGGCACTAAAATGGATGATGAAATTTAATGTAAAGAAATGCAAAGTTGTGTACTTCGAGGGCAAGAATGCACAAGCAATGTACACCCTAAATAGTAGTGAATTAGGGATAACCACACATGAGAAGGAATTGGGTATTGTTATAGACAACAAATTAGGCAGCAATATGCAATGTCAATCTGCAGTTGCTAAGGCCAGTAATGTTTTGTGATGTATAAATAGGGGCATAAATTCTGGGGATGAAAATATAATTTTGCCTCTTTATAAATCACTGGTAAGACCACACCTTGAATATGTTGTGCAATTTTGGGCACCTGTTCTAAAGAAGGATATCATGGCACTAGAAAAAGTGCAGACAAAATTGATAAAAAGAATGGAACATTTTAGTTATGAAGAAAGGTTAAAATAATTTAAATCTCTTTAGTTTGGAAAAACGGCGCCTTAGAGGGTATATGATAACATTATACAAATATATTCGGGGGCCAGTACAAACCATTATCTGGAAATCTATTCATAAACAGGACTATACATAGGACACAAGGTCAGGCATTTAGGCTGGAAGAAAGGAGATTTCATCTAAGGCAAAGAAAAGGTTTTTTTTTACAGTAAGAGCAATAAGGATATGGAATTCTCTGCCTGAAAAGGTGGTTTTATCAGAGTCCATACAGATGTTTAAACTGCAATTGGATACATACTTGCAAAAACATAACATACAGGGATATAATTTCGAATTAGTGGGGTAATTGCTGCTTGATCCAAGGAGACATCTGACTGCTTTTTTGGGGTCAAGAAGGAATTTCTTTCCTAGTTTGTTGCAAAATTGGAAGCGCTTCAGACTAGGTTTTTTGCCTTCTTTTGGATCAACACAAAACATATGTGAGGAAGGCTGTATTTGATGAACACAAGTCTCTTTTCAGCTATGCAACTATGTAAAATGTCCACACTGAAACGTGCCTATTGGTACTGTTTTAATTGACCAATGGGGAGGTAATAGAGAGATGACTAGGTACTAAGTGGCCTCTAAAGTTTCTCCCTCTACGGGCCATGAAAGATGGGGAGGGGGAAAACCTCCTTCAGGTGTCCAGAGGTGAGTATATGCCAGAATTTGCAAAATATGCTTTACATAGCCTCCCATTCCACATCAAACGTGCCAGTACAACGTATTGGACCTCCCTCCACTTGTTTGGTGACATCGATAATGAATGAGTCATGGTCAGTGTGTATCGCTCTTAAATAGGCCCTCTTAAGGAACCTTTTAGGTTACCCTTTTGTCCTAAAGGAACTCTGTAATTCCTTTGCTTTCAGCTTAAACTCATCAGTGGATGAACAGTTACGTTGCAATCTCAGTTATTGGCCTATAGGAATTCCAGATTTCAGTGAAACTGGGTGATGACTCGACCAGCTTAGTACATTATTGGTGGCCGCTTTTTTTTCTATATAGGGTTGTTTCAATTTTCCCATCCACCCCTATTTGTAAAGATAAATCAAGCAAACAGAGGTGAGAGCCCCGTATGTCACTAGTGAAACGTAGATTAAAGATGTTAGAGTTCAGAAGCTGTACAAACTCTTGAAACCTGTCAGTTGTGTTGAGCCAAACCACAAAGATGTCATCAATGCATCTTTTTCAATAAAAAAATCTGGTCCATATAGGGTTGATGGGTAGGGTCCATCCTGATGTGCCTCTCCCACCAATCCAAGTGTAGGTTGGCATAGGATGGCACGCAGGACGTCCCCATCGCAATCCCTGTAATCTGCTGATTGATTTTGCCATTGAATAGACAGACGTCGCGTGTGAGGGTAAATCTCAGAAGATCTGACACAAAGTCCACAAAGCTTTCAGGCAGCAAAGTTAGCGTTTATATTTGTTTTTGCATTTTTTTTCACACAAAAAATGCCCTTTCACCGATGATAGCATCAGCATTATATATTTTATTGCTCTAAAATACTCATATTTGTGTTCTCACAGGTACAACAGTACCCTTATATCCAGGCTTTATGGTGTTTTGTAAAGTTACAGGTTCAAATATAAGGCTTGCAAATTTTCCAGATTGGTAATTTTGCCTTTGAGACCATGTGGCAGCCCAGATATGAGAATTACCACCATAATGGCATATACTTTACAAAAGTAGACAATCCAATGTATTCAAAATGGGGTATATCCAGTGTTTGCGACTTTGTGACAATCCATGGCCAAAGCTAGATCTCATATTTATTTATTTTTTTGCATTTTTTACAGAAAACTGCCCTTTCACTGATGATACATTTTACTGTTTTTAATACACACACACACACACACACATATTTTTAAAATGTATATACTTTTTACAAATGTTATATATATATATACATATATATACATATATATGTATATATATATAATTTCATTCTAAGTGTAATTTAATATAACTATTTTTTATATATATTTTTATATATATATATATACAGTTAGAATGAAATTACACATATATACAATTTTCTATTTATTAATTTTATTATATATATATATATATATATATATATATATATATATACACACACACATATATACACACAGATACTGTGATTGATCAGTTCTGCACTCCAATCTCATTCCATGATGGGTTCAGCCCATAGCCCATAGTATGTATATATATACACATGAAACCAGGGGGCTGCACTCACCTGAACATACATAAATGGGGTGCTGCTGGGGGCCAAGTTATACAATACATAAGATCCAGCGCACTCACCAAGTGAGTATGCTGGATCTTGTGATTAGATGTATATATAGAAGGAATCCGACCGAGCCGCCCGTGCCCGTGGGATGGCGGACCCGGAGCAAGCTGCCCCCATGGACGGAGGCGGAGTGATGACGTGACTGCGTGGGCACGTCGAGAGGCGGGTCTAGGAGGAGTGTGTGAGGCGCGGAAGGGGATGGCGGGAGGAGACGAGGTCCGATGTGAGGACGGAGGAGTCGGTGCTGTCGGGCAGACGCGAAAGAATTGGGACCCGAGGACAGATCGTGAACAGATGGATTCTGGAGGAAAGGTCTGTACCTCAGGTAGTGCCCAGAGCGCCCAGAGTCCAGAGCATTGAGCGAGATCGGGACAAACACAGATAAGAAAATTCAATAGGAAAGCTCAAATTCTCATGAGGTTTTCAAGAGGCAGGACGCAGGAAAAAAAAATGGCTTTTAAAACAGATCAGAAAACTAAGGTTTAAAGGCAAGCGTATGTAAAAAATATACTGGGGCTGTGTATAGGCAGAAGGAAAAACTCCAATATAAAAGCAAAAGAAGGGAAAAAAAGGAAAAAAAAAGAAAAAGAAAACAAACGGAAAAAGAAAAGGGGAGAAAGGAAAGAAAGGAAAAAAGAAAAAAACAAAAAACAAAACTCAAGTATACCCGAGCATATCGATATATAGCACCATTGACAGTGTGTTAAAGTGAGAGCCCCCTTCGTTTCTTGGAATAAGATTATTGGCCTAAAATGGCGTCCAAGAAACAAATTAAAACCAGAGAAAAAAGGGATGACTCTCAGCCAACAAGACTGTCAGGTTTTTTTTCTCCCAATAAAGAAAAATTAGGTCATAAAGATACTGATACGGTATATCATGATCAGAATACACAAACAACAAATGTTTATAATGCAGAACAGAAGAACTATGTTTCTCAAGATTTTCTAGTGAATAAATTGGACGAGCAAATGATACAAATTGCTAATCAGATTACAAATAGCTCTAATATAATTAAACTGGAGATGGAGAAAATAAATTTAAAGCTGAGTTCTGCATTAGAAAAAATTAATATAATAGAAGGTCAAATAAATAATTTGCAAGCAGAGAATACTCAAACAGAAGTTCTAATCCAGCAAATGAATCTGAAGATTAGAGATCTGGAGGATCGATCGAGGAGATGTAATGTGCGCCTTAGAAATATACCGGAATCTGTAACTCAAGATCTATTAAAAGATTTTTTGCTTTCTTTTTTTCAAGAAGTTGGTCTGCAGAATGAAGCCCTTCTGCCTATAATCGAAAGAACACACAGACTAAGAAAACCTAGTGAGGTCCCAGCTCATCACCCAAGGGATGTCATCGTATGTTTTTTTTCCTACTCACATAAACAACAAATGGTTAATTTGCTGAGGAATAGAGTTAATTTACCGGAGAAATTTAAGGATATTATCATATTTCAAGATTTGTCAATGCAAACAAGAATTTGGAGAAAATCTTTTCATCAAGCCTTAGAACCATTGAAGCAAAATAATATGAAATATAAATGGGTACAATCATCTAAAATAATTGTGTGGTGGGAAGAAAGATGGAGACCATTCACTTCAGCTAAAGACCTAGAAGCCTGGACAAAAACTATATTCCCTTAAAACTAAAGGACTTTTTTTTTTTTTTTTAACAGGTCAAAAGATCTAAGAAGCTGAGGAAGGCAAACCCCCTTTCAGATAAATGAGTTCAAAAGAATTATGCAGGCGGAAGAAAAATGGAGACCATCTATTTCAAAAATAAAAAAAAAGGAAAAAACTAGAAATCTGGACAAAATAGCTTATACTCCTAAAATTAAAAGACCTCAAGCAAAAAGTCAACGAATAATAAGAAGACTATTCACCTTCAGTTAAAAATTAAGTCTGGTCAAAAAATATTATCTTATCTAAAAGATAAAAGAAAAAGGAAGGAAAAGAAAGAGAGAAAAAGAAAGGAACAATTTTTAATTTTTATTTATTTATTTATTTTTTTGTTAGAAATATGTGTCAGAATAGTATTAGGTATAGGAGAAAATATTACAAGATGGTTACTCACTGTTAAATTTTGATCAATGGGAAGAATAATTTTAGTATTGAAATATAGAAAAGGTCTGGGTTGATAATAATCACTATAATTTTATTGGTATGTTAAGAGTTAGTACAAATTTGTATAAGGACAGATTGTAATATCAAATATGAAAAGTTCACAAATGTTAATATATTCACTACAGAGTAAGATATCGGTAAAGGGAGAAGAAGTACTAATTAAGATTAAGTACAATTCGACATAAGATAAAATAATATATCAAGGTAGTTAAGTGATAAATTTGGTATAAGGGAGTATCACAGAAGTACAGAAAAAGGTTTTGCAGAGAAATAGTCACTATAACGATAAAGAGGTAGATGCTTACACTAATTGATAAATGAGTTAAAAAAATTTTTTTTTTTTTTCTCCTTTTCAAATATGCTATAGTAACTTATAAAAAATTTAATGAGAAAGGGAAAGGGGAGAGAAGAAGAACCAGAAAACAGGAAAGGGAGGAAGAGGGTGCCTATAGAGAAATAATAGCTGTAAGAGAACCAGTTGGTAACAGTTCTATAATGTAATATAAAGACATTTTTTTTTTCTCCCCCTCCTCCCCCCGGGCCTCATGACTCCAAAATATAGATCTGCCTGATGCTTGTATTAAGCATAAGTCTCGGAGTAGCTGGCTTCTCACGGGACGGGGTCTATCTACAGGAATTAGGGTTAGTTCTCTGTTAGATGGGTTAACAAGTAGGACGACAAGATGTCCTTAATCAATGTAATGTTGTTTGTGATAAATGTCTGTTATCTGCGGGGTCTTAAGGGCAGAAGGGATGAAAATGGAGGCAGAGGATTAAAATATGGTTAAATTTAATTTCTATTAATGCTCAGGGCCTCAATACGATGTATAAAAGATCTCTGCTACGAAATCAAATGATAAAAGAAAAAATAGATATCTGTTTAGTTCAGGAGACACACTGGAGACAAAATGAGAAATTAACATGGGGAGGCAATAAGCTCCCAATCTTTCTACATGCATCCATGAAGGATAAAAAAAAAAGAGGTGTAGCAATGATAATTTCAGATAGGGTTAAGTGGGAGAACCTTTATCAGGAATTAGATAAAGAAGGAAGATTTATGATTTTAGTAGGTAAGATAAATGATGTTAAATATACGATAGTTAACATATATCTACCAAATGTAGCTCCAGTTTCTCAACTGAAGAAAATATTAGATAAAGCGGATTTAGTCAAAACTGGGATATATATAGTAGCAGGAGATTTTAATTGTATATTGGATCCACAAAAGGATAAAAAATTGCTGAAAGGGAGTGTAATGAACAAAACAATAATTAAAAATGCGAGTTTACTGACCAATACTAAAAACAATTTTGATTTATTCGATGCTTGGCGTCTTCAAAATCCCGAATTAAGAGACTACACCCATCTATCTAGAGTACATTTTACATACTCAAGAATTGATATGATCTGGGGTAATATAACTCTAATAGACAATTTGGTAGATATAAATATAGTGGAAAACGTATGGTCAGATCATAGTATGTACATATTTGAAATAAAAGATAAGATGACAGCTATAAATAATACAACATGGAAAGTAAATAACTATCTGTTATATAACAAAAGGAGTAAGACTAAGTTAGAGAAACTGATAATATGTTTCTTTAAGGAGAATGATCCTTTAGAAACTTCATATCTGAATACGTGGTGTTCATTTAAAGCAGTTACAAGAGGTTATCTTATAAAGCTAAACCATGAAGCTAAAAGTAAAGAAAAGAGACTTGGTGATCTATACATTGAACTTTATAAGCTTACAACAGATAATAAAGCAGATCCCACAATGGAGAAAGGCAGACGAATATCAGAAGTGCAAAAAAATATTCTGCAATGTTTAAATACTAAAACAATAGAAAATATTAAAAAACTGAAATTGAGATTCTATTGTAGAGGGAACAAAACAGATAAGATGCTAACTAATAAGTTGAGGAAACAATATGCTAATGCTCGTATATCTAAGATTATATATAATCAAATAATTTATACAAATCCAAAAGATATTGGGGACTGCTTTAGAGATTATTATGGGTTACTATATAATCTCCCTGCTGAAGCTACTACAAATAAGATCAAACAGTATTTAACTAGTACAAATCTAACTAAATTAGATCAGATTCAGAAAGATAGTATTAATAATCCGATTACAGAAGCTGAGGTGAATAGGGCTATATCTAAAACCCAGAAGTCGAAAACACCAGGTCCAGATGGATTTTCTAATTTGTTTTTTCATACTTATAAATCTATTTTGAGTAAACAATTAGCATCAACGTTTAATAATGCGGTTCAAATAGGAAGTTTCCCTGAAGAGATGACTAGAGCTAATATGCTCCCCATCCTGAAACAAGGAAAAGATCCAACTATTGTGGCTAGTTATCGCCCTATCTCTCTAATTAATTCAGACGTTAAAATATTCTCATCTATATTGGCAGAACGCCTTAAGAGTATCATCAATAAGCTCATCCACAATGATCAAATAGGTTTTATTCCAGACAGATGGATAGGCTCTAATTCAAGAAGAATCATCGATATAATTGATAATGCTAATAAGAAACATATTCCTCTTATGACCTTAGCAGTTGATGCAGAAAAAGCCTTCAATAGGTTAAACTGGAAGTTTTTAGAATTAACTTTAGAAGCATATGGAATAGAAGGCTGGTTGTTAAGGGGAATTATGGCTTTATATAAAAATCCTTCAACTAGAATAGTAGGCCCAAATATTTGTTCAGATTGGGTATCAGTAAATAATGGGGTGAGACAAGGATGTCCACTTTCGCCATTACTATATGTTCTTTCAATAGAGCCCTTAGCGGAAAATATTAGGAAAAATGTAGATATAAAAGGATATAGAATAAGAGATAGAGAATTTAAAATAAGTCTCTATGCGGACGATATCCTCTTGTCAATTACTGAACCAGCTAGCTCTTTGAAATATCTGATGGAGGAAGTTAGAGTGTATAGCCATTTGGCAAATTATAAATTAAATAATGAAAAAACAGTTGGGATGAGTATTGAATTAGATAAGAAGATTAGAGAGGAAATTAGTAATCAATACGGATTTATATGGGCACCTCAGAAATTTAATTGTTTAGGAATATTGGTTACTAAAAATATAGAGAGGATGATGGAAGAAAATTTTCTAAATTTATTAAAAAGTACAAATTTATTACTTAAAGAGTGGAGGAATATGCAGATTACTTGGTGGGGCCGTATTAACGTTATCAATTCTTATATTATTCCTAAGTGGAGTTATTTATTTCAGATGATTCCACTTAGGATTCCAGATATATGGTTGACGTTATTACAAAACAATTTAGAAAATTTCATTAACCAGGGTAAGAAAAATAGAATAAATAGAAACATCCTATCATTAAAGACTAACGAAGGAGGTTTAAACTTTCCTAATATAAGAGTTATATACTGGGCAAATGTGATCAATCACATGTATAGGTCCCAGACGGAGACAGTTCAAGAAGAAAGCTGGTTCGGTATTGAAATGGAAGATCTGAGACTAAAAAATCCAGAAGGTCTGCTATGGAATACGAAAACTCTAGACAATATGGAGATAGATATCAAAAATAATATTATATGGGCCCAAATGTTGCCTGTCTGGGAGGAAATTAAAAAGAAAATAGGCCTCAAATATGCAATTATGGATACGGCAAATTTAAGGATAGTAGAAGCTAATATGAAAGATTTATCTCTAGAAACTTGGAGACTTAAAGGAATAAATAAAGTTTCACAGATATTAAACTCAGATAAAATATTGCCTTTTGATATTATAGTACAAAAATACCATCTTCCTCAACGAGAGTTATTTGCATATTTGAGGCTTAAACATTTTCTGCAGAAACATCTTAATAAGGATTCTGGAAAAGCGCATAAATTGATAAAACGCATATTTTCAAATCAGAATATACCGAAAGTCTTAGCTAAAGCAATAGAGATAACTAGAAATACTAATGAGGTAGTTAATTTCCCCCAGAGGACCAAATGGGAAAAAGCTCTGAAGTGTTCCTTAGAACAAGAAGATTGGTGTAAAGCTATGAATAATACTCGTCGACAGGTTCAATGTTTAAATTTATTAGAAACTTATTACAAGGTTATGTATAGATGGTATTTGGTTCCTAGCAAGCTTTCTCAGATGTACCCTGGAGTTACCTCTAGATGTTGGAGATGCGATAAAGAGGAAGGTTCATTTCTCCACATTTGGTGGAGTTGTTTAAACATTCAGACCTCTATTAAGAGAACGATAGGATTTATTAAAGATAACACTGGAATAGAATTGGAAAATAAACCAGAGGTAGTCTTGTTACATATGCATTGGCCGAATATGTCATATATAAATAGTTGTTTTATAATTCATTGTCTTGTTGCATTTAAAATTGTTCTGGCACAGAACTGGAAATCTAATCAAGCAGTTTATTGGGATGCCATTAAAGACCAAATCATCCTTCAGATGAGGATGGAAAGAGATCTAAGTATACCGTATTTGAATTCCCCAAAGAGAAGGGATCTATGGCAAAGATGGGTTAATAAAATAGAACCTATTATATAAATTAAATAGATAACCATTAGATCTGGTAATGCTTGAAGAGTAAGAGTCCTGAGCTAAGACATATTTTTATAATAGCCCGACCACGCAGATAACAGTGTAACAATGTATTGTGTTTGTCTATTGTGATTGTTTCAATGGTGCAATAGATGTTATGTGATTTGTGGTGTTATGTTGATATTTGTATTTATGTAAGAAATTGAATAAAAGAATTTATATTAAAAAAAAAAAACACACATACAGGCGAAAATTGAATATCGTGCAAAAGTTCATTTATTTCAGTAATGCAACTTAAAGCGGCACTGTCATGCCGAATCCCGTTTTTTTTTTAACCCCCCTCCCGCCTCCACTACATCCAATTGACCCACTAGTCACCCCCAAATGCCCCTAAACCCCCCAGATTACCTAATTTTTAATCCTTATTTTCTGCCCCGATCTATATTCAAGGCGCCGCCATCTTTGTGTGGGTAGGTGAAGTCCCTGTGGGACACGTCATCAGCCCACACTAGGCAGACACTGAGATTCCCGCACATGCCCAGTGAAACACCTGGACATGCGAACGGGAATTTCATCTATTCACTCATTCATCAGACAGACGAATGAATGAATAGAAAGATCAGCCGAACAAACTAACACAATGTATCAGTGTTAGTTTGTTCGTTCAGTTTATTACATGGAGGGAGCTACCGGCGTGCAGCTCCCTCCTTGTAATATGTAACTATAGAAGCGGCAGGGAGCAGTGCTCCCCACCACTTCATAAGCCCCCCCCAGTACCCCCTCTCACTCTATGGGGGTCAATATGACCCCCATAATAGCACAAGGGAGATTAAAATCTCCCAAATGCCCCTACTCGCTATACCGCGAGTAGGAGCATGTCTACTAATAAGCCTTGACCCGCCCTGCGGAGCTCAGTATGCGGCGTGCCCTCGAAGTGCGAACTTGGATTAATTTTTTTTTGCGCTCGTTTTTTTTTTGTTTTTGTTTTTTTAAAGTGCGACGGGTGTAATGGATTTTTATTTGGCCTTTTTGGGGGCTGAAGAAAGAAGATTTTAGAAAAAAGAAGACGTCAAATGGTAAGTTTAATTTTTTTTTACAGGTTAGTTATTTTATTCCCCCCTCACTATTTTTAGGGTGAGGGGGGTAGGTAGGGGATAGGTTTTTTTGGGTGAGGGGGTGACTAGGGGCTTGGGACCCCTAGTCACCTTGATTGGGGGGGGTTTCATTTAGGGCCCCCACCCAACGCTCAGGGGTGGGGGCCAGGGGGGGGAGGACAGTAGGTCCCCCCCTTATTGTTTTATTAGGGCCCCAACCCACCGCTCAGGGGGCGAGGGGGGGAGGACAGTAGGTCCCCCCCTTATTGTTTTATTGGGGCCCCCACCCACCGCTCAGGGGTGGGGGCGAGGGGGGGAGGACAGTAGGTCCCCCCCCCTTATTGTTTTATTGGGGCCCCCACCCACCGCTCAGTGGTGGGGGCCAGGGGAGGAGGACAGTAGGTCCCCCCCCCTTATTGTTTTATTGGGGCCCCCACCCACCGCTCAGGGGTGGGGGCCAGGGGGGGAGGACAGTAGGTCCCCCCCCTTATTGTTTTACTGGGGCCCCCACCCACCGCTCAGGGGTGGGGGCCGGGGGGGGAGGACAGTAGGTCCCCCCCCTTATTGTTTTACTAGGGCCCCCACCCACCGCTCAGGGGTGGGGGCCAGGGGGGGAGGACAGTAGGTCCCCCCTTATTGTTTTATTAGGGCCCCCACCCACCGCGCAGGGGTGGGGGCCAGGGGAGGAGGACAGTAGGTCCCCCCCCTTATTGTTTTATTAGGGCCCCCACCCAC
>OW240916.1:147962588-148025291 GCA_933207985.1 Pelobates cultripes | reverse complement strand
TAGAGTACATTTTACATACTCAAGAATTGATATGATCTGGGGTAATATAACTCTAATAGACAATTTGGTAGATATAAATATAGTGGAAAACGTATGGTCAGATCATAGTATGTACATATTTGAAATAAAAGATAAGATGACAGCTATAAATAATACAACATGGAAAGTAAATAACTATCTGTTATATAACAAAAAGAGTAAGACTAAGCTAGAGAAACTGATAATATGTTTCTTTAAGGAGAATGATCCTTTAGAAACTTCATATCTGAATACGTGGTGTTCATTTAAAGCAGTTACAAGAGGTTATCTTATAAAGTTAAACCATGAAGTTAAAAGTAAAGAAAAAAGACTTGGTGATCTATACATTGAACTTTATAAGCTTACAACAGACAATAAAGCAGATCCCACAATGGAGAAAGGCAGACGAATATCAGAAATACAAAAAAATATTCTGCAATGCTTAAATAATAAAACAATAGAAAATATAAAAAAACTGAAATTGAGATTCTATTGTAGAGGGAACAAAACAGATAAGATGTTAACTAATAAGTTGAGGAAACAATATGCTAATGCTCGTATATCTAAGATTATATATAATCAAATAACTTATACAAATCCAAAAGATATTGGGGACTGCTTTAGAGATTATTATGGGTCACTATATAATCTCCCTGCTGAAGCTACTACAAATATGATCAAACAGTATTTTACTTGTACAAATCTAACTAAATTAGATCAGATTCAGAAAGAAAGTATTAATAATCCGATTACAGAAGCTGAGGTGAATAGGGCTATATCTAAAACCCAGAAGTCAAAAACACCAGGTCCAGATGGATTTTCTAATTTGTTTTTTCATACTTATAAATCTATTTTGAGTAAACAATTAGCATCAACGTTTAATAATGCGGTTCAAATAGGAAGTTTCCCGGAAGAGATGACTAGAGCTAATATGCTCCCCATCCTGAAACAAGGAAAAGATCCAACTATTGTGGCTAGTTATCGCCCTATCTCTCTAATTAATTCAGACGTTAAAATATTCTCATCTATATTGGCAGAACGCCTTAAGAGTATCATCAATAAGCTCATCCACAATGATCAAATAGGTTTTATTCCAGACAGATGGATAGGCTCTAATTCAAGAAGAATCATCGATATAATTGATAATGCTAATAAGAAACATATTCCTCTTATGACCTTAGCAGTTGATGCAGAAAAAGCCTTCAATAGGTTAAACTGGAAGTTTTTAGAATTAACTTTAGAAGCATATGGAATAGAAGGCTGGTTGTTAAGGGGAATTATGGCTTTATATAAAAATCCTTCAACTAGAATAGTAGGCCCAAATATTTGCTCAGATTGGGTATCAGTAAATAATGGGGTGAGACAAGGATGTCCACTTTCGCCATTATTATATGTTCTTTCAATAGAGCCCTTAGCGAAAAATATTAGGAAAAATGTAGATATAAAAGGATATAGAATAAGAGATAGAGAATTTAAAATAAGTCTCTATGCGGACGATATCCTCTTGTCAATTACTGAACCAGCTAGCTCTTTGAATTATCTGATGGAGGAAGTTAGAGTGTATAGCCATTTGGCAAATTATAAATTAAATAATGAAAAAACAGTTGTGATGAGTATTGAATTAGATAAGAAGATTAGAGAGGAAATTAGTAATCAATACGGATTTATATGGGCACCTCAGAAATTTAATTGTTTAGGAATATTGGTTACTAAAAATATAGAGAGGATGATGGAAGAAAATTTTCTAAATTTATTAAAAAGTACAAATTTATTACTTAAAGAGTGGAGGAATATGCAGATTACTTGGTGGGGCCGTATTAACGTTATCAATTCTTATATTATTCCTAAGTGGAGTTATTTATTTCAGATGATTCCACTTAGGATTCCAGACATATGGTTGACGTTATTACAAAACAATTTAGAAAATTTCATTAATAAGGGTAAGAAAAATAGAATAAATAGAAACATCCTATCATTAAAGACTAAGGAAGGAGGTTTAAACTTTCCTAATATAAGAGTTATATACTGGGCAAATGTGATCAATCACATGTATAGGTCCCAGACGGAGACAGTTCAAGAAGAAAGCTGGTTTAGTATTGAAATGGAAGATCTGAGACTAAAAAATCCAGAAGGTCTGCTATGGAATACGAAAACTCTAGATAATATGGAGATAGATATCAAAAATAATATTATATGGGCCCAAATGTTGCCTGTCTGGGAGGAAATTAAAAAGAAAATAGGCCTCAAATATGCAATTATGGATACGGCAAACTTAAGGACAGTAGAAGCTAATATGAAAGATTTATCTCTAGAAACTTGGAGACTTAAAGGAATAAATAAAGTTTCACAGATATTAAACTCAGATAAAATATTGCCTTTTGATATTATAGTACAAAAATACCATCTTCCTCAACGAGAGTTATTTGCATATTTGAGGCTTAAACATTTTCTGCAGAAACATCTTAATAATGATTCTGGAAAAGCGCATAAATTGATAAAACGCATATTTTCAAATCAGAATATACCGAAAGTCTTAGCTAAAGCAATAGAGATAACTAGAAATACTAATGAGGTAGTTAATTTCCCCCAGAGGACCAAATGGGAAAAAGATCTGAAGTGTTCCTTAGAACAAGAAGATTGGTGTAAAGCTATAAATAATACTCGTCGACAGGTTCAATGTTTAAATTTATTAGAAACTTATTACAAGGTTATGTATAGATGGTATTTGGTTCCTAGCAAGCTTTCTCAGATGTACCCTGGAGTCACCTCTAGATGTTGGAGATGCGATAAAGAGGAAGGTTCATTTCTCCACATTTGGTGGAGTTGTTCAAACATTCAGACCTCTATTAAGAGAACGATAGGATTTATTAAAGATAACACTGGAATAGAATTAGAAAAGAAACCAGAGGTAGTCTTGTTACATATGCATTGGCCGAATATGTCATATATAAATAGTTGTTTTATAATTCATTGTCTATTGCATTTAAAATTGTTCTGGCACGGAACTGGAAATCTAATCAAGCAGTTTATTGGGATGCCATTAAAGACCAAATCATCCTTCAGATGAGGATGGAAAGAGATCTAAGTATACCGTATTTGAATTCCCCAAAGAGAAGGGATCTATGGCAAAGATGGGTTAATAAAATAGAACCTATTATATAAATTAAATAGATAACCATTAGATCTGGTAATGCTTGAAGAGTAAGAGTCCTGAGCTAAGACATATTTTTATAATAGCCCGACCCCGCAGATAACAATGTAACAGTGTAATGTGTTTGTCTATTGTGATTGTTTCAATGGTGCAATAGATGTTATGTGATTTGTGGTGTTATGTTGATATTTGTATTTATGTAAGAAATTGAATAAAATAATTTATATTAAAAAAAAAAAAAGATGTATATATAGAAATAGCGGCAGTGATCCAGAGGTCATAGTAAATTTCAAGTTCAAGTAATCTCCCAAGTTTTCCTATTTTTGTGGGTCAGCTGCACACAGGCCATCAGTCCTAGGCTCAGTGGAACAGTCTGCTGTCCCAATTTTTTTCCATGGGGTCCCACATCTGAGGACTTATTTTTTTTTTCTTTTCTGAACTGTAAGATACACTAAACAAAATTATAAATAGAACACTTGTTTTTGCCCGCATTTTTTTTATGAGCTGAACTCAAAGATCTAAGACTTTTTCTATGTACACAAAAGGCCTATTTCTCTCAAATATTGTTCACAAATCTGTCTAAACCTGTGTTATTGAGCACTTCTCCTTTGCTGAGATAATCCATCCACCTCACAGGTGTGACATATCAAGATGCTGATTAGACATTCAATTCACGGGCAACAGCTCTGGTGGACATTCCTGCAGTCAGCATGCCAATTGCATGCTCCCTCAAAACTTGTGTTGTGTGATAAAACTGCACATTTTAGAGTGGCCTTTTATTGTCGCCAGCCTATGGCACACCTTTGCAATAATCATGCTGTCTAATCAGAATCTTGATATGCCACACCTGTGAAGTGGATGGATTATCTCGGGAAATGAGAAGTGCTTATCAACACAGATTTAGATAGATTTGTGAACAATATTTGAGAGAAATAGGCCTTTTGTGTACAGAGAAAAAGTATTTGATCTTAGAGTTCATCTCATGAAAAATGGGGGCAAAAACAAAAGTGTTGCGTTTATAATTTTGTTCAGTGTAACAAGCTCAGAGAATAAAAATTAGAGATACTGAGTATTGTGATTTCCCAGAAATGATCCGCATCACTGGTTAAGAATACATTATTTTGTGAAATTTTTACCTATTTACATTGACAAACATAATATTTAGATTCAATGACATTTTTGGAAATATTATTTGTAAAATATTTTATCCATTCTGTATTTCTGTAAAGGATGAAATAATTAATGAAAAATAAATAAATTGTATAAATGTACTTACAGTGAAGGAGTTATGATTTGCAAGTGACAGATAATGGCCTGTGAGATCCAAGAATGAGGGAGAAAGGTATAACAGGTTTGTAAAGCTAGTAATTTGAATTGCAGAAAATAGACACAAAAAAAACTTTTTGACCGGAAAATACATGCTCTGGATGCTGAAAATTACCTTCCTCAAGGAAAGAGAAATGAGAACTTCACCTGCAGAAGGAATAAGAAAGCTTTACTTATTACAACAAATGCACAAATCTTATACAATTACATGTTATGGCTAATACAGTTGGGAAGTATGGCATAACATTATTGTCTCTGATTCTTAAAGATTATCAAAATATTATAAAATGTGTTTAGATGATTTGCTACAATGTAAAGTTGTAAAGTCATCCACTCTCTATGACGCGTAGTCCTCAATTCCACTTTGTCTCTACAACCTAGTCAAATATTAGTGACTGGATTCGGCCAATATTTTTAATCAGATTTCGATTGGATTTAATGCTAGACCAAATTTTAGCAGCTACATGGGTCAACTGCACAATAAAAGTCCTCAAATAAATGTGCTTTAGAAGAACATTTATAGCCTTTTTATATATTGAATCTGTCATCAATAAAGAAATTAAAACTATGCCTATGGGGCTCACTCTGACCCCATATTAGTATAAAGGAGGTTTAAACCTCCCTCATGCCCCCCACTTGCCATCCAACAAGTAGAGACATGTCCACTAAACAGTCAATAAAAGACTAGTGACTGGACAACTATTGCTGCACAGTAACTTAAATAATGTGGGAATCGAATGGGGGCTTCAATTTAATGAAATGGCGAGGACACATCATTGTCCATCATTGTCCATGCCTGTGCCCCACTTATTTTAATAATTAGAGTAAGTGGGAGAAGGACATAGTGTTCCTGCCCCCACCCATGTCCAGTGGGTGGAGCTATAAATTAAACCCCAGTAAATGGGAGTGACTTAGTATGTTCCCCTATCCTTGTGATCTGGGGATGGGAATTTAATTAAAATAAACAGGATTTATTGTGGTTAATGCGTGGGGGCTCCAATATTATTAACCGGGAGGAGAGGAAACAAATGTGTTGGGTGGGTGGTGGCTCTAACAATATTAACCTTGTGGACCTAATGTCCCCCCAAGTTCACACTCATGGACAGTAGGTGGGGGCTACAATTACATTTGCTAGGTATGCCCTAGCCCCCATCCATTGGTGATGATAATTAAGTATATGGTGATGTAGACATACCATTGATAACCACCAAAATTGTCCTCAAGCCAGGCTTCGTCACCAAAGATTAATTGGGGACTCTTAGGCACCACCCCAATGAAATAATAATCGTCCTACCCTAATAATAGTGAGGTGGGGATCCAATTAATCTAATACCTGTAAAAAAATTAATAAGTATACCTACCAGTAGATGTTTTCTTTCTGAATTGCAAAAAAAAAGACAAAAAGAGACATCCCAAAAAATTAACACATCTTTACTCGTTTAGGGCTCCAAGCAGACTGAGCATGCATAGTAGGAAAATCCCTTATAAAGACCCTAAGTCCCCCTGCCTATTATCGTTATAGCCCCCACCTACTTACCACATCTGGGGGCAGGAAAAGGATACTATGTCCTCTAAGTTTGCTTTAATTATTGCCCTCACTTGCTGGTCCTGGTTGGGCTTTATCATTTAACTTAATAACCACACTGTGTGTACTGTTTAGCATACAAGCCTCCAGTTGCAGCATAGCGAGTAAGGGTATGCGGGAGATTTTAAACCTCCCTCGTACTAATGTGGAGGCTACATTGACCCCTACAGTTTCTTAACTATTTATGGTTCTTATTTACCTATTGAAGCTTTTTAAAAACTATTTAAACATTATTTAATAGAAAGATGCAGCTTTTTGCTGTCTTTATTTCCAAGACCAATTTTTAAGGAGAATATGCTTGATTAATGGTACTAAATTGCTGAATCAGATATTTTTTAACACTAAAGGCATGTCTACTTAGTATTGTTGGATAATTTTGATAGTTTTTGTTATTTTGATAAATATTTAAATATAATATATATTGTGTAAAATAAGCTCTTATATTTGTCAGAATATTGCAATAGAAACCTACATTTCTTACAGATTTGTATTATTTTCAATGTTTTAGTATGCATCTATTAAATATTTTCCATCATACCACTACAACTAATAGACACTTTGATTTCTTTATGTATTTTCCATTTGCAGTATCTAAGTACTCTACAGTAAATGCTCTTCATGCCTTGTTATAGGATTAAGTTTGACTCATTACTTCTTGTTGAAATCTATTTACGTAGGAGCATCGTGAGTCTGGCCACTACTTTATTAGACACATATTGAATATGTACTCTCACTAACTTTGGCAGAGACAGCGATTTTAAGCCATTATCGAACCTTATGTAAAAATGTAAATATAATAACACATTCATGAAATTTTGCATTTTTTGGTTGTTATTTTAATACATAATAATAAATCTAAGTAATCTATTAAATACAAAATAAGATGCTTCTAAGTTTCCTGAAGGATTTAGTTAATTATTTACTTTAAGGATCACTCTAATCTAACCACTATAGCCTGTTGTAGTGATTATGGTGATAGGAAGGTGAGGTGCCTTCCAGGTTCTGTATCTAACCATTTTTGAGAAACTTGCCAAACACTGACTGTCCTCCAGGCGGCTGTGAGCCCTTACTTACTGGGTTGTTCACGCGGAATTTAAGTTCTACATTAGCTATGCAAATTTTACAAATTTTTTGGGCATGTTAGCTAACATTCTCAGTAAACAAATGCCATCCAAATTTGGATAAAATTGACATTAATAATGTAGAAGTGGAATTAGCAGTTTGTCGATGAAGGGGCAAGGCTGTGATCACCTGGGGAGATCCTCATTTTGTTTTAAAGTGCACCAAAGGGGGGGCAGAGCCTAGCAGTGCACAGGAGAGGTCGCCATATCTCACAGCTCCTGAATGCCTAACTCTATTACGCCAAATGCCGACGGCATCTCACCATCCATACCTTACCTGAGACCAGATCTAAAATTAGGGCAACGTCCTGAGGAGGCCGATGCCTTTCTTTTTTGCACCGAGCAAGAAATACTGCAGACAAGGCTCTAGGGCCTACCTCACGGACAGCCCACCTCACACAACCGCAGGGGTCTGACAGACCTGCTGCACGCTTACCAGCCAGCTCGAGACATGGGGCGAATATCCCCAAAACTACCCGCAAATGCCACAAGAACGCAGCGCGACATAGGCCAACGGCAGGAAATCACCCCGGAGCCCTACTCAGACCGCCCGAGAGGCTACCAGCGTACAATGACTGCAACAAAACATACAGGAAATGCTTACTGGCCTCCAATTCAATCTCACGAAAATGTGGGAAGCTGACTTAGCAGTACTCACAGCCGTCACAGTGCGAACCCAGGCCACTGAAGAAGATGTGATTGATCTGCAACAAGGCCTCAAGGCACTAGGCGACAGGGTACACCAGCAGAAAGTGAACAACCTGGACGACAGGGGCCAGAGAAAAAAAATAAAGATAAGAGGGGTCCCGGAAACCATCCCCCTAGAAGAACTGCTGTACTTCATTAGATGGCTGGTGGCATCCCTTCTACCAGCGCAACAAGCTAAGTACTTCACCTTTGACGGGGTATAAAGAATAGCCAAGTCCCCTAGAGCTCCAGCCACAGCACCACAAGACATCATCCTTAGATGTCAAGCAGTAGCCAACAAGCTGGGACTAACAGCGGCACTAAAGGGGAAGTATCCCTATAACTTCGAAGACTGTAACATATCCTTTTTCCAGGACCTAACCTTGATATGGCGAAGGGGTATGCAACCCCTCACAAGGACATTGCAAGCGGAGAGTCTGACCTACCGATGGGCAACCCCAAACACTCTATGGGTCACAAAAGAAAGACGGATAAAGCCACAGCACCGTCCGATGCTCCTGCACTACTGGCAGCGCTGGGCCTACACACAGGAAGCACCCCAGTACAAGGACTGTCCCGCTCTCCAGCACGGTCTGTCACTGACACACCCTCACTTGAACCCAGAAGAAAAAAGGGACCCACCACCTGAGAGATCACTAATACCCATTTCGCTCCTGTAGCACTGTATATTACTTTTTCTTTTTGTATATGTTCTTGAGTTTTATGTGCTCCTCTCGTTCGCCTCTTGTTTGTTAATGCCTTGCAAAGTACGTTACCTGCTGGCACACCCTTAAAATACGTGTCAGGCACACAACATGCTCCATAGGGGGAACGCCACCAATAGTGGTGGCGTTCCCCCTATGGAGAGTGTTGTGAGCCTGACGCGTATTTTAGGGGTTCTGTCGCCTCTCCGTGTTTGGGTGGAGTGTGCCAGCAGGTAACGTACTTTGCAAGGCATTAACAAATAAGGGTATAGGGGTAGAAGCCACAGGGGCACGGAAGGGTTAGCACCTGAACATAGACCCTAGGATCATTCGACATGCCTTTAACGGCAACCGATAAGCCCCACACCATTATAGCCCTCGTCACACGACCTCCCAAAAAGCTCCTTATATGAGCGACTGCCACAGACGACACCTAGGGCACCACTAAAGAGCAACACCTCTGCGACAACCTACCTGCAGACACTAACCCGAGCTTCTAAACTAAGCCCTACCATGACTCATTGTGTCCCCAGAATCGCTTCCACAACCTGCATCCACAGGCCACCGACCACACTGCTCCACCGCACAAAAGACAGGCCATGTGGGACATGTCCGCCATACATAACATGGAGGTCTCATACAGAGATCACCCCGATACAACCACACAGCCCATCTTATCAGAAAAAGTGCAAACTTATTGACTTATTGCCAGGCCTGATGCTAAAATGGTAATTGTAAATGAGCCGAATCCTGCTTATGAGGATGTGGCATGTAAAAGTGTTTTTTAGCATGCAAAATGCGCCAAAAAATAAAGAATTTAAATTGAAAAAAAGTGCACAAAAAGGAATTTGAAAGAGAACTGGATGTGGAATCTGTGCCATCCTAGCCCTACCTACATTGCAAAAGTGGGTATGGTACATAGAGAACCCATTGTCCATGCCATGGACACACTAATATTCACAGCTGCGGTCAGTAACAATTTAATGGCCATGGAAGCTCTGTATCTGCCAGTCCACATTCAGACATTATATCATGAAAATGTATTATATTATTTACCTGTCTCTTCAAAGTGAGATGTTAATTCCTTAGTTGCAGAATTGTGCATGTGTACTTATGGTAAGTAAAGAGGCACTATGTGTGTGTGAGATAGAGCAGAAATAAATCAGGACCTTTGTATTTTCTGAAACAGAAAGGACATTTGGTTTGCTAACAGAGCTCAGTTTTTTGTATCTAGCCAACTATCTGGAATATTGCAAATATTGACAAAGCCTGAAAACAATGCGTTGGAGAGCATAACTGGCATTATTCATTAGGATATTTATTCGCCATTTAATATACTTTATGCTTTATTACAGTCTTATTAAATTAGAAGTGTTTGGGTGCCACGAGCTTACTTCAAGATGCTTGTGTTCTGTGGCCACCGAGTGTACACATCTGCAAATCCTCAACATTGGCAGAGTACCAAAAGTCACTGATACGTGTTTGGCCAAGATAGCATCCAACCTTCACCGAATGACTACTCTTAATGTGACAGGTATTAATACGGTAAGAATTTAATTGCTACCGATATAGTCCACATTGTCAAATTCCATTTCCATGTAATTATATATTCTCTGTTGTGATACAGTACTCTGAATATGAAAAGTGATTTTGTATGCTTACGCTAAAAGCATTATCATGGCCTTATTGCCACATAAGCAAAGATGCTGTTACACCAGTGAGGTCCAGCAGATGCACTTTAGATTATCCTTAGTGCAGTAGTGTATACCTCCCAAGTGTCCTCATTTGGGAGAGACAGTCCCTATTTTGTACTCAGTTTCCTCTGTACCTCTTTTCTACTCTAATGTCCTTTTCTAATAGCTCCATATTGTTGATCTGTGAGAGTCTAAAAAGAGCTCCACAGAAATAGAACTCTCAATAATATGAATAACTGTGTTCACAAATCACTCTGTTTAAATAAGACATATTGTTCTTCTTCTAAATTACATTTAGTTGCATAAGTCGTTAATTGTTAGTCACCTAAAAATTTTCAAAAGAGCCCTACCCCTGGCCACACTCACACTCCTATAATTAAAGTGTTCATCTTTGTCAATTTGAAATGTTGGGATGTATGGATGTAAGGTTTATTCACTACAATGAGAATTAAAGGTTAATTTAAAATTTAAGGTCAATATAATCTGAAATTAAAATGTGAGCTACGCCAGCTATGCTTTCAGTTCAGCAACTGTGGTCTTAAATTTGAAATTCATCTCATTTTACTAAATAACCCTGTTTATGTGGATTGAACAAGAGTTTGCATTCACTCCTGTGCTATTTATCTTTTTGGGCTGGGTCAAGATATAACAGTTTACCTGTTTCCATTCTTAAGTTCCAAATGTATCTAGTTGGTAACTGTTGGGTATCTATCATTGAATATACCTTTAAAAAGCACATACCTCCTAACATTGAAAGGTATGGGATTGAGACAGGGGTGGGTGTACCCTGGGGGACATCACTAGTGATGCAACTTGAGTCAGAAGCAATGTCCGCTCACCCAGAAAGGGGTGGGTCCACCCACTGAAATGGTGTGTCAGCCTGGTTTAAGCACATCAGGTTGACTGACTGTCCCTCTGCCTAGTTCAAACACAAAAGACCATGCCGAGGACGCTGCTGGATTTCTTTCTGCATGGTCATAGTGTCTGCTGGGAAGTGCAGCTGTGTCTAATGATGCTCTTGTACTTTGCTACCTAGAGACAGTTCCTTGTGGTGCTCAGATGCTGGACACCAGAAACAAAATTAAGATGGTGGGAAAGGACCTTTTAAGAGGCCCGAAATGTATTTAGACAAATTTCGTTATAACCAGACATTTGTTTACATGTATGTTATAGGTACGAGACCGCACAGTTCATTATATTGTGAAGCAGTGTTCCAAGCTTGAGAATCTTACACTCAGCTCATGTTGTCAAGTAACAGATGTCAGCTTGGTGGAAATTAGTACATACCTGCAAACAATCAAGTAAGTGTGCTTGTGGGACCATATTTTCCTGTTCAAGCTCTAGAAATGTGGAAATATCGCTTTAGGGATGCTGCTTTGGGGATTAAAATTCTTGAAATAGCAAACTTTGGACTGAAAAATAGGTAGCAAGAGAGGTGAGAACGGACAACAGCTCAATTAGCCTGCCCTTCGGTGGGTCCCCCTCAGATCTTAAGCTGGTTTTAGCTCAACTTGTCCCATTACAGAGAGAACATATCTGAAGCATATCAGACTGGTCCCACCCATACGGGCTGTCCAGAACCGAAATGCCATCAAGGTCCCTCTGCATGAGAGATACGGCAACCCCAGACAATCGTTTCAACCTTGTAAGGTATCATCAATGAGGTATAGCCAAAATCCCTCTAGGCACCGTGAACAAGGGGTCCACGTATGGATTACCCTTTCAACTTAAGGAGAGAAAAATAGGTAGCAAGAGAGGTGAGAACGGACAACAGCTCAATTAGCCTGCCCTTTGATGGGTCCCCGCTCAGATCTCAAGCTGGTTTTAGCTCAACTTTGGACTGCCACAGACAGTGCTGATTGTCTGAGAGTATCAACTGATTGTCGAAGCCAATCAGTAGCTCCACATTCACAAAATGATAAAGATACCTATTTTTCTTGTATTTTATGAATGGGGAGCTACTGATTGGCTAAGAGCTTCAGCTGATGCGCTCAGCAAATCGGCATTGCCCCTCTCCGTGCTAGTTCGAGACTGAGGTTAAAGGTAAGTCAGCACCAGGAACCTGCTGTCACCATAACAATTTAATTCTGAGCATGTTCCCTCATTTTCAAGAGAAATCAGCACTTTTATAAATACTAGACAGTTGAGATCGTTCCTTCCTTACTTAAGTACTCACTCGAAAAGTAAATAAGTACTCTTCTAGAGAAGAATTCTATTGGCAAAGCCAACAGTGGGGCAGAGCTGTGGGGAGGAGACTGTCACGCCACTGGATTAGAGCTAATGGATTAGAGCTAAGTAATCTGATTTTTGCTACACTGCTGATGAATAAATGTTGAAATAAATATGTTGCTTTAATAGTGCTGTTGTGGCTGCTAACTTGATTTACATAGTATACAACGACTGTTTAAGTGCAAGATGTAAATAAAGAAATAAAAATGATTGAGAATGTTAGAGAAATAGTGCAATTCCATGCGTTGTGCAAAAAGTATAGCTCTGCTTTAAAGCTTGTAGTTACTATCCTCTAATTTACGTAACACATGTGTCACAGTTTAATCACATATATTCTACCAACTAATAATGCACTAGAATAGAGTCAAAGCTAAACTGGATGTTGTATTCAGTCAAAGCTTACTGTGACATCAAGATGAAATGCTGCCAATTCTGTGTAGAACATTTGACAAACATTATTACTTGAGTCTACTTGGATAGAAAACTGACTGGAACTGTTAATGTGAAATTAGTGGAACATGGATGAGCTTCACTTCATTTTAACTTGTTATTAAATGAACGTCCAATGAACATTTTGAGATATGAACTATTGCACACAATTTGCAGGCAAAGAGTAAAATAAATAAAAACAAAGGAACAAAGATTTCTTATGAACTTGGAGGGACAAGTGATATGTCTCATACAAACCCATGTACTGCAAATGAGTGGTTCATAATAAGAGTAAATGAGCAGCAGCGCAAAAAGATTTCGAAATTAAGTTGGTAAAGTGCATAACTTGCTTATGATGTTAATTTGTGTTTTATTCTAGAGTATTTCAATGATTTGCAATTCCTTGAAATATAAGGCTCAGCTATCACTCCACCCTGGTTAATAGATTAACAAAGACATCTGTTCAGGAGGTTTCTAGAGGATTTATATAAATTTGTGTTAAATTATAATTCATTAGAATTCTCAATTTAGTTTCCAAGACATAAACAATGAAACCTTTATCAACTTTCTCTACAGTATAGGTGATAATCTTATAGCATATTAGATCATAGAGCCAGATCACTAAATATGTTAGTATTGCTGTGTTATAATTTATATAAAATGCCTTATTTAAAGTAGCTGGAGCTTATTGTTTCATATTTGCTATTTTCCCCTGCAGATATCTTGATCTAAGTGGTTGTAAAAAGGTAACAGATATAGGAATTCAAGCATTGGCAAGAAGTTGCCGACAAATTAGTTACCTGGATCTCAGTTCGACAGGAACAGGAAAAAGAGGGTATGTTTTTTTTATACAACGGACAGATATGAAAAACACATTATGGTTCCCATGCCTTTCAGTGACCTTCTTGTACCCTTAAGGACTACCGTTAGGGCTTTCATTCCTATTTTCCTTGCCCCACCTTATCTGTTAAATTATGGGATAACATTTTCAATTTTTGTTAAAATCTTTGATTTACAGTCTCTATTGTTTAGATACCCATATATCTAACTCTAAGTCGAGTGACTCCCATCTCCCATCTGGTTGATGGAGATAAAGGTTTGCTATTTACTACCTTACAATCTAGTTATATTTACCAAATTCCTTCCTATTTTCCTATCCTCAACACTTTAGTGTCTTGCAATCTTTGCTCAGAATCTTTTAACTTTAGTCTGATTATGCGATTTTGTATTATTATTGTTTTGTTGCCATGTGCCCAAGGGATATCTACCCCTGTATTTCTTCTTAGGACTCCGATATTTCTATTTTTATATCTCAAACTCAGTGGTTTAGTTTGCTTGACAATTTAGATAATATGTTTACCTCTTACTCTAACCAAGTTGAAACTCAAAAAAAAATAAAAAAATATTATTCTACTACTCGTCTCCATAGGACCACCATTAGCTTTTCCTCTAAACTGTTGGAAGTGTTTCACTCATTTAGGAACTTTTTTACATTTGTAATTGGAATGTGTTTATGTACAACTTTTTTGGAAGCAACCTCTTTTGTTTTGTACTATACTGCAACTCCCATTCCCTGTAACTTATTTGTGCTTATAATCATGATTATCTTACAAGACAAAAAAAAAAAAATCATTTGAATTTAAATTTTCTTCTCATATTTTTATCTCATATGTGATTGAAAATTTAATCTCTTCTGTAAATATGAAAAGATAACGTCCCTATCCAAATTTGACAAATTCTACAAATTTGGGCAAACCATGAACTTCATACTAGACAAGCTCCATTAAATTACATCTATTTTGACCACTCTTTTTATTCTAGTTAGGGGGCTTGGAACCCCCGCCCCCTCTTTTTTATTAGCTTGGTCTCTGTGGATAATTTGATATTTCTTTGTATCTACTTCTGTGCCATGCCAGAATTGTCTGATCACCTTATTCTACAATGCACAATTCTATATTAGATAAATTGCTTTCGCTGTCAACTACAAATTTTCAATACCCCGTATTTTACTCTTTCCTCCCTTCTTTATTTCTGTATCCCTTACTTTTATAAAAAATTCAATAGTAGTCAAGTTTGAAAAAATATATCCCTTTTTTAGGTAAAGAGAAATGGTTAAGGGAAAATCAACTCATCTTAAATTACCCCCAAATACATTAAATACATCATATATCACAAACATACATAATGAATTCAATGCAAACTATCAATATATACCCACTTCTGTTGCCATCCCCACCCCCAAATTTACCTCCTTGCTGACATCATTAGAATTTATGATTTTTAGCCAATATAATGCTTATAAGGAGAGCATTGGAATGGCTGATGTCGGCAAGGGGGCAGGAAGGGGACAGGTCTAAATGTTGGCTTGGCCAATCAGCACCTCCTTATAGAGATGTTTTGTATGAATCACTATGAGGAAAATTCAGCATCTCCATCTGGAGGTGTCCCTAGGGGGCAAATGTTTCCTAAAAAGGCAGTGTTAACATGAAAATGCCTGCAGGAATGATTATACTCACCAGAACAACTACATTAAGCTGTAGTTGTTCTGGTGACTATAGTTTCCCTTTACATTAAATCTCAATTATGAGTATAAATTAACAGTATAAAATATTTCCCCAGTGCTATTATCATATGATCATAGCACCGGGAACTGTGCCTTCCTCTCCTCTGCTTGCACTGCAGGACTGGAGGGGAGATCAGTGATCTCCCGAACTGGCCCACTAGTACTGTAATGCTGGCAGCAGGCAGGGGAGATAGGGTGAGAGGTCCTAATCTCGCAATGCTCCAAATCTCGCAATGCTCCAAATCTCGCAAGAGTGAACTCTAGCCTTAGGAGCTGCTAGAGTTTACTCACACCACATGGACCACCAGGGCTTCCCCACCGGACCACTAGGGATTAGTACTGTTCCCCCTTCAGGCAAAGGTAAGCAGGGAGGGAGGATGTGAAAATTATTATTTTTACTTACATTTTTTTTTAATATATATATTTATGAATTTTCCCTCCTACCCCCACAGACCCACAATAACTCCCCCCATACATACACACTGCCCCTCCATACACACAAACTGTACCCCTCACACACACTGCCCCCACACACTCTGCCCCAACAAACACTGCCACCCCCACACACTGTACTCCTCTTTTACACACTGTACCCCTTATGCAACCTGCCCCCCTACATGCACTGCCCACCACACACACTGTACCCCTCACGCACAAACTGCTCCACATACACACACACTGCACCCCTCACACACACACACACACACTACATCCCTCACAAACACAATGCACCCCCGTACACACACTGCAACCCTAACACGCACACAGCACACTGCACTCCTCACACACACACTCCACCACTCACACACACACACACACACACACACATATTGCACCCCTCATCCACTACTGCCCCTATCCTCTACTACAGCCCCTATCCCAGCAAATCCCAGGTAAGTTGTCAAACTGTTCTTAAACAGTTTGACTACTTACCCTGGGAGTGCACTTTGGCTCTACTGGCACCATAACCACTACAAAGTGCTTTAGTGGTTATTGTGCTTGGATTGTTTCTTTAAATAATCTCCCAGTGCCCCTCCCAAGATTAGATTCTGCCAAACAGGGGCCCAGTATATGCCGCAGTGCTGTACATACAGTATCTCACAAAAGTGAGTACACCCCTCACATTTTTGTAGATATTTTAGTATATCTTTCCATGTGACAACACTGAAGAAATTACACTCTGCTACAACGTAAGGTAGTAAGGGTACAGCCTGTATAACTGTGTAAATTTGCTGTCCCCTCAAAATAACTCAACACACAGCCATTAATGTCTAAACCATTGGCAACAAAAGTAAGTACACCCCTAAGTGGAAATGTCCAAATTGGGCCCAGTTAGCCATTTTCCCTCCCCGGTGTCATATGACTCGTTAGTGTTACAAGGTCTCAGGTGTGAATGGGGAGCAGGTGTGTAAAATTTGGTGTTATCGCTCTCACACTCTCTCATACTGGTCACTGGAAGTTCAACATGGCACCTCATGGCAAAGAACTCTCTGAGAATCTGAAAAAAAGAATTGTTGCTCTACGTAAAGATGGCCAAGTCTATAAGAAGATTGCCAAGACCCTGAAACTGAGCTGCAGCACCGTGGGCAAGACCATACAGTGGTTTTAAAGGACAGGTTCCACTCATAACAGGCCTCGCCATAGTTGACCAAAGAAGTTGAGTGCACATGCTCAGCATCATATCCAGAGGTTGTCTTTGGGAAATAGATGTATGAGTGCTGCCAGCATTGCTGCAGAGGTTGAAGGGGTGGGGGGTCAGCCTGTCAGTGCTCAGACCATATGCTGCACACTGCATCAAATTGGTCTGCATGGCTGTCATCCCAGAAGGAAGCCTCTTCTAAAGATGATGCACAAGAAAGTCCACAAACAGTTTGCTGAAGACAAGCAGACTAAGGACATGGATTACTGGAACCATGTCCTGTGGTCCGATGAGACCAAGATGAGACCAGGGATTAGTACTGTTCCCCCTTCCAGGCAGATGGTGTCAAGCGTGTGTGGCGGCAACCAGGTGAGGAGTACAAGGACAAGTGTGCCTTGCCTACAGTCAAGCATGGTGGTGGGAGTGTCATGGTCTGGGCCTGCATGAGTTCTGCCGCACTAGGGAGCTACGGTTCATTGAGGTAACCATGAATGCCAACATGTACTGTGACATACTGAAGCAGAGCATGATCCCCTCCCTTCAGAGACTGGGCCGCAGGGCAGTATTCCAACATGATAATGACCCCAAACACACCTCCAAGATGACCACTGCTTTGCTAAAGAAACTGACGGTAAAGGTGATGGACTGGCCAAGCATGTCTCCAGACCTAAACCCTATTGAGCATCTGTGGGGCATCCTCAAACGGAAGGCGGGGGAGCACAAGGTCGCTAACATCCACCAGCTCTGTGATGTCGTCATGGAGGAGTGGAAGAGGACTCCAGTGGCAACCCTTGAAGCTCTGGTGGACTCCATGCCCATGGGGATTAAGGCAGTTCTGGAAAATAATGGTGGCCACACAAAATATTGACACTTTGGACACAATTTGAACATTTCCACTTAGGGGTGTACTCACTTTTGTTGCCAATGGTTTAGACATTCATGGCTGTGTGTTGAATTATTTTGACGGGACAGCAAATTTACACTGTTATACAGGCTGTACACTTACTACTTTACATTGTAGCAGAGTGTCAATTCTTCAGTGTTGTCACATAAAATGAAATAATAAAATATTTACAAAAATGTGAGGGGTGTACTCACTTTTGTGAGATACTGTATATACAACCTAAAAAATTGTTTTGACTTGGGGCGCCTTGGAAAAATATTGAAATATTAAGGGAGCCTTGAACCTAGAAAGTTTGGGAACCACTGTCTTATATTCATTACATGGTTTTCTTTGTCTTGTAAATCGATAAAAAAAACTTTTACCAGCCCATTTTGCCACTGTTTTGCTCAGACTGGGATGTACTTGTCATTTTTGGTACATGTGAGGAGTTTATCTCTATTTGATTTACATTTATATATTTTTTCTGATTAATATGGGGTTGAATTCAAGAGAGCTAATTTTGCAATAGTCTGTTACCATTCCTGCAGAACAGCAATGTTTTCGTTTACAGGGTTAAACAGAGGGGGTAGGTGGTAGGAGGGGTGGGCACATGGCATCCAGACAATGTCAATGAGATGAAATGGTCAGAGTGCCTATAGTGTTCCTTAGAGATAAGCAGTTTATAGCCTCCAATAATATCATGTTAGCTCCTGTAAACCGTACTGTATTTGAGTAAAACAAAAGCGTCTATTTCAGTGTGTGTATAATTGATATTTCCAGTTGCAGTGCTGCATGTTTTATGTGTTTTAATACACATAATAAAGATATGTTTTGCTTCTCATTAATGGGTTAGAGACATTCAAAGCAAGAATGGATCTCCAAAGAGAGATGTGCGTCAGAGGATTCCAAGATAGTTGCTATCTGGCATAATGAGGGGCTTTTTTTCATTTTAGCTTAGAGCCTATTAATTATAAGAAATAAACAACATAACTTAGAAACAGAACCTAAAAGCTTTTCAGATCCTTTTTCAATTGTCATGCCAGAATTTACAAATTAAGATTTTAGCTTGAATAAGAAGAGCTGCCTAGCAACTCCTGTATTTGTTGCATTTTCAAGTAGACAAGTATGATTAACAAGTTATACATAAGCCCTTACTTTATCCTTCTTAAAGCACCCACATTTCAATATAAGAGCACTGAGAAGTTATTTTAAATCATATCAAGGCTGCCAGTATCGACTGCTGACATTTTATCATTCAGTTAGCATACAAATGCAATCAGTAGATAAAATCTGATTTTGTATGGAGTATGATACCACCAATATTATACAGCAAACACATGGACAAAAGTCTCCTTGAAAATATATAGAAATGTAGTTTTAAAAGCAACAGATCTAAATTTACCAAAATATACGAAAGTGCGATTCTAATTTATTACTATAAAATGCGTTTCCAAAGGATGTAGTCTATATTTTAGCTTGTTAAAATCCCACAAAAAGTATTACCGCTTTACAAAAATGAAACTAAAGAACAAAATGTGATACTATTTTGTATCAATAAAGTACACCAAATCTAAAGGCCAGTAGCAAATAATGTATATAGGGGAGAAAAGGATACATCTGTATATCTAAATAGAATATATCAATAAAAACAGTGTAATATTGCAATACAAAGTCAATTGACATGCTTGTTATAGATTGCACTCACAAGATGGAAGCTTTAAGATCGCTTTAAGGGTGCCTCCCCCGAGTGATGGGGGGCTAAGTCCATGTGTTTGCTGTATAATCTTGGTGGTATCACACTCCATACAAAATCTGATTTTATCTACTGAATGCATCACCCTCAATTAAAGTGACAATATTAGTGTGATACGTCTAAATTAAATAATATAATAGGTATTTGTAAAGACCATGAAGGCATTACTAGCAGTGCAGCTTATTGAAAATTGCAAAATAATGTAAAAAGGAATGTCTGCATTTGACGATAATGCCCACATACACTAAATACAGTTAAATTAAATATTTCTAAAACAAAGGTATTTAAATCTGCTTTAGTAATCCATTTACTCCTCCCCCTCCCTGGCTGTAAGAATGCTATTACCCAGTGAAACTTCATGTACTGTGTGAAAGTGGGGTTTGAGGAGTGATCTCTCATTTTAAGCAAATTTACATTAATTATATCAGTGACTAGTCGCTTCTGTCAGAGTAATACCCTTCTCTACAGGCTGGTAATCATAACCAGAGTGTAAATGAGAGTGATTGAGGCTTTATCTACTAGAATTCATACTGCAAAATACATGAAAAAAACAGTTGTGCTCGATTTTAATACTGAAGGTTTTAATCAGCTGTTTTGAGAAATATAAACAATATTGTCTCAAAATAACATCTTCCCTGCTATACTCACTGAAAAGAAGCAGGAACAAGAGACTGTCAGTTTTCAAACATGGTCTGACCCAAGGTGCATGCGTATGGCTGAAGGGTCCTGTCATGTACTAAAGCTAGGGGTGAGATTGTTTTACATATATTTAATTTTAAAAAATCTATCTAATTTCAAAATTTGAACAAAGCATTATTATATTAAAAAAGTGAAGTGACAATTGTCTTTTAACCCCTTCCTGGATCTGGGTCAGTATTAGAGCATTATGTTGTGAAACTGCTTTCTACATAACTCTCCATTCTTGATAAATAATGTCCATGCTAAGACCAGAGCCAGTGAATGACGTGTTGCCTACATGATGTACACTATGGCTCATTATTATTATTATTATTAATGCCATTTATATAGCACCAACAGATTCCGTAGCGCTTTACAATATTATGAGAGGGGGGATGTAACTATAAATAGGACAATTACAAGAAAACTTACAGGAGCAATAGGTTGAAGACCTGCTCAAACGAGCTTACAGTCTATAGAACATAAGAGTAGCAGAGACATATACATTTAAACATTTATTTGGAAACATCTTGAGTTCAATGTTTCTCTCACTGGAAAAGTATGTTTGGATCAAATTTGTTTTGTTGTTTAGTATAAGTTTAGTTTGGTTAGATATTACCTGCTGTCCAGGGCTGAAATTATATGACCACTATTCTCTCTCATCTACCTCTACCTCTCTAAGTGATCTTTCAGTTTCAGCACTGTCTCCCTCTCTCACTTAGTGCTCTTCCCCCTCGCCCCAGTGACAGTGCCAGGAGTCCACCAACAGCGGAGACATAAGCATTGGCTCTAGGAAAGGCCTAGACATCAAGAAAAGTCAGGCATTGACACCAGTAGTTTGGTGTCTGTGCATCTTTCAAGATTGAAAAACTGTGGACCCAAAGGATACAACCTAACAGAATGGCTACGTAAAGTGAACCTAAACATTCTGAACCAGGTCCCTGCCAATGGTGGATTATATGCCCACGGCGAAGACCGTCAGACACAGTCAGATGCACACAGTCCTACACACACAGTTACAGGCAGACAGTCAAACACGCAGTCACAGGCAGACAGTCACACATACTCACACACAGTCACACACACACAGTCACAGGCAGACAGTCACACATACACACACATTCACACATGCACACACACACACACAATCACAGGCAAACAGTCACACATACACACACACAATTACAGGCAAACAGTCACACATACACACACACACACACACACACAATTACAGGCAGTCACACACACACACACAGGCAGTCACACATACACACACACAGGCAGACAGTCACACACACACACATACACAGGCAGACAGTCACACACACAGTCACAGACAGTCACCAAATAAGGGAGCTATCTACTAAACACATACACAGAGATACACATAATCACAGCTATACACAAACACAATCACAGGCAGACAATCACACATACACAATCACAGGCAGTCACACACACACACACACACAAACACACACACACACAATCAAAGACAGTCACATTCAAAGTTACACACAGCACACACTCTCTCACTTACAGTAAACTTGGGCTGGAGGAGGAGTGGATTCAGTCCCTCCTGTGCTGTAGTTGGGGAAGCAGGGACTCCTTCCTGCTTCCCCCTCTGTGTGATCAGCAAGAGGCTGCATTTAGCTCTGCCCCCACATCCGGCCTGGCTCCGCCCCCACGGCCGTCCTAGCTCCGCTCCCAATTCTCCGTGCAGCCAGGTCACCTGCTCCTGCTGTATTCCCAGCCTGTGCGTGTGTAAGCTGTGTCGGCTGCCCGGCGCCCCTGCTGCTATGGTGCCCGGTGCAGCCACACAGCTCACAGAACTCCAAGCCTGGCCAGCCCTGGTGGCACCCCCCTACATGATGGCACCGGGGCGGACCGCCCACCCCCCCCGTCACTCCCCTTAGTACGCCAATGACTCTCAGGCAACCCCCCACAAGCAATCACACTCAGCCAATCTCAGTCACACTCAGTTAACTCCTCCCACAATCACACTCAAACAGCCCTCACACACATACCACTCGGACTACCTCCCCCACACAATCACACTTTACTGTAGGATTAACCATGAGGTGACTTTAGGCAACTGCCTAAGGCCTCATTGGCTAGGTATGGGTCCTAAAACAAAAAACTGCTAATCATCCGTATGTAAAGAACTGACAACCTGCCTAGCTGCCTGCCTACCTTTGGAATTTGAATCCTTCTCTGTATACATATCACAGTCGGCTAGTTCTACACATGTGTATTGCACTCAGCCAGCCCCCATACAATCACACACAGCCCCCACACATCCAACACACAACCCTTCTTTTATTCTTTCCCCTGGGGCCTAGTGGTTCCTAGTTACCCCTGTTTTGTAGACAGTAGTGCATTATATATAAAACATAAGAATATTTATTTATTTATTTAATTATTTATTTATAAAATATTTTACCAGGATGAATACATTGAATTTTCTCTCCTTTTCAAATATGTCATGGGTCCACAAAACACTGCATTGTTACAATAGGGTACAATATTACAAAAATACAATATACAAACTATATATATATATATATATATATATATATATATATATATATATATATATTTAATACATAACAGGTAATAAATATATTCAACCATGACAAATATGACAAAATAACATAATGTTCAGTGTCAAGTAACATGCAGGGCTGCTGGGAAATTGGCCATCCATAAAGGGGTGGCTCTTACAATGTGGACAGGGGTTTGATGTTGGCTCTGGGAAGTACTTGGCTTAGAATAGGTGGCTACATATTTCTCAACCATCTCTGAAATTGGAGTCTGACCTTGAGCCATGAATTTACCTGTCAAACCCAGAGACTATGGATATCCTCTGGTAAGTTCCCAGGTATTAAAGCATTATAGTTTAGAAAAATTAATACTACTTTAAAGGTGGACATTCGGCAACATTTGTGAAAGGATTACAAAGAGACTCCAATAAAAATTGACTCTTATTTTATTTACCTGTAAATAGATTAACAGTTTTAAACAATTAAACTCTTTATTTTCTGTGCATTACAGTATTTGCTTGTTGGCCAGTTATTGCTACAACAGTCTGGAATGCCTTAAGCTCAGTTTCTGCAAGGAAGTCACCCCAGATGCTATTGAAAAGCTGTGCAAAAATTGTAAACGGTAAGAGAAAATGTACAATTTTAAATGACTGTTTCATGTTACCATATCTTTACTACAGAAAATAATATATTTATTTAAGGGATACTATAGCCACCAGAATGACTACAGCTTAATATAGTGGTTCTAGTGTATATAGCCTGCACCTGCAGGCTTTTTAATGTAAACACTGACTTTTCAGAGAAACAGCAGTTGCTGCCTAGTAACACCTCTAGTGACCGTCACTCAGACAGCCACTATAGGTACTTCCTGGGTAAGGTCCTGCAATCCTTGCAGGACCTATGTTAAGCGTCTCAACACTCTCTATGGATATGCTGAATGCTACTCATAGAGATGCATTGACACAATGCTTCTCTATGATGAAATGCATATTGGCTCAGCATGGCATTTATCTGTGCATGGGCAGTACCCTCCAAATCCTTAAGCAATTTATGGGAAATCGTCGGATTGGCTGACATCATCAAGATGGATGATCTCAGCCATGAAGGCGGGGCCAGCTGCGGCGAGCCTAGTATAGTGACAGAGAAAATGTAAGTAAAATACCTTTTAATCCATTTCGGGGGAATGGCACGCCGGCAACCAAATGTGCACTCCAACACTATAGTGTTAGATTTATTAGTATATATCAGTATTTATGACACCTTTAATAACAGTAAAGTGTTATATTTCACGTCTCTTTTTTCCACTACTCTAAATTTGGCAGTTTTCTAAAATGAATTTTTTTTATATAACCTTTAGAACACTTAATTTATAATATATGATCAAAGTAATACAGAATTTAACCATCACTTTTCAAAATACTTTGATAATCTCCCTTATGCTAACAAAGCACTGGATACAGCTATGGCCAGGCTCTTAGTTGCAAATGTCCTGACAACTCTGCACTGGCTAACTGTTAAGATAGCAGAAATGCATTAGCCAACCTCAATCATTTTTTTTTTCTTTTCATGCAGACAACTAGCCTTTACCAGATTGTAGTAAACACCCTACCGCTCCATATGCTTTATAATAAGTATTATGAAAAGTGTTTACATTGTAGGAGTAGAAAAGTTGCTTGGAGCAGATAGTCAGCGATGCAAGTATGTAAAGCAGTTTACAGCATATATTTCTCCTGTATTAAAATGTAAAAATGATGCTTAGAGTTCACCAAAGTATGGGTACTCTGTAAAAAGTGGTAGGCATGAACACTTTATAGACACATGGTGAGAGTAAATAACCATACTTTTTACATGAGATAAGTGTTCTTAAAATAACCTTAAAAGATTGTTTGAAAAAAACATTTAAACAGTTTTCAGTGCGCTGAGCCATGTTGGTGTATTATTTGTTTAGATGTAACTTATTATGGTAACATCAACATCTGTGCTCTGTGCAAGGAGACATCACCACAATCCCAAAACTTCAACAGATGTAAAAAAAATATATATTTTTAATTTACAGTATAAGCATTGCTTAGTTATTGGTTTTTAAATGAATAGGTATTAAAAAGTGCTGCAATTTACTGTAGTTTCATTTGTACAAGGACAACATCCAAATCATAGCGCATAAAGTCATTGACAGCATATGCTGCTATTAGTGATGTCCCGAACGGTTCGCCGAACGGTTCATCGCGGACGGCAAACATATGCGCTGTTTGGTCCGCCCCCATGTCATCATTGAGTAAACTTTGACCCTGTACCTCACAGTCAGCAGACACATTCTAGCCAATCAGCAGCAGACCCTCCCTCCCAGACTCTCCCACCTCCTGGACAGCATCCATTTTACATTCATTGTGAAGCTGCATTCTTAGTAAGCTGTCCAGGAGGTGGGAGGGTCTGGGAGGGAGGGTCTGCTGCTGATTGGCTGGAATGTGTCTGCTGACTGTGAGGTACAGGGTCAAAGTTTACTCACTGATGACATAGAGGGCGGACCGAACAGCGCATATGTTCGCCGTCCGTGACGAACCGTTCGGCGAACCGCTCAGGACATCACTAGCTGCTATCAATTTATTCTCTAATACACAATGCATGTTATTTGTTTTTTCTTTAGGTTGAAGATCCTCCATCTTTACGGCTGCCGCATATCTCAAGATCTTGACCATATCAAAAGATTTCGTGAAAATTCCAAGATATTTCATGATCTGTCAATTCCAACCGCAAATATTTTAGGAGAATAAAGAAATGCTACCCATAAAAAATGATTGTTATTTAATACAGTTTCAGTGATCATGTATTATTTTCCTATATTAATACTAAACTGGTGAATGGCTCATATAAATAAAATCATAGCAAGATACAATTACAGAAGTAACATTATTTGTCTACTTATGTTTTACTCAACCATAATCAGAAATACAGTGTGTACTGAATCCACTACATTTGATATCAATCTTCTAAATTTAATGTTTCATATATATTAGGTTGTGGTTATGCTTCTATTTTACATGCAATTCTACCTTTTTACAAAATAAGCATCTATTGTAAAAGAAGTTTGTGCGTACAGGCAGACAGCTTTACTTGACATCATGTGTATGGTATTACAGAAATAGGAATGAAAGAGCATTCTTTGAAATGGTGTATTGTTAAAGTTCACCTGACAGATTGTTTAGTAGTCCTTTTTTACTTTCTTTGAAGAAGCTGCATGTAGTGTCACATTCAGGAGAAGCACACCAAGTTAGGAAAGAGACTGTGTAATTTTGGTAGTTCCTGCTTAAATAAAGACATGCAATTTTTATTATTTTAAAGACAATCTGTCATAATTGTAGTTGAGCATTAAAATATTGCTTGTGTTATAGCCGCTACGGCAAATATAATATTTCGGAATGCATAGACAGAAGTTAATGACTCATTTCAATGTATCCCTTATTTACCCTTGCACAGTGACAGTGGCAATCTTTTAAGGGACACTGTAATCACTAGAACAACTACAGCTTAATGTAATTGTTCTGGTGTCCACTGCCCGTCCCAGCATGCATTTTAATTTAAACACTGCCTTTTCAGTTTACATTACTGCCTAGGAACACCTCTAGTGGCAGTCACACAGATAGCCACTGGAGGTGCTTCCTGCGTCAGTGCGTGTGAAGCATAGATGTTCAGCATAAATTTTATGATTTCAGCCAAGGAGGAAGAGTGGGAGGGAGCAAGGGGAGCTGGCCACCTAAACAGCGATTTTACAACAATAGTGTCAGGAATACATATTTGTATTACAGACACTATAGTGTTCCTGTCCTCATTGGTGGGATAACATGCTTGCACATGACCTCAAGATTTACAAATATGCACTAACTCTTTATTAGCTGTATGGTTTTTGTTAAGATAAATGTTATTTAACAAGAGGGCTTACAATGGCAGGTCTTACACAGTAAGGGTAAGCCGGAAGATGCACTGAAAAGAGCTGTTACTTAAATTGATGGATTAAAAATATGTACAATGAGACTACATTAAATGTGAATTTTTTTTTAAATTCTTTATTTTTCACAGTCAACAAGATATATATATTGCGTATAAGACATTCAATGAAGCATATCACTGTTTTTAATCTTCTGCATACATTGGTGGGATAGCGATGTTGGCTGTGATTTTTTGTTTATGGTAATGTAGCTTGTTACTGCCATGGTCATGTCTTTAGCGATGGTTGTGGTTAGTGTAGGTGTCAGGGACATGTGGTATCAGAAATTGAGAGAGAGTGTGATATAGTTCTATGGCGGGTTGGGTGTTGAGTGGGCACAGCTCCACTTGGTTGAGTGGGTGTAAGTGGTTCCTAGCGCGGAGCTGGGGGGGGGTAAGGTGTTCGTTAAGGAGCTAGTGTTTCTGATTTTCGGCTTGTTTAGGTCTGGGAGGTGGTGGAGATGGGTACGGCCCGCTGTTAATGCATTGTGTGGTATGTTGCGCAGTGTCTAAAAGGTGTATATAACACAAACAAAAACAGAGGGGGTACAATACGAACGGTATAACTTATGCTGCGTCTACAGTTTCTCAGCGTGAGGCTGGCCCTATGAGGTGCCTGTGCCTCATAATACGAAAAAAAACCAAGACAAGAGTTTAAGTAACAATATATAAAAGAAACTATATAAATGAAAATATGTAATGTCCAGAGTCACGTAGTTGCCCGGCTGGGTATGTTCCGATTTGCCGGGATGAACGGGACAGAGTTGGCCGGGTCCCATGTTGTCGGTGCCGGCATTGCTGCGTGGTTCAGGCCTAGAGTGGTCAGGGTTACCTCTATCTGCGATGCCTCTGCTACCTTGATATCCGTGTTTTGGTGCTGGATAATTAGCATGTGTGTTGGGCCCCATCGGTACTTGATTCCTTTCGTTGATAGTATGGATGTGAGGGGTCTTAGCGTCTTCCGCCACTGAAGTGTCGGTCGGGAGAGATCTGAGTAGAAGGTAATGTCCATTTCCTCAAAGCGGAATGGGGGTTTCCCCCTCACTGCTTTCATGATGGCTGCCTTATCTTGGCCGTTTTGGAATTTGACCAGTAGGTCGCTGGTGTTGGAGGCCGCAGCTGCAGGAGGCTTTGGGAGCCAAAACAGCCCATCTAGTGTGATACCTTTTGCTTGTTTGGGTGATAACAGGGCTGTGAAGAGCCTACGCAGGCAGTGAGGCAGTTCTGCTTGTGTGATATTGTCCATGAGGCCCCTGATCTTTAGGTGTTTCCACCTTCTCTTGTCCTCCATTGCTGCTAATTGGTGACTCAGAGTGGTGTGAGCTGCAGTGAGAGTGGCAATCTGATTCTGCAGCTCTAGGATGTGGGCTGCATGCGTTGTGGTTGTCTGCTCAATTGTATTTAGGCGCCCGTTAAACCCCTTGAGGTCTTCTCTCACCTGGGAGATTTCTGAGGAGAGGCTGTGGCGGAGGTCCGCCAGGAGGCCGGTAAGTATCCCTGTGGTGAGTGGTTCTGACCCTTTGGCTGCTGGCTGGGCAGATGTTGGAGTGTTGATTCCCCGCTCTTCTATATTGTGGAGGGAATAGTCAGCCGAGTCATCTGAGAAATCTCCCATGTCCGCCGCCATGTCAGTTCTCCCCGCGCCATGCGGTCCCCTCAGGAGGTCGCCGATATCGGCACAGAATCTCGGTCGATCCGGACGGGTTTTTTAGTTTTTCTCCCCATCGTAAGGAGAGCTGTCCGAAGCTTGTTGGGGGGTGTTATACCCCTGTGTTCAGCAGGATTTGGGCGTTTTTCGTGCCCGTTTGACGGAGCTCAAGATGAGAGCGACCATTGCCGTCGGGTGCTAGCTCCGCCCCCCAAAAATGTGAATTTTTAAATAGAATATATATAACATTTTTCTAAGGTATGGTGGCTATGTTGGATAAGCTCACTCTTTATTTAAGTGATGAATAACGCTCTGCTTATATAAAGGAGCAATTGACAGTTATTTCACAATTCTGCTTTATGTTCAAATGGAGCATTGTATCATACAAAGTCACCATGCCTTTCCCAACTGCCATTGTTTTGCATGTAATATAATCAGCAGGTAAATGACATTGATATACTATACATGCTACTTTAACAAATATGTTACATAGTTACATAGTTACATAGTTACATAGCTGAAAAGAGACTTGCGTCCATCAAGTTCAGCCTTCCTCACATTTGTTTTTTGCTGTTGATCCAAAAGAAGGCAAAAAAACCCAGTTTGAAGCACAATTTTGCAACAAGCTAGGAAAAAAATTCCTTCTTGACCCCAGAATGGCAGTCAGATTTATCCTTGGATCAAGCAGTTATTACCCTACATTGAAAGATTATATCCTTGAATATTCTGTTCTTGCAAGTATGCATCTAGTAGCCGTTTGAACATCTGTATGGACTCTGATAAAACCACTTCCTCAGGCAGAGAATTCCACATCCTGATTGTTCTTACAGTAAAAAAACCTTTCCTTTGCCTTAGGCGAAATCTTCTTTCTTCCAGTCTAAACGCATGGCCTCGTGTCCTATGTAAAGTCCGGTTTGTGAATAGATTTCCACACAATGGTTTGTATTGGCCCCGAATATATTTGTATAATGTTATCATATCCCCTCTCAGGCGACGTTTTTCTAAACTAAATAGGTTTAAATT
This sequence comes from Pelobates cultripes, assembly GCA_933207985.1. Taxonomy (NCBI): domain Eukaryota; kingdom Metazoa; phylum Chordata; class Amphibia; order Anura; family Pelobatidae; genus Pelobates; species Pelobates cultripes. The sequence continues at coordinate 147,995,636 of OW240916.1, read as the reverse complement.
TGTTAACCTTTCTTCATAGCGATATGTTCCATTCCTTTTATTAGTTTTGTAGCCCGCCTCTGCACTTTTTCTAGTGCCATAATATCCTTCTTTAGAACAGGTGCCCAAAATTGCACAGCATATTCAATATGGGGTCTTACCAGTGATTTATAAAGAGGCAAAATTATATTCTTGTCCCGAGAATGAATGCCCTTTTTCATGCATGACAATACCTTACTGGCCTTGGCCACTGCTGATTGACATTGCACATTGTTGCATAGTTTGTTGTCTATAACAATTCCCAAGTCCTTTTCATGTGTTGTTATCCCTAATTCGCTTCCATTAAGGGTATACGTTGCTTGTGTATTCTTTACGCCGAAGTGCATAACTTTGCATTTTTCAACATTAAATTTCATCTGCCATTTGAGTGCCCAGTCCCCCAGTCTATCTAAATCCCTCTGCAGCAAAGTAATATCTTGCTCACATTGTATTGTTTTACAAAGTTTTGTGTCATCTGCAAACACTGAAACATGACTTTCAATGCTGTCTTCAAGATCATTTATAAACATGTTAAATAGAAGGGGTCCCAGAACAGACCCCTGAGGGACACCACTTGCCACCTCTGTCCAGCTTGAAAATTTACCATTAATGACAACTCTTTGTACTCTGTTTTTAAGCCAATGTTCTACCCAAGAACAAGCATTTTCATCTAGACCGATTTCCTTGAGTTTGAACACTAATCTATTGTGTGGAACTGTATCAAATGCCTTGGCAAAATCCAAAAAGATCACATCCACGGCAACACCCTGATCTATACTTCTACTTACTTCTTCGTAGAACGCAATCAAGTTAGTTTGACATGACCTGTGCTTCATAAAACCATGCTGATTTTTGCTGATAACCATGTTCTTCTCAAGGAATTCTTGAATATTATCCCTTAATAAACTTTCAAATATTTTACCAGGCACAGAAGTTAAGCTCACAGGTCTATAATTTCCAGGCAAGGATTTTGAACCCTTTTTGAATATAGGAACCACATCTGCCTTCCTCCAATCCTCCGGAACACTTCCTGAAAGAAAAGAATCTTGAAAGATTAAAAACAGAGGTTCACTTATTTCTGCACTTAGTTCCTTAAGTACACGTGGATGGATACCGTCAGGCCCTGGAGCTTTGTTTATATTAACTTTCTTTAGTTGCTGCAGCACCTTGTCTTGAGTTAACCAATTACAATTATTCTGCAAGTTTTTAGTAGCAATCATTTGCACATCTATTGCCATGGGTTCTTCCTTAATATATACGGAGGAGAAAAAGTTATTTAAAATTCCTGCCTTTTCCTGGTCTTCATTAATTAACACCCCCGTTTCAGTTTTTAGTGTACCTACACTTTCATTTTTGGGTTTTTTAGAATTTATGTACTTAAAAAATGCTTTGGGGTTGGTTTTGCTCTCTTCAGCTATCATTATTTCATTTTGAAGTTTAGCAAGTCTAATTGCCTTTTTGCACGCATTATTTGCATCCTTATATCTTTTATAAGATGCATCTGATTTGTCCGATTTAAATGCTTTAAATGCCCTTCTCTTAGTTGTAATCTCTTGTTTTACTTCTCTACTAAGCCACATTGGTTTTAATTTGTTTCTTTTATATTTATTTCCCAACGGTACATACTGAGAAATGTACCTTTGTAATATTTGTTGGAAGATGATCCATTTATCCTCAGTGTTCTTTTCACTAAAGAGTTTATGCCAGTCAATATATTGTAAAGCTTCCCTTAACTTATTGAAATTGGCCTTTTTAAAATTATATGTTTTAGTATTCCCCATGTGCTTTTGTTTTTTTGAGTTTATTTCAAAGGACACTATATTGTGATCACTATTTCCCAAGTGCTCACCTACTTGAATGTTGGTCAAAAGATCAACGTTGTTTGTTAAAACCAGGTCCAGACAAGCATCCATTCTAGTTGGTGCTTGTACAAGTTGTGACATGAAGGTGTCATTTAACAAGTTTAAAAACCTAATTCCCTTTGCTGAGGCACTAGTCCCTCTGTCCCAATTTATATCCGGGTAATTAAAATCTCCAATAATTAAAGTGTTACCCAGATTTGCAGCTTTCTCAATTTGCTCAAACAGCTGTTGTTCCTCGTCAATATTAACATTAGGTGGTTTATAACATATCCCAACCAATAGTTGGTTTCCCTTCTTTTCCCCCAAGCAGATATTTACCCATAAAGCTTCCACATTATCCTCCTCGCATTCCATTTGCTTAACATTTGGCTTTAAATCATGTTTGACATACAAACATACCCCACCACCCTTCTTGTTTTTCCTATCCTTCCTAAATAACATGTACCCATTTAAGTTAGCTGCCCAGTCATGTGTCTCATCCCACCATGTTTCAGTTATGCCTATTATATCATATTGTTTAGTGTATGCTAATGCCTCTAGTTCCCCCATTTTGTTATTTAGGCTCCTTGCATTAGTAAGCATACATTTAATATTATGCGTCACTTGTATATTTTGTGAATTTTCAACATTACACAGCTTCTCTGTTCTGAGCTTGCCCCTCCCCCCGTTTCCACCCCCCTTATACTGTGCTAAAGCCCATCTCCTTTCTGTCCTATCTCCATTTTGTAGATTGCTATGACCCTCCCCCCCTACTACTAGTTTAAAATCTCCTCCAACCTTCTAGCCATCCTATCCCCCAGCACTGCAGACCCTCTCCCGTTTAGGTGCAATCCATCACCACTATAAAGGTTGTACCCAATCGCAAAGTCGGCCCAGTGCTCTAAAAACCCAAAACCCTCCTTCCTGCACCAAGACTTAAGCCACGCATTGACCTCTCTAATCTCCCGCTGCCTTTCCACTGTAGCACGTGGCACAGGTAATATCTCAGAGAATACCACCTTGGAGGTCCTTTTCTTAAGTTTGCTACCTAATTCCCTGAAATCATTCTTTAGGACCTTCCATCTTCCTCTTACTTTGTCATTGGTACCAACATGGACCATGACCGCTGGGTCATCCCCAGCCCCTCCCAATAATCCATCCACTCTGTCAGCAACATGCCGGACCCGAGCACCCGGGAGACAGCAAACTGTCCGGTTGAGCCGATCAGAGCGGCAGATTGCCCTATCTGCTCTCCTAATGATAGAGTCCCCTACCACCACAACCTGTCTTGCCTTCCTTACATTTTGATCCCCACCCGTACTAGGGGGGCTGTTAGCTCGGCTGTTAGAAGTAACAGCTTCCTCTAATACAGCTACTCCTGAGCTGATGCTCCCAACATCTTCCCTCAAACGGGCAAATCTGCTAGGTTGCACCAAATCAGGACTAGCTAGCCCTTTCCTCTTCCCTCCCCCCCTGCTTCCTCGCCCCACTGTCACCCAGCTACATGCCTGTTCCCCATCTGTCTTATCTCCTCCCTCTCCACTACCTGTCCCCACTAAACTCTGCTCAGTGAGCAGTAGACTCCTCTCAAGATTATCAATCTCCCTCAATGTTGCGATTTGCTTCTCGAGATCTCCAATCTGAGCTTCCAGAGAAGCCACTCGCACACAACCATCACAGAGGTATGGACCCTGGATGGGTACATCCAGGCATCCATACATGCAACAAGATGTGCATTGAGTTAAACCAGCAATCTTGCTAACACTCATTTCCCCTTTAAACAGTAAATAAAAACAATTACCTTGATAGTTTGAACCCCTTGCTTGTTTTAACTCCTGGTTTTCTAACTCCTACTTGAAAGAGTCTACTTAATAGAGGCTGCTTTCAAATAATGTGAGCAAGCTCAGTGAGTTAGGGCTGTGCCTTTATGGGGATACAAATCCCACACAGGTGTAATTAATGAACACTCCCCCAATGTATTTTAGTAGCCTAAATCAATCAACGAGGAACTTTATTTGACACTGCATTTTCCCTCCACATAGAAGGAAATAAATTTCAATTCAACAGTGGTAACAAATTTGTTAACAAACATCTGGCTTAGTGTTGTAAAACAAATACATCTATGTGTAAAAACACACAGAAACATTGTATTAAATGTTTAAATACCTTTTTTATGTGTTCTGATTGTTATGTAAAGTCAGTGCCTGGGGAATGGGGGTCAGTAACTAATGTACACATATTAGGTTAATATATTGCATGATGTTTACAGTCCATTTTGAAGGTTATTTGGGCATGGAGAAGCAATAATTTAGTTGTATATAATTGGAGCTACAGTATGGTATATGGATGACCTGGTGGACAATCAATTGTCCTTCAATCAGTCACTGGACACTTCCAAATTGTATGAGATGAATCTAATGCTATAGCCATTTTCTGCACTTGTTTTTTTCTGTAAGCTGGTCAAACCGTAAAGGAACCCTACAGGGTCAGGAATACAAATGTGTATAGGGTTAAAAACACTATTTAGGTGACCCTTAAATAAATAGAAAACGTACCTATATTCCAGCGCAAGAGCTGGCCCCACCCACACTGCGTCTCCTTGAAAGAGATCATCAGAATTGATGATCACAGCCAATCCAATGCTTTCCCATAGCAAAATACAGCTCTATGGGGAAAGTTCAGTGCCTCATGCAGAGCATGGAGATCCTGAATATCAGTTACAGTTACACCTTAAGTTGTCGCCATGGTCACAGTTACACATTCTTCACAATACTAATTATTTTCCTGATGAGTTGAGAGGCCGTAAATACTTGACAATTAAAGGGTAAGGAAGGTAGAGAAGAAAAATAATAAAATAATGAAAAAACAAACAAAGTTTGTACCAGTGACCTCCAGTCAAACAATAGTCAATTATCTTTGATTTCATCTTACCACGGTAGCCATCTATGTCACTGGCCAAAACCTCGAGATAAACTCAAGCCATGGAGTCTACATTTGTGCACATCTGCCAAGATTGCCCTCAAGCGCAGCTGTGAAAGTTTCCAAACAATAGTCAATGATCTTTTATTTTATCTTACCACAGTAGCCATCTATGTCACTGGCCAAAACCTCGAGATAAACTCAAGCCATGGAGTCTACATTTGTGCACATCTGCCAAGATTTCCCTCAAGCACCGCTGTGAGAGTTTCCAAACAATAGTCAATGATCTTTTATTTTATCTTACCACAGTAGCCATCTATGTCACGGGCCAAAACCTTGAGATAAACTCAAACCATGCAGTCTACATTTGTGCACATCTGCCAAGATTGTCCTCAGGCGCCGCTGTGAGAGTTTACAAACAATAGTCAATGATCTTTTATTTTATCTTAGGGTTTCCATATTGTAAATCTCCTCCACCCTTGCCATCCACTGCTGGAAGTTTGGCGCACCCGTCTGCCTCCATAGTATAGGAATCAAAGACTTAGCGGCATTTAATAGGTGTTTCACCAATTTTTATATTGTGCCACAGGGTCAAACCTGAAGTGATGAAAAATAGGAGTTAGCCATGACATAGGCATCCAGCAATCATCCATCTCTACTGCCAACTATAATAAACTTCAAGAAATATGTTTGCTGATGATGTTTTAAAGAAAGCCACACAAGTGAAGTGGTGTAAGTCACTTCAGCACTTGGATGCAGAAATTGTTGAAGTAATGATTTCACTTTGTGGTCTCTTCTGTGGCATCAAAAGAATATTCTCTTCCTTTGAACTTGGTCATTCTAAATTGAGCAATCGACTGGGGCTTGATAAAGCAGGAAAGATAGTTTTTCTTTTCCAGATTATGAACAAACAAGAGAATGAAGATGACTGAGTTGCAGAAGACAGATTTTTACGTTTTTCATGTGGACCCAGCTGATGTATTCTGTTTAAGTTTTTTAAAATAATTTGTTTTACCACTTCAGTTAAAACATTGATTTCTAAGCAAATACAAGAATATGTATGCTATATAATGTTATTGTTTTAGTTAAAACAATTTAAGTAGTCCTCCAAATATGAGTGATTGACCTATTGAACTAAAATCAATTCTGATATTGCTGTTTTACTAATCTGTCAGGTTATTCTAAATATGAAATCTTCCTCTAGCTGAAAATATTAAAGATTATAGCTACCAGCAAGAATGAGTTGTAAAGGGACACTATAGTCACCAAAACAACTATAGCTTAATAAAGCAGTTATGGTGTATAGAACATGTCCCTGAAATCTCACTGCTCAATTCCCTGCCATTTAGGAGTAGAGATGTCGCGAACCGTCCGCGAACTTCTCGCGAACGGTTCATGGCGAACTCCAGTCAGCTGACACATCCCGGCCAATCTCCAGCAGACCCTCCCTCCCAGACCCTCCTACTTCCTGGACAGCATCCATGTTGAAGGCAGCTTCAACATGGATGCTGTCCAGGAAGTAGGAGGGGCTGGGAGGGAGGGTCTGCTGGAGATTGGCCGGGATGTGTCAGGTGACTGGAGTTCGCCATGAACCGTTCGCGAGAAGTTCGCGGACGGTTCGCAACATCTCTATTTAGGAGTTAAATCACTTTTTTCTGTTTAAGCAGCCCATGCCACACCTCCCCTGGCTGTGACACAGTCTGCAGGAAAACGGTTTCCTTTTCGATCAGATGTTGACTTACATTTAAAGTTTTTATCTCCTGCTTTGTAAATTGAATTTTAATCACAGACAGGAGCCTGGAAGGGTCTAGCAAGCTATTAGCAGTGCAGGATATAAGAAAATCTAAAATAAACAGAATTTGTAATAAAGGAAGTATAAACATTAGATGACTTTTATAGTAGGTATTTAGTTTAGAATGTAAGTCACATGCAGGTGTTAGGTGTCACTAGGGCTGTTTAACCCCTTGAGGACCGATGACGGTTCAGAACCGTCATCGGAAAAATCCCCTTGGGGACCGATGACGGTTCTGAACGTCATAACGGTCTGGGGCTACTTACCTGATCGCCGTCGGTCCCCCGGCGGCGATCAGCGCTCCTCCCGGTCCAGGGAACTGCCTGTCTGCCCGGGCAGTCTCCCCTGGGCAGATCAGGACCCTGCGGCCACGTGATCACTCGATCACGTGGCCGCAATAGGTGCCTGTGTATCTGCCTGCAGGGGGAATGTCTGTGCTGACAGGCAGTCTCCCTGCAAGTGAAAAATCAAAAATAAAGTTAAAAAAATAAAGCAATCAGTGTAAAACAATAAATAATATGTATATATATATATATAATATATATATAATGTCATACTATGTGTATTTTATATACGTATATTAATATAAAAATACACTTAATTTAAATTACACACGTATATATACACAATATATATAATAACTATATATATTGTATATATATATATATATTATTGTAAATTATAAATAATAGGTTAATAAAAATAAATAACAAAAAGTAAAAATAATTTTTAATAATTAAATTATATATATATATATATATATATATATGTAATTTTACCACATGACAGGAGGCTTCATATTTGCATATCTTTCTTTACTGAAAACTCCAGCAGCATAGAAACATAACAACCAATCAGAAAAAAGTTATGATGCCCATAAAAGGCCCTGCCTATGACATCACTTCCTCTTTCTTTGCTGCTCCAGCCATACATCAGGTCAGAGTATTTTACCTCTCTGGTAGATTCTTAATTTACACTGTTTTTTGATTGTCATACCACTATATATTACTCTATTTATTGCTAACACCTGCTACCTTGGCCCCCCTTATTCCTGTCCCTTCACTGTATCCCTCTGTTTTTTCCCCCTTTTTATTTCCACCTTACTGCCAGGTATCCGCGGGCGCAACGACTACCCGTGTCGCGCTCGCCTCGCGGACTGGCTCTTCACTTACACAGGGGACTGTATGGGGACGGGTGGAGGGAGGCTGGGGTCAGCATTTGTGTTGCACACTGCCTGTCAGTTTTACATTAAAGCAACAGTACCATGCCGGATGCGATTTGACGGCAGGATCACTAAGAAAACTGAGTGTATTGCGGTGTACCCTTCACAGGGATACATATATGTATATTTACTGTGCTTAGTGTACATATTGAACGTGGGTGTCCTCTGGGTAATTTTTCATGGCACACCACCTGGGATGACCCCCAGATATGCATGCAATGCTTGTAAGGTGCCAATAATTATAATATGGGTGTCCTCTGGGTTACCATGGCACACCACCTGGGATGAACCCAGCCTAATAGACATGGGTCCTGCGGCTGCAGACTTTATGGAGACAGGCCCCATGCGCCTATATAATAAGCCTGTATAGTTAAAAACCATGCATACAGCTCTGGCATACATTTGTGGTGAACTCGGCTAGCCAGACCGACACCACTACCAGTCAGTCGCGCCTGCACCACGGCTCTCAGTAGCCAGATTAAACTAATAGAGGTGACCCCTCTACACTTGGCACGAGTATTCATACTCTCCGACATACTAAAGCAGGCATTTCAAACCATTTTAACTGGGTGATCCCCAGTTCTACCAGGAGTCTAACACCCCTACGTGCTGACCCTCACACTATCTCCCAACAGGACGGGAACGAGTCATGGTGGACACTCTCAACGTTCCCAAGATTTCTAGGCAATGATAAACGCCACAGTAACGGCCTCAGTGGAGAAGGTTCTGTTATGAACTCTACCCCACACCGCTTGATAGAGACCTCAGGTCCACAAGCCTTCAAGTCAAAACGGCAAGGGAAGGGCTCCAGCCCCCCTGCCACTAAGGTCAAGGGCAAGACGCCCATCGAACAGACCAAATAGGCGGAGCACCGGGAATCCAAACCCCGTCCGCCACAATCTTCCGACAAAGAAGACTATTACCCACCACGTACTTTGGACATGGTAGATGAGCGACACGAAGACAGCTCACCGTCTGAGGAAATGGAACGGCAAGACCTTCCCCACACTTCCTCGAAGTACGTTAGGGAAACCTTACTCTGTGACGGCGGCTGAGGCAGAGATAACTGTAGCGGCACTAAACCAGAGTAGCCGAAGACGGAACGTTCCTGGACGAACACTATTGGCTGCGCAACCCTCGGGGGATGGAAGGATGCGCACGCCTCAAGACCGAGTTACCCCAGGGTACACAACTCAACCCTACCACCTCCAAAGAATGGTCTTAATGCTCGATATGCCTCCTGGGCAACGTAAATGACGCACTATGCGCCGACAGACGCAAATCTGTACTGGGCCACATCGACAACACACTATTGGACTTACGACAAGAATTCGGCCCAAAAGCACAAGGCCTACTATTCGACGTAGTGTTCATTGCAGTACTCAAGAAACACGTGAATTTATTCACCACACTAAATTAAACCCAGACCTCGCTAAAACAAGTCTTCCACAACCCTACGGGGAAAGGTGTTTCTGGGAGGACTGGTCGGTAGCTGAACCGAGCCACCAGCCGCTTCTGGGCGACAGGTTCCAGATCGTATACACAGTCCTCATATTTCTCCCATCTACTACACAAAGGAACCCATCCGCTTCATCTACTAGTGTGTCAACCTACATAACTAACTGTTTCCAATATTATGACCGGCAACCTGTCTCTGTTTTACAGAATTGGGAGATGACTACCAAAGTCACCTGGGTTCTCCAGACAGTACAAGGCTATGTCATAGAGTTTTATCACAGCCGTGCAGGTCGCCCCTTCACCTCCATTACGCACGCTGGCGGAACAGGAACGCCTCGTGGACAAGAAAATCTGCACCCTCTTCAGGAGGGGCGCAATTCAACATGCACCGGAGGGGAAGGCTTCCCCAGCAAATTTTTCCTGGTCAAGAAGAAGCCAGGAGACTACATCAATGGAACTCCTACATGGTATACAAATGCTGCAAGATGGAGGAAATTCGTCTTCTACAAGACCTCCTAGGCGATAACGACTGGTTTACACATCTGGACCTCAAGGACGCACGCTTGTCAGTACCCGTTGCCCTGGACTGCCGAAGTTTTCCTCCGATTCCAATGGTGAGGACAAACACGGCAGTTTACGACTCCGTGGTGCTCGCGAACCTACTGTAACCAGTGAGGGCACACATCCGTAAATTTGGGCGTGCGATGCCTCGTATACCTGGAAGACTTGCTGATTCTTTACGAATCCAGGCTACGTTTGCAGACAAATTTGTCGTTCACTTTCGGGACTCCATGGGTTTTTTGTTGTACACAGACAAAGATCGCTTCTCCATCTGAATCGGGCCAGTTCCTCGGTTTCGACATCGGCTTGGAGAACTACGTTCCGCGTCCGTCTACGGCAAAGAGCGCCTCTATAAGGATAGCTGTCAGATTGTGGGATTCCTCTCCTCCTCTCCTCCTCCATACAAGCGTTATTCCCTGGCCCACTACGACTGATGGTGAGATACGTACGCACCGGTCACTCATACGACCACTGGATCCCACTGCCAGCGGAAGTGAGGATGGAATTTCGATGGTGATTACTTCACATACAAACTTGGATTGGCAAAACGATCTTTGACTCTTCCTTCGGATACGGGGCGATGGATGAACCCCTGCAAACGCGACCCAGCCGTTCTCCACAATAGCAAGGGTGCTTCGATACACACACACACCCACAAGATATCGCTCCTGCTCATGACACCCCTCGGGCAGGGCCAACCGTGATTTCCCGGATCGCCTGGAGATGTCTCGCAAAGACCCTCTACTACTCCCTACCTTCCCTCTACTTCTGACGGGACCTCGAGGGGAAGCCCACTCCCTTGTCATGGAAGGACAACTGGCACTAGTTGCCTGGACGGCTTCAGGGGCTCCTGGTCGGTTCACGACCTATTGCATCAACTAAGACCTCCTATGGGACTCATAGGCTCCCAGCACCAGGAAAGGCTATATTTCTGCCTGGTCGGCCTGGAGTGATTGGTGTGTGGAAAGGGATTCCGATTCCTTTACCGCACCTGTCCCACTGATCCTCAACTATCTGTCACACCTGGTCTCGTTGGGTCGATCATATCGATCCCTCAACGTGATCAGATCCGCCATATCGGCGGCGCACGTTCCGGTACAGGGCAGACCAGTAGGTCAAGATACACTGGTTTGTCGACTACTGCGGGGTGCCGAATTGTCAAGATCCCTGCACCCAAATATTCACGCCTCTGGCAGGTGGATGTGGTGCTGAGATTCCTTAGGGAATGGCCGGACAATCCTTGTTTGTCACTGAAGCAACTTTCAGCCAAACTAGCCCTCTTATTATGCCTCACCTCATTTAGACGGTGGCGGACGTTAGGGCTTGCGATATGGATGGTTTCTCTCTCACACCAGACGGGGTTACCATTACCATGTCGAGATGAACTAAGTCTGATTCGTTTTCAGTGTCATACCCATGCTTTGTGTCAGACGCCACACTATGCGTGGTCAGAACGCTAATGGGGTACACCAATATCTCTACCCCCTTCAAACTCATTCGACGGATCACCTTCTGACTTCTTACGTGAACCATCATGGACCGGTGTCTACCGCAACACTGGCCAGATGGGTCCGCTGGTTTTTGTCTTTAGCGTCGAACCTTGTTTCGGAGCCCACTCGGTCAGGGGAGCGGCGGCCTCACAAACCTTTTCGGCCGACGCTTCCCTAGCCGACATTATACGCTGCGCGGACTGAGCGCGAGAGAGTACGTTTAGAACGTTCTATTTTCGGCAAACATCTCATGCTTCAATTCAAAGCTTTAAAAATGCAAATATGAAGCCTCCTGTCATGTGGTAAAATTGAAGATTATATTAGCTTTAGTGTACTAATAATCTTAATTTTAGTAATCACAGGAGGCGAACACTGGTGAGACCTCACTTGGAGTATTGTACACAGTACTGGAGACTGTATCTTCAGAAGGATATTGATACCTTAGAGAGGGTTCAGAGAAGGGCTACTAAACTGGTTCATGGATTGTGGGATAAAACTTACCAGGAAAGGTTAAAGGATCTTAACATGTATAGCTTGGAGGAAAGACGAGACAGGGGGGATATGATAGAAACATTTAAATATATAAAGGGAATCAACACAGTAAAGGAGGAGACTATATTTAAAAGAAGAAAAACTACCACAACAAGAGGACATAGTCTTAAATTAGAGGGACATAGGTTTAAAAATAATATCAGGAAGTATTACTTTACTGAGAGGGTAGTGGATGCATGGAATAGCCTTCCAGCTGAAGTGGTAGAGGTTAACACAGTAAAGGAGTTTAAGCATGCGTGGGATAGGCATAAGGCTATCCTAACTATAAGATAAGACTAGGGACTAATGAAAGTATTTAGAAAATTGGGCAGACTAGATGGGCCGAATGGTTCTTATCTGCCGTCACATTCTATGTTTCTATGTTTCTATATTTCCCACCCTATAGGATCCCTCCCATGTTTCTCGTGTTGAACAGAATATGTCCTTTATGTTCAGGAAGGTAAGTACGTATGGTTTGTATGTTTGCTACTTAGACCTGTATCTTGTGAGTCTTGTATTGGCTGAATATTAGACATGAACCTTGCATTATGTTGTGTTTATAGATTCTTAAATATCATTGCGTTAGAATAAATATATATTGATATGTTTCATATTCTAATGTTCGTTGGTATATCAGATGCTTAATGCTTATTGTATGCGGACAAGTTATCACGCCAGATACCTTTCACCTTTTTCTTTTTCTTGCAGCGTGAACGTCTTCTCATCGAGACAAAGAATCACCTTCCATACCTCTGCATCGCGGAACTAATGGAGTTGGATATTCTAATATGTTGTTGAACTGTTGACGTAATATGATTATGTCTCTTGTTGTTATTTATTGTTTCGCTTCAAAGAAAGAGGAAGTGATGTCATAGACAGGGCCTTTTATGGGCATCATAACTTTTTTCTGATTGGTTGTTATGTTTCTATGCTGCTGGAGTTTTCAGTAAAGAAAGATATGCAAATATTCGCCTCCTGTCATTACTAAAATTAAGATTATTAGTACACTAAAGCTAATATAATCTTCAATTTTATTCTAACAGTATTTTGATAATAACATATATATATTTATATCAAAATACACTTAGAATGTAATGATATATATCTATGTATAAATAAATAAATAAAAATAATACGAAATATACATATGACCATATACATAATTACATAAATAATTTCATAAATATACACGTAGACGTCAAATATATATGTATATATATTAAAATTCTATGTGCGTATTTATGTAATATTTTTACCTAATTAAGTAATTTTAATGATTGCAATTTGAGAGACCTGCCTGCCAACCCAGGCCGAAAGTCCAGAGAATTTAATTTGCTAGCACTGTGTTTAACCCTGTTACTTTCTATGACACCCTAAAACCTGTACATAGGGGGAACTGTTTTACTCGGGAGACTTTGCTGAACACAAATATTAGTGTTTCAAAACAGTAAAACATATCACAGCGATGATATTGTCAGTGAAAGTGATGTTTTTTGCATTTTTCCCACACAAACGGCACTTTCACTGATGATATTATTGCTGTGATACATTTTACTGTTCTGATACACTAATATTTGTGTTCAGCGAAGTCTCCTGAGTATAACAGTACCCCACATGTAGAGGTTTTATAGTGTTTGTAAAAGTTACAGGGTCAAATATAAGGCTTGATTTTACTTCTTTTTTTTTTATTGAAATTTGTCAGATTGATTAGGTTGCCTTTAAGAGCGTATGGTAGCGCAGGAATGAGAATTAGCCCCATGATGGCATACCATTTGCAAAAGAAGGCAACCAAAGGTATTGCAAATGGGGTATGTTCAGCCTTTTTTAGTAGCCACTTAGTCACAAACACTGGCCAAAGTTAGCGCTTTTTGCATTTTTAACACACAAACAAATATAAATGCTAACTTTTGCCAGTGTTTGTGACTAGGTGGCTACTAAAAAAGACTGGACATACCCCATTTTGAATACCCTGTGTTGTCTACTTTAAAAAAATATGTACATGTGAGGTGTGATTCGGGGATTTATGACAGATAACGGTGTTACAATTTCACCATTGATAAATTTAAAATATATATATATTGAAACAGCAATTTCCTACTTGTATTTATATGCCTATAACTTGCAAAAAAAAAAGCAATAAAGCATGTAAACACTGGGTGTTTTTAAACTCGGGACAAAATTTTAAATCTATTTAGTAGTTTTTTTCATTAGCTTTTGTGATAAGTAAAAGATTTTTCAAGTAAAAGTCCAAAAACATGTTGTTTTTTCAATTGTTCACCATATTTTATTACTTTTTTAAAATAAAATATATGACATGATACAAATAATGGTATGTAAAGAAAGCCCTCCTTGTCCTGAAAAAAAAATAATATATAACTTGTATGGGAACCGTAAATGAGAGAGCGGAAAATTACAGCTAAACACAAACACCACAAAAGTGTAAAAACTGCTCTGGTCCTTAACCCCTTAAAGACCAAACTTCTGGAATAAAAGGCAATCATGATATGTCACACATGTCTGAGTGACTGCCACTAGAGGTGTTCCTAGGGACTTTTGCAGTAATGTAAACAGTGCCTTTTCTCTGACTCGATTAAAGGAAATATACTCGTTTTCCTGGCACTATAGTGCCCTGAGGGTGCCCCCACCCTCAGGGTCCCCCTCCCGCCGGGCTCTAGGGGGTGGAAGGGGTTAAACTTACCTCTTTCTCTGCCTCCTCTCCTCGGCTGAAAGGCACCCAGACAACTTCATTAAGCTGAAGTGGTCTGGGTGCCTATAGTGGTCCTTTAAGCTGTTGTTGTTCTGGAGACTGCAGTGTCCTTTTAAGTATATGTAGAAAAATTAGAAATACTCATTACTACCTTTAGTACATGACTTGATCCTTCAGTCATATACATACACCTTGGGTCACACAGTGCTTGAAAACCAACAGTTAGTGTCCATGTGCATGATCTTCCCTTCTTCACTGGCACAGAAGCAGGAAAGTACATAGAGACAAAATGTTGTTTTTTCAAACACTATTAGACCAAAGGTGCATGTTTGTGGCTGAAGGATGTAAAAGTAAGAATGAGGTTCTCTCATTTTATTTTTTACATATAGTGAATAAAAAAAAAACAACAGCAATAGAGCACTGTTGGCATATTTGAAAGCTATTATTCACTTTAAAAAAAATTAATAAAAAAAAAAAAAATGATCAGGCTTAGGTGGCATGATTCCAAATCCAAATCAAAAATACATCATTCTATGAGCAGAAAATACAATATACCTTGAAAAACACTGAACTAAATCCAAACCAGCCATTCAATGCATGTTGACAGAGCATAGGACAGCACTACAGCTGTTCTGTGACCCCTGACTCGGTCAGGTTGTATCAACTTACAGTACTGCTGCTCTAAGCACAGCTATAGGAAGAAGGCGGAGAGAGATCTCCTGTGGGGCAAAAATGACCCACCCCACACTCAGTCTGAACTGCTGCTCAACAAGTTTGCTCCTCTCTCACCTCACCTTGGACAGTGATACGTAGCAAAACTACCTGTCTCCAGTGCTCTTGGCGAGAGGCGGGGCAGAGCTCTCTAATGCTGCTCTGCCCTGTAAGCCCATCAGACCATACATGCAGGTGCAGTCTCCTTACTCATGCAGAGTGTTCTGCATCCCTGCTGTCCTCCGTGCACCTCTAGAATGAAAAGTACACTCTAGACTCCAGAACAATGGAGAACATTGGATGTAAGATTTGGATGATGAGGGAATCCAAGAGTCCATTCCCTCTTCACACCTGACCCTCCAGAGGAGGAGATTGGCAGCAGGGCAACTAGAAAGGCACAGGGAGGAGAACCAATCTTCTGTGCTGTCATCTGCCATCTGGATTATTGCAGAAGGGTGGAATCGTGCGACTTCCCTATAGAATGTTTGGATAACTTAGTTCAGTTTCTGGGAATTCTTGGAGCCTGCTGGCCACGTCTGCAGATCTCTCTCCAATTGTTGTTTTGTTGCTGCTGCCGGCTGCTTCATGCTGTGCGTTTGGATTAATTACAATGTTTACTCAGCTTATCAGTGTATATTTTCCAAATCATTTTAGCTGCTGACTCCACTTATTCTCCTTTCACCCACAACTTTTCTTGTTACTTTGTGTTTGAGGTAGGTGCTACTTTGGTCTGCCGGCCACCTATTACAGGCACATTCCTCCGTGTGACTTATTGTTTCTGTCCTACCTGCTGCCTGGAGAGAGCTGCTCTGGATGGAAGAGAAGGGCGAGCTGTCCAGGCTCCGCGCCCTCTTCCTCACCTATGATGCCAAGCGTTCTGGACGCCTGAAAAGGGGTGACTTCTCTTCACTGTGCGCGGAACTGAGGGTTAACCCTTCAGAGGTGGAGACCATCTTCCGACGTCTTGATACGGACAGGGACGGGTCGATTACTTTTGAAGACTTTGTGATCGGGTTTCGTGGGGCAAAGGGACCCCAGATGCCAGAAGGTACATGGAACCCTAGCAATGTGGGAACCCCCCTAAGCCCTGTTACATCACAGAATGAGGTTCACCATGAGGAGGAGACCTTCAGTCCAGCTTGGGAGGACTTCCAGCTCAGATTGGGAGACGAGGCCAACTTTATCCCAAGGTCAGTCACAGCTGTATACGGAAAATAAGTCAAATCGTGTTTATTTTGGATCTCTAAGGGCAGTTTTTTCTATACCTTAACATAAGGAAATGTAAGGCAGTTGTTGAAACATAAGAAAAATTGTCTGATTCAATATTGAGAATTTTCCTGAAATAAATCAGCACCAAGTTTGTTGACATTTAATAAGAACATTTCTAATCTTTCTTTGACTTAAGTTCTCTAGAGGTATAATAATATATGAAAGATTATATAATATATATATATATTACCCGTATGTATTACGTATTTGCTATTTATATCACCCAATATGATTTACATTATAGTGCAACGTCTGACAATACATATGTTTCTATTTAAATAACATATTAAATACTATATTTACTAAATTTTTTGCAATCCCCTGCCCAGATGCTTGGAGCCAATGCTAATCGCACCTGTGGTCATGTAAAGATTTAAATTGGGACCCACCCAGTGCTCCTACGTTGAATAGATTAAATTACTGGATTTAGATTGTTGGGATATAGTGCAAGAAATATAATAGTACAAGTATGATGAATCCCCTTATACACAATGTTCCTGGCAGTCAGAGTTTATTCTCCCCCAGTTGGTGGAGAATATAGCTTGGTTGTAAAGCACTGGTGGAGCCTAGGCTCTAGTATTGAGTGTAAGGGATCCATGGTCACAGAATAGACATATCATGAGCGCTGTCCTTAATGTTAATATAGAAAAAAAAAAATTATCCCAAGTCATGATTCCAGCACAATTCATTGATTCCATAGGATGGTACCCCATGGTACAATTGACAAGCCTCAACAGTGTGTGGTAGACCAAACCAAACATTTTCAGACAGCACATAAGTTGTATTAAATTGTGTCAGATAGTATTATAGTCCTGGGGGGTGGAAACATGGGACAACATTGAATTAAAAATGATTTTGTTTAACATATGGTACACATGGGCTGAGGCAAACAAGCTCTTATTTATCTGGGGCCTGCAAGAATATTCTGTAAGCGAATAGTTCTATTTCATGTCAATACGTAAAGGTGTCCCTTATTCTGTTACTGTTAAACCACTGATCAATCTGTTTAATCAATCTATAAAGCTAAATGACTCAATCACATCAGTTCCCACCGATATTTATTTTGAGCACTCACTGAACCCCAATGTCCTCTGCCTAAGGAAGGCAATGAATATTGGACACCCTTTATGGTCAATCGAAAAATATCAGGACATACATTAATTTCAAGTCTACACAAAATGCTAATGGAAAGTTACATAGCCCAATAAGGTGGTAGAATGTTTAGTTTACTGGAAAGCTGAGACTTTTGCAAAAAAAACACAAAAACTGCATGTGAACATGTTTAAAATTGTTCAGAAGTATTACATGTATTTTTAAATAGGTCATTTGCATTAATATTTTTTTTGTCTCATTGTACTGGCATGCATTGGGCCTTGTCCTGATTGGCTGCTTGCTCTCTCTCTGTGAACGTTTGTTGCATCATGCATTTCGCATTTCACCTGATGCAGAAGATGAGGAAGGGGAAATTTTTGTAGCAGTGCCCAACTGGACTATAGCACAGAGAAATTCATTTAGTATGATTGCTGTATAGATGGAAAATTTACCTTAAAACAACTGCTGAGAAAACAATTGTAATACAGTGTTGGGTAATAGTAATATCTTATGGTCTCAGGACATACTTTCAATAATTATAATTCCAACCGGTAAAACATTTGGATTATATATTATATTATATTATATATATATATATATATATATATATATATATATATATATATATATATATATATATATATATATAAATAAATTAAAGGTACATGCTGCATGTCCACTAACAGGGGTAATTTGTTTTGATACCCCCTGCAGTTGTGGCTAAGTTAACCACTCCCCTTCCCACCCACTTTATTTATCTCTTCCTCTTATATTTCCAGTTTTTTCTTCAACAGTGATGGAAAATCGTTGGAGTCCTCTAACATTTAGTGAAATGTGGTTGCTAGTAGCGGTGATTTGTCTAAGCACCAAAAACACTGCAATGCTGTCCTTTTACATTTAATTTCTTAGAATTTGCATAGAACAGGTCTAAAGTGTCTGGCACATGGTATGTCCTTGTGAAAACATTCAAAACAGGAAGTTTTTACATTCTACACCACGCACAGCGTAATGATAACCTAACTAGCCAGTGCACTGGATTTAATGCTTCTCTATGAGAAGCATTGGATTGAAGGATTATGGTAGCTGCAACGCATGTGCTATGTCCACAATGATTCTCAATAAGCATGGGACTGAGATCATCCATCATGTGGATCTCACAAGAGGCAGCGTGGCTGCAGTGAGAAGACTCCCATGGAGCTGAAATATCGGTAACTTTGTTGCCTTATTTTAAAAGGGGGGGTCTTAGGTGCATTATTGGATGAGCTTATATGTGCGGCAGTTAGAAAGTAGGTATGTTAGTATATGGAGCTTGGTTAAGGAGGCAAGCTTATAGTACAAAATACTACAAATTCTTTCTATGTTTTATGTAAAAGCTGTAGGATTTTGAGTAGGCAAAAATGTAGCATGCTATTCAGCATTAAGTTATTAAGTGTATCAAAGTTGTTTTGGTGGCCGGAGTGTCGCTTTAACATTGAGGCAACCATAAGGTTGCCACCTTTGTTGGAAAAAAACACCGGCTATGTTAATTTGCATAATAATCAATTAAATATATATGTCATCACAAAACACAATGCTACCTAATGTTATGTAACATTGCAAGAAGTGACAAGAGAGGAAAATAAACATTTCCAGGGGGAAAGCTTCCTAATTTACTTAAAAAAAACTACATCTAGGGGGCAGAGCTGAGCAACTGACCTGAGCGGACGCACGATCGATGAGCTCCGGGCTAATCTACCAAAATCCGTCGAAAATAACCTATTTGCGAGACTCAATACTGCTGCCATACAGCCCCTAATGATCATGGCCAGGAAAACCAAGAAGCTGAAACCCGAGTGACCAAAGCTGGGTATGAATATAGGGGATCTTCTCTGCCAGGCACATGGCGCGTTTGGGCCCATGATGGCCGCCGACCTGGGGGATTTGTACAACAACTCAGACGAGCTGTCCCCAGACGAAGATGGAGGCAGATTGACACCATTTTCGCAGCCTCCACCTAAGCCTAAGACCTGCGACCCCAGACCGTTGACGGCAGAAATGCTTGAGAACATGCTG
Source organism: Pelobates cultripes (assembly GCA_933207985.1). Taxonomy (NCBI): domain Eukaryota; kingdom Metazoa; phylum Chordata; class Amphibia; order Anura; family Pelobatidae; genus Pelobates; species Pelobates cultripes. The sequence goes on along the minus strand of OW240916.1, from coordinate 147,975,973 downwards.
GATGCCCTTCAGAGGTCCATACAGGCGGATGTGGCCCTGCTTCGCACTGATATCATGGGCCTGGTAGGCTGCATCAGCGCTGTGAAAGTCACTTCTGAGCAACACACTCAAATAATAGCGCAACTCCAGCAAGACATTCACCCACTTACAAAACGTCAAGCAGCCTCCAATTTGCGCTTTGCCTTGCTGGAAGACTCAAGACGCGCAACAATTAGAAAATCTGGGGAATATCGGAGAGCATACCCGCTGCAGAGCTTCCACATTTTATCCGATGGCTCGTGGCCATCTACTGGAGCCCAAGCAATCCAGAATAGGCAAACCTGGAGAAAGCACCAGAATCGGCACCCAGAGGCCTGATAGTGCAATTTTGCAAAGTAGCAGACAAGACACTGATGCAAGCGGCGCTTAAGGGGACTGCACAGCTCAACTTTGAGAACATGGCTCTCTCTTTCTTCGCGGATCTCTCCGGCAAGACACTACAATGGCGCAAAACACTACAACCCCTTACAGCCCTGCTCCGCAACCATGGCAAAGAATACCACTGGATATCTCCATGGGCCTTACTAGTAAGACAGGGAGACGCGATACACTCCATCACAGATATCTCCGAAGCACCCTCACTCCTCACCAAACTGGGCCTTCCATGGGACTCTTTACAATGCTCTAGCAACCAGGCAATGACCTTAGTGACCCATAGATGGGACCAGACCACGATCACTCTATTCATCCTGAAAACAACAACGGCAGCAGCCGCTACAGTACCTACCTGAGATGGTGAAGTAGGCACCAGGAACTTACCTCGTAAAATGCATGGGACACCCCCACACTGCGGTTCAAAGTTGGTTAAACTTTTAGTTCTGGACCTTTCTCCCTTTTGATTTTACGTTTTATTGGCCCACCTGCCTGCATCACTAGTCAGTTACGCTCAATTCCTACTTGGCCCTAATCCAGGCTCTGATATCTCTCACCCCTACCCCCCTGTCTCCAACAGTATAGCCCAAGTCACAACCTGCCATCTCCTGCTATACACTTCTGGTACCTCACTGTAAACCCCCAGGAACACCTGTCCCCACCATAAGTATCAATCATATTTCAATGTTGGTCCTCGCTCTTGAATACCTAAATTGTTGAAACAGCAACTAGATGCAAAACCAGAATATTCAAGAATTTTTCAATGTAGGGTAATAGCTGCTTGATCCAAGGATAAATCTGACTGCCATTCTGGGGTCAAGAAGGATTTTTTTTCCTAGTTTGTTACAAAATTGGAAGTGCTTCAAACTGGGTTTTTTTTGCCCTCTTTTCGATCAACAGCAAAAATAAAAATAAAATGTGATGAAGGCTGAACTTGATGGACGCAAGTCTCTTTTCAGCTATGTAACTGTCAGGATTACAGTATGATCCAGCATGTAGAATTGTGTAACACAGAGGACTGATAGGTAACGTATACCAGACCTTAGAATAGCCAGACTAACGTACCAAAGAATAGTCAGGAATAGCCGAGGTCAAGGGATACAGAAAGAGACACAACAATAAGGAAAAGCCAGGAGTCAGGGATACCAGAAAACAGGGAAGTCAAAAACAGTGCCAAAGTCAAATAACCAGAAATACCAGAATAAATAACGCGCTCTCGGACAACCACAAGGGAAACTACGACAGGGCACTGAGCAGGATGAGAACTGGGCCTAAATACCCCTCCTCTAGATATGATAGGCTGTAACCAGCCTTTGACCCCAAAGTCAGTTACCAGGTTCCCATTTGCATAATTGCTGCTCAGCATTAACCCTTCTGTGGATTAGGTTGCTGCTCGGCACAACTTTTCCTGTGTGGACAGTATGTATGTTGGGGCTTTGCAAGCCTGTCATAACCTGCTGCACACAAAAAATAAAGAATAAACCCCCCCCCCCAAAAAAAAACTACATATAAAGTGTGTATTGGCCGTGTCTAACTGTGCATGTGGCATTGTGTATGTGTAGTAATATGACTGTGTACACTGGCAGGAAGTGTTTGTAAGGGTGTATAATGTGTGCGATGTTATGTGTATACTCTGTGTTTGTGTAGTATTGTGTGATCTGTATTCTGTGTATAGAGGTGTGTGTCATTGAGTATTTACAGTGTGTGGTGTGTGTATAGTACTGTACTGTGTCTGAGTATGTGTGTAAATACTGTAAGTGGATACTGTTTCTGAGTGGGTTTATTTGTCATTGTGTGTATATAGCAATGTGTGTACCTGTCATGTACAATAGGGGAGGATATTCTGGCTCATTTTGCAAATTGAGGATAGCAACATTACCACAGCATCTGCAAACACTTGACCTGTGCAATGTGACCAGAGACAATATAGAAAACACAACTGTCATCTGTATGTTTAATGAAATAGATTGAAATAGTTTGAAAACTAATCAAATATCATATTGAACTATTTGCTCAAGAATTGCCCAATTTTGGCAGGTATTTTTGTGCAAGTGTGCAGTTGACTAGTTTTTCAAAATTACATTAAGAGACCAATTAAAATACTGTTTATGAAAGCAAATAAGACCTAATTATCCTAGCTAGTGTGCTCTGTATACATTCAGAGATGTTGCTGTTACGTGCTGGCACAAAACCTTAATTAATTGTAAAATGCTTTGAAATATGTGGTGTTTTCAATAGTAATAGCATGAATAAACATACAATGTTTAGAGAAAACAAGTGTTGCACGGGCATTGCAGAAAGGGATGGCATATTTTCTATGATATGTAAGAGTCACCTGTATTGAAACATATTGACATGTCTTCTAGTGTTAATAAGATTAAAGCAACCTTAGTTAGCCCCGAATTCAAAGTATTATTGTACAATGGTGATACACAAATCAGTGAGGTATCAGATAACATTGCATTTCTACTAGCTTAGAATGAGATTAGAGTGATATTAGAGTGAGATTTCAGCACTTGAACCAACATGTAAAACTATACCTTATTGGTGAGGTTGGAATGAAGAAAACTATTATATTTTTTCTCTGCAGGTAAGATATCAATAAAAGATTATTTCTAATTAGCTTAGGGAATGTGTTCCTTATACCTTGCAATATTTCGCTGGCTGCCATGTTGAGAATGTGAAAGATTAAAAAAAAAGTAAAAGGAAATATAGTACAATTAATGTAATAATAAATATAATTATTTGTGGGCTTGTCAACTCTTGCATTCTCAGGGCTTGATTCTAACTTGTGCAGCGTGTGATAACACTGCCGTACTGATTAAAGGAAAACTCCAAGGACATAACCATTACAGTGCGCTGTAGAAGCTATGGTGCCCTGGCACCAAACCACTGTAAGTTTAGACATTTTAGAATGGTTTGACTTCTTATGTGCTTCTGACCTGCTTCTTCTGACTGAGCTAAGATGATGGTGCAGGGCTTAGCTCATTGGCAGGGAGCAATTAGCTAATGCTCTCAGCCAATGAGCTAGTCCTTCTCAGTCAGCGAGTCTGAAGCTCCTTCTTAGGAGCTACCAGCTCTACAACTGTGAATATTGGAGGCATAGTGGAAGTAGGGGTATTTTACTATATTATATTGCTTTCATCATTCCCTATAATATCAAATTGACACTTCCATATTATCAATTCTATATTGTCAGTTACATTTATCCAGGATGGCAATGAATGGTTGAGAGGGCTGTGAATAGCTCCCTATCGCTGCCATCAAAGTTGGATGAAATGTACACTGATAATGTGATAGTATAATTTCTCCATTATAAATGGGGCCAAGGAGGCATGTGGGGCAGCACCCACAAACTCTTTGCACCAAAACCAGTGTGACGGACCGCCTGGCACCCCAGCTTTGTGCCTCCGCCAAGCGCTGCTTCCTAGTGCTTACCGAGTACCACAAGCACCGCACCAGACACCATCAGCACCGTAGTCCACTTCCAGCGTTACCCAGCTTGGACCCAAGACCAATATCCAGCTTCCAGTGGGCAGACCTCTCCTACTCCAGAGAGTGTAGCATGCTGCTCTTACAAGAGCAAGTGATTATATCTCAGAGGAATATAGTGATATAGCAATCCCCAGAGTAGATACAGCTGTTCCCCCCACACATGCGATGAGACTCTATGTTGAAGGTAGGCAGGAACTCGTTTAATGGGAGCCACAACTGACCTTATATGCAAGTACCCATGCAAGAGGACTCCCCCCTAGACCTGAGAGTAAACCACAGTATAAACAATTACGCAATCACATTGGCTCTCAGATCCAGGGCACTCCCACACAAAATAGATTAATCCCTCCCTACCTGGGAGATAATTGAGTCATGGAGTGTACTAACTCAATCATATCCAGGCAGAAAAACACACATTTTTATAAACCCCCCAAAATACCTTAAAAACATACAAACCACCCCCAAACGTTACATCCCCTGATAGCCCTGATCTGGGGGACCAACATATCTAAAAATCACCCAGATCTGTTCAGGGGTTCAGGAATTTCCTGGAAGTCTCATTTTTGACCGACCGTATGCATGGTCCCATGCTCAAAACAGTTCAGAGAATCAGGGCTTGCATTCAGTCTAGGTCGGTAGTTTGGAAAATGAAAAAAACTACCGAACATAGTCAATGTTCTTACCCTGGAGCTTGTTCCCCTCATCTAGACGAAAAATATCACCGAACAGTGCCCTTCTAAATTGTATAGAACCGAACGCAGGCGATGATGGAAGTCCAGCGGTGTTCGTGAGTTTCTGTGTCCGATTTTAGTTCCATGAGATTCATGCCCAAACACCGCTGCCTGCGTTCATGTAAACAAGATGGCCGCCACCTCGTGGTTGTCCATAGGAATTGCGGCCACCCAAACGAATAATTAGAACACTGCGGTGAGAACCATTCCAATGTGTTAATAGGTGTTAACAATCTCCCAGGTGGTTCCCGGTTCGTGTGGTTATTTGGTAGTCGAATGGGACAATGTTAGAATAGGAGGAGAATGCAATCTACCAAACAGAATAGCAAAAAGGCACAAACAAGGTCTTTTATGAGCCTTTTTGCATGGCCCATAGTCCTGAGGTAGGAGGCTGGCAGATAGGCCCCCTCCAAGAATCAGCGGCGAGGTTACTTTCGCCACAACCAGTACACAATGGTCAGTCACAACATTAAAACTACCTGCCTAATATTGTGTAGACTCCCTCGTGCTGTCAAAACTCCACAATACCTCTGAATGTATCCTTTGGTATCTAGCATCAAGACCTTAACATTGGAACCTTTAAGTTCTGTAAGTTGCGAGGTGGGGCCTCTATGGATCAGATTTGATGTTCCACCACGTCCCACAAATGCTCAATCGGATTGTGATCTGGGGGATTTGGAGGCCAAGGCAACACCTTGAAGGCTTTGTCATATTCCTCAAACCATTCCTGAACAAATTTTGTAGTGTGGCAGGATGCATTATTCTGCTGAAAGAGGCCACTGCCATCAGGAAACACGAAAGGGTGTACGTGGTTTGCAACAATCGGTAGGTAGGTGGTACGTGTTTAAGTAACATCCACATGAATGCCAGGACCCAAGGCTTCCCAACAGAACATTGCCTCTGCCCGTCTGCCTTCTTCCTATAGTGCATCCTGCTGCCATCTCTTCCACAGGTATACCTAATCTAAAAGAAAATGTGATTTATCCGACCAGGCAACCTTCCTCTATTGCTCTGTGGTCTAATTATGATGCTCATGTCCTCATTAAAGGATCTTTTGGTTGTGTATAGAGGTCATCATGGTCACTCTCACTGGTCTGATTACTCTGCCACCTTTCTTTATAGGGACACTATAGGCACATAGACCACTTCATCCCTTTGAAGTGGTCTGGGTGCAGGGCTCCTGTCTCCCTGACACTGCAATGAAAACATTGCAGGGCTAAGACAACCTCTAGTGAGGACATTTTGCATGAGAATGTACTTCATCTTCAAAATCCCCATAGGAAAGCATAGATTCAATGCTTTAGTTTAGGGAAACTCTAAAGCTAGCACGGCACTTGCCAAGCATCCGCATTAGGCTCCCCCATTGCCATGACATTGCTGGAGGTGAAGACCAATTTATAACATATTACACACAGCGAGCAAACATCACACAAACACATTACATATGAACAACAAATATCACATACGCTACATACAACTAACAAACATCACTCACAAACATTACACATATAGCCTTGACCTGTTTGCTCCGGCCTTTAGTTTGTGATTGGACAGCTGTACAATTGTGTGGTTTATCTGCAAGGCTTCCTAAAGGAAAATGTTATACACAAACATGTATTCCTCACCCTATAGTGTTAAAACCACCATGTAGCCCCCCTGAGTCCCCTTGCCTCCCTAAATATAGAAAACATGTAATTGAATGTACACAAAAAAGTGTGGAATAAATGGCGCTTAGTATTATGAAATAGAAGAAGATATGGTACAGCTGCTGTATACACTCTGTGGGTACTCCTAATTGCCCACCACACATAAACAATCACCAAAACAAAAAAGAACTTATTGATTTGGATGATGTTGCCACCAACCAGATCTAAAGTTCCTTAAGTGAGTGCAGCGCTATATAAGTGCTAAGTAAGTGTGTTCTCGGAACTCTTACCCTTTTTCGTTTCTCTTAATACAATTCATACATAAAAAAGAGAACAAAAAGAACATATACAAATGATAGTGTAATATGTCTTTAAATAGAGTGATCGGTGAAATAGGTGAATATATACATTCACATTTGTTAGAGCCTTTTCTAGTATTAGGCTCTAAACTTCTGCACGTCTGTGTCTTTTGGGTAGAACACACGACCCCTCTCTCCTTATGAAGATATTCTCCACCGGGTATATAAAAGATACAAATATTTCACACTAAGAGTAGCATCCCAGAATGGAAATATTATCCATATAAGTAGAAATAGAGAAATGCTCACCTTTTTTAGAGCCCTTGGTAACCGGCTCTAAGTATATTTGCCCAGTGTCAAATTTTGGGGTGACACTGCCCCTTTAAATCACTTTTGTAGGATACAATGGATGGATAAAAAAATGGGAACAATTTATTATCAAGTAATCTTATAAAAATACACTATTATTTCTAGAAAATAAAAAACAATAAAAAAAACAGTATAAAAGTATGTGACCTTAAAAATATATATATAGGTTCACTTTAAGAGCCAAAACGCGTTTCGCCGGTAAAAACGGCTTCCTCAGTCAGCTTTAAAACAGTCTCTGTTTCTTTCTCCTTAAAAAGCTTAAATTTCCCGCCAGTTTTCTCAATTATCCAATCCGATATGTGTGTATGATGTGGCCGGAGTTCCGTCACGTCACTTCCGGTTATTTGGAACTACCGAGTCCATAATGCTTTTCGGATGATTCATCACTTCCGGTTTTACCGATCCTGAATTCAGTGTGACGCGGCCGCAAATGCCGTCGCGTCACTTCCGGTTTTCATGGATTATAAAATTCATAGTCCTTTTCAGGGCATACTTTCTGCAAGCATACTTCTCCAACATATCTTAAGTTAGTGATCTTAAAGTGCATATTTGAAACATATAAATAAATAAATAGATTCATATAAACTAAGATCACTAACTTAAGATATGTTGGAGAAGTATGCTTGCAGAAAGTATGCCCTGAAAAGGACTATGAATTTTACAATACATGTATCTATTTATTTATTTTTACATGTTTCAAATATGCACTTTAAAGACACTAACTTAAGATATGTTGGAGAGTTGTGTTTGCAGACAGTATGCACTGAGGAGGACTATGAACTTTATAATCCATGAAAACCGGAAGTGACGCGACGGCATTTGCGGCCGCGTCACACTGAATTCAGGATCGGTAAAACCGGAAGTGATGAATCATCCGAAAAGCATTATGGACTCGGTAGTTCCAAATAACCGGAAGTGACGTGACGGAACTCCGGCCACATCATACACACATATCGGATTGGATAATTGAGAAAACTGGCGGGAAATTTAAGCTTTTTAAGGAGAAAGAAACAGAGACTGTTTTAAAGCTGACTGAGGAAGCCGTTTTTACCGGCGAAACGCGTTTTGGCTCTTAAAGTGAACCTATATATATATTTTTAAGGTCACATACTTTTATACTGTTTTTTTTATTGTTTTTTATTTTCTAGAAATAATAGTGTATTTTTATAAGATTACTTGATAATAAATTGTTCCCATTTTTTTATCCATCCATTGTATCCTACAAAAGTGATTTAAAGGGGCAGTGTCACCCCAAAATTTGACACTGGGCAAATATACTTAGAGCCGGTTACCAAGGGCTCTAAAAAAGGTGAGCATTTCTCTATTTCTACTTATATGGATAATATTTCCATTCTGGGATGCTACTCTTAGTGTGAAATATTTGTATCTTTTATATACCCGGTGGAGAATATCTTCATAAGGAGAGAGGGGTCGTGTGTTCTACCCAAAAGACACAGACGTGCAGAAGTTTAGAGCCTAATACTAGAAAAGGCTCTAACAAATGTGAATGTATATATTCACCTATTTCACCGATCACTCTATTTAAAGACATATTACACTATCATTTGTATATGTTCTTTTTGTTCTCTTTTTTATGTATGAATTGTATTAAGAGAAACGAAAAAGGGTAAGAGTTCCGAGAACACACTTACTTAGCACTTATATAGCGCTGCACTCACTTAAGGAACTTTAGATCTGGTTGGTGGCAACATCATCCAAATCAATAAGTTCTTTTTTGTTTTGGTGATAGAAAACATGTACTTGTATTCAAGTCTGCAGCTGCTGGTTCTGCCTCTATCTGCCTCTGACCTGCTTGCTGACTGCTGACATTATTAGACATGGTGGTCTGAGCCAATCACAATCCTTCCCCATAGGATTGACTGAGACTGTAAAGGAGGCAGTTTAGGGGCAGAGCCAGCACAAGTCAAACACAGCCCTGTCCAACAGCATCTCCTCATAAAGTTGAATTGAATCAATGAATCTCTATAAGGAAAGTTCAGTGTCTGCATGCAGAAGGTGGAGACACTGAATGGCAGTGCTGCTTACTCTGCAGCACTGCCCAAGGAAGCAGCTTTAGCAGCCATTTTAGGATTGACCAGTGGAGTTTTCACTAGGCTGTAATGTAAATACTGCATTTTCTCTGAAAAAACAGTGTTTACAGCAAAAATCCTGAAGGGAATTATTCTACTCACACAAATAAATTATCATATGATAATGGTGGTGGCACTGCTATGTTTAGGATTATAGAGAGCTCAACATTTGATTAAACAAGTGTGAATTGTAGCAATAAACTGATGATAAAACAAATTACAGATAATATTATTTTTATAATACAGATAATATTATTTATATCATTTAAGGCACCTACCCTTTATGCTCCAGGTCTAAACTCTAGTTTTGGAAAACAGCATTTATCTACCGCAGAGACATTGACAGTGCTTTGAGGCACAGACTGAGATGAATAATTTTAAAAAGAAATCAAGTTGTAGAAACATTTGCTCACTTATTAGCAACACAAATTTGTTTGGAAGTATCAGTCATTGTCTGCGCGTGAAACAGCCTGGGGTACATATACCAATATATAAACATGAAGCCAGTATAGCTTTTCAAATGGAGTAACTGGAGTACTTTATTTGAAAAAGCCATACTGGTGAAAAAGCATTAATGAATGTTACTACTTTGTATTTTAACTATTAAAGGACCACTATAGTGCCAGGAAAACATACTCATTTTCCTGGCACTATAGTGCCCTGATGGTGCCCCCACCGTCAGGGTCCCACACCCGTGGCGCTGAAGGGGGAGGAAGGGGTTAATCCCTTACCTTTTTTCCACCGTCGGGCTCCCTCGACGCTGGGATTCTCCTCCCTCTTCTGATGTCCCTGGCTGAATGCGCATGCGCGGCAAGAGCCGCGCGCATTCAGCCAGTCTCATAGGAAAGCATTCTCAATGCTTTCCTAAGGACGCTGGTGTCTTCTCACTGTGAAAATCACAGTGAAAAGCGCGGAAGGCCTCTAGCGGCTGTCAATGAGACAGCCACTAGAGGCTGGATTAACCCTAATGTAAACATAGCAGTTTCTCTGAAACTGCTATGTTTACAGCAAAAAGGGTTAAACCTAGCTGGACCTGGCACCCAGACCACTTCATTAAGCTGTAGTGGTCTGGGTGCCTATAATTATCCTTTAAAGGATTTTGGTCACTACACTTGTGTGCTATGCCAATTACCTTTTTTATTTAGTTTTAATACTGTTTTCCTACTTCCTGGCATCTTTTATCTCTACTCCAAAGCAATCCTAGGTGAGAATCAAACCACCAACACTGTCATCATAGAGCAGTTAGTCTGCTCTATATTTGTGAGTATATTTCAACTATTTTTATAATATACATCATTTGTTTTATTGAGAGCACTATCTGGAGCTTTATCTATTTCTCCCTGGGTTCCTGTCATCGTGAAGCAAACGGACACCTCCAATACATTTACAATATTACATATATAAGTGGGAATTATACCACCGCACGCTATATACACTGTAACTGGCTAAGGCTAAAAAATGTGAGTGTGATACTGTCATTTTTAAATTACATAACTAGGTTTGAAGTATTACACTATTCCTGCCCTTTCTGCTTTTTTCTTTCTTTATACACCAACAAGAAAATAAAGACAGCTGCCCTACCCAAAGAAAAGGAAAAGTCCTTGCTGTACTAAAGACTAAAACGTCTACTATCAAAAGACTATTATTTGTGAAGACTATCACATTGACTTATTTCTTGTTTGTTCCAAAAATCTATTCATTTTTTTTTTATATGGTCTATTTTAAAAAAAAATCTTTTTATTTCTGAAACAGGTAATTGTAGTTTGTTGTGTGACGGTCTTACAGCGCCAGAGAACTCCTGACACCATAAGCACCACAGTGCACTGTACTGGTTATGGTGCTTACAGTCTGTCTTTTTAACTTGGCAGGCATTTGCTTTTCAGTTATTTTTCAGATGAAAATTGGAAATTACACAATTGAATAAAATATGGAAAATAACTAACCACTAACTCACCACCATTAAACGTTTTCATGTGCTGCTCAGTTTCTTTTACATGTATAGTAAAGATATGGCAAGTGGTATCACAATCCATCTCTGTCGTGGTATTCTACCAGCGCATTCAGCTCAATTGAGGAGGTTCTAAAAAAGCGGTTAAACATTAAAAAGGGGATATGTCTCATGTGGAATGTGGCTATAGATCCAACTGATTTTTGTGAGGGTTTTCCCACTTTTAGTACATTAGACAACTTATTAGAACAGAATACTTTGGTAAATCTTCCTCCTGCTTTTCTCATTTTCCAATAACTATGTTTAAAGGCAAAAAAGGGCAACATTTGTAGAGGTAAATTCAAAGGGGTGAATTTCTAAATTGTAATTTTCTGAACTTATGAACATATATTTGCTAAATGCATATATGCATAGGAGATAGATATACATAATATTATAGATCCTGGGACGTGACAGTTTTCTTTATAAAGTTCTTATCCAAAGTGTATATTTTTATGTAGAAATTACAGTTTCGGCTCAGAGATTGATAAGGAGGCATCAAATAACAATGCTGAACATTGAGAAATGAGGATTCACTCCTCTGTATTCATTTTAAAGAGAATATGTATTTTCTTTTCTCTCTTAGCCGTTAATGTTTTCATGGAAACCACCATATTGAGTAACACGTCTACCTGAGCTTTCTCCCGAATGTACAGGAGGCCTTGTTCAGGATTACAGAAAATAACACATAATTGCATACTAGTGCTGAATGCAGTTCTTGAATTACAGAGAAAGGGTTTAATGAAATGAAACGAAACCTAGGTTAAATGAAAAAGAGAGAAGATTATTTTCATAGCAGTTCAGTGTTATCCGATTTCTGAATTTCCTTGTGTTGTCTATTGTCTATTATGTTATCTGTAATACATTTTTTTTTCAATATAATTTTTATTGCAGATTTTTATCACAAAATTTAAAAATACAAAGTCAACTACAAAGTCAATAAATTTGGACACATGCTTGTTAGATAAAAGAGACTCTTTTCCTGCTATTGTATCTAATTCATTATATGAATTAATTATATTATACATAAGAGCTTTTATTCTTTTTTCTCTTTTTGCTTCCTTCCTTCTTTCTTCTCTCCCCTTCCTTTTCTCTTCTCCTTCTTTGATACATATACTTGAGCGTTACAAAGTATATTAATTCATAGGTTGAAAGTATCAAAAAGTCACTATGTAGCACTATGTATGTCAGCATTAGTGATGTACCGAACGGTTCGCCGGCGAACGGTTCCTGGCGAACATAGCATGTTCGCGTTCACCACGGCGGGCGAACATATGCGCGGTTCGACCCGCCCCCTATTCGTCATCATTGAGTAAACTTTGACCCTGTACCTCACAGTCAGCAGACACATTCCAGCCAATTAGCAGCACAGCCTCCCTAGCAGACCCTCCCACCTACTGGACAGCATCCATTTTAGATTCATTCTCAAGCTGCATGCTTAGTAAGAGGAGGGAAAGTGTAGCTGCTGTTCATAAGATAGGGAAAAGCATAGCTAGGTTAGGGATAAGGGTATGCTTTTTTTTAATTTTTTTTTCTATGTAATGTAAATGCACTTAGTTGTCTGCCACTGCTGCCAGCTTCTGTGTCAGGCTCACAGTGCCCATTTCCCCAGTCAGTGCCACCAATTACATCTGGTGTCACAATAGCTTGGATTTAAAAACAAAAAACTTTTTTCACTGTTATAGATTGAATAGCAGTCAGTTGTCTGCCACTGTTGCCAGCTTCTGTGTCAGGCTCACAGTGCATACTGTGCCCATTTCCCCAGTCAGTGCCACCAATTACATCTGGTGTCACAATAGCTTGGATTTAAAAACAAAAAACTTTTTTTACTGTTATAGATTGAATAGCAGTCAGTGTCCTTAAAGCGGGTGTGTTACGCTAACAGTGGATACGCTGACAAGTGCCACTAATTAGATCTGGTGTCACAATGGCTTGGATTTAAAAAAAAAATAATCTTTTTTCACTGTTATAGATTGAATAGCAGTCAGTGTCCTTAAAGCGGGTGTGTTACGCTAACAGTGGATACGCTGACAAGTGCCACTAATTAGATCTGGTGTCACAATAGTTTGGATTTAAAAATAATCTTTTTTCACTGTTATAGATTGAATAGCAGTCAGTGTCCTTAAAGCGGGTGTGTTACGCTAACAGTGATACGGTGACCAGTGCCACCACTTAGATCTGGTGACACAAAAGCTTGGATTTAAAAACAAAAAACTTTTTTCACTGTTATAGATTGAATAGCAGTTAGTTATCTTCAAGCAGGTGTGTTACGCTACAGTGGATACGGTGACCAGTGCCACCACTTAGATCTGGTGACACAATAGCTTGGATTTAAAAACAAAAAACTTTTTTCACTG
>OW240916.1:147703497-147962488 GCA_933207985.1 Pelobates cultripes | reverse complement strand
AATGGTTTTGCTAGTACACCACTAAACTCTTTTAATAGCTTTGGGTGTATTCCATCAGGTCCCATTGACTTATTTGTCTTTACTTTTGACGGTTGAAATAGAACCTCTTCCTCTGTAAACTCACGTGTAATAAATGACTCATTTATCCTTTTTCTCAACTGAGGTCCCTTTCCTTCATTTTCTTCTGTAAATACAGAACAAAAATATTCATTGAGACAGTCAGCCTGACCTTTATCCTCTTCTACATACCTTCCTTCTTTTGTTTTTAATCTAACTAATCCTTGTTTTACTTTTCTTTTCTCATTTATGTATCTAAAAAATGTTTTATCCCCCTTTTTTACTGACTGTGCTATTTTCTCTTCTGTGTGTGATTTGGAAGCTCTTATAACTTGCTTAGCCTCTTTCTGCCTAATCTTATAGATCATTTTGTCTCCCTCACTCTGGGTTTTTTTATAATTCCTAAATGCTAACTTTTTGTTTTTAACTATTTTGGCCACATCTGCGGAGTACCACAGTGGTTTCTTGAATTTTTTGCTTTTACTGACAAGCCTAATGCAATTTTCTGTTGCCTTCAATAGTGCAACTTTTAAATAATCCCATTTTTCTTGGACTCCATTTAAATTGCTCCAGTCTGATAATGACTCCTCTACCCATATTCTAATTTTAGAAAAGTCTGTTTTTCTAAAGTCTAAAACTTTTGTTTTTGTGTGGTGTGACTCAGTCACTGTTCTTATATTAAACCACACTGACTGATGATCACTGGATCCTAAACTTTCACCTACAGTAACATCTGATACCAAATCTCCATTTGTTAACACTAAATCTAGTATGGCCTCTTTACGAGTTGGCTCCTCAACAACTTGTTTTAGAGACAATCCCAGTAGGGAGTTTAGAATATGTGTGCTCCTGGCACAAGCAGCTATTTTTGTTTTCCAATTCACATCAGGAAGATTAAAGTCACCCATGATGATAACTTCCCCCTTCATTGTCATTTTAGCTATTTCCTCAACTAGTAGATTATCTAACTCTTCAATTTGTCCTGGGGGCCTATAAATCACACCTACACGAGTTACTGTGTGATTACCAAATTCTAACGTAGCCCAAACGGACTCTATGTTTGCCTCACTAACTTTTATTAGGCTAGATTTTATGCTATCCTTCACATGCAAGGCCACCCCTCCCCCTTTCTTGCCTTCCCTATCTTTCCTATATAAAGAGTACCCTGGTATTGCTATGTCCCAGTCATTTTTCTCATTGTACCATGTTTCAGTAACAGCGACTAAATCTACACTATCAGTTGCCATTATTGCCACAAGTTCATGGATCTTATTCCCTAAACTGCGAGCATTTGTAGACATGACTCTAAGCTTATCATTTTTTAACACACTTGCTACAGGCACCTTCTGTCCTTGTTTTGGGGGACAATTTGATTGATGTTTTATCACCCTTTTGCCCCCCCCTCCTAGTTTAAATACATCCTAGCAAAACCTCTGAACTGCTCACTGAGAACATTTGTTCCCTTTTGAGAAAGATGCAAACCATCTTTTTTGTACAGCTTATCTCCATTCCAAACAGAGCTACCATGAGAAATAAAGCCAAATCCTTGCTCCCGACACCATTCACCAAGCCACAAATTAAAGTCCCTAATACGCATCCGCCTGTCGTTCTGAGTGTTATGCACAGGCAGAACTTCAGAGAATGACAGTGTGGAAGCAACCTGCCGTATATCATTGGCAAAAACACTAAAAACTTCCTTAACCTCTGAAACCTCATTGCAAGCCAAGTCATTTGTCCCTAGATGGACAAGTACATCCAATTCCCCTTCCTGCTTTGCTTGCTTAACAATATTACAGATACGTCTCCTGTCTCTGTGAGCAGTAGCTCCGGGAAGACACCTCACAAGACCACCATTGTCCAAGAGGTGGCATTAGGCAACATTGAAAACATTGCCTTATTATCAGAAAAGGTAGTGCTCACAATGTTGTGCCTGCTGGGACAGTCTTTTTACCCAGAACCCCGCCATTAAGCTGTAGTGACTCTGGTGCCTACCTTGAGTGTCCCTCTAAATCAATATTTCTTATCTCTGTTCCTTAAAAGTGTACATTTTCATGTATTTAAAACTGAGGTGTGTTTTTGCATATTAACCTTTCAATCTGTATTGTTGTTTAATTGCAGACGTGAACAAGCCAGTGTTCTTTATCAGAACATCAATATAGTGGAACCACTTTTAATACAGCAATATGAACATGTAATTAGGAACTTTGTTCGGGAAATAAGACTTCAGAGTACAGAAATGGAAAACCTGGCTATTGCTGTGAAAAGGTAGAGTCATAGTTCATTTACTGTACTTTAATATATTGGTACATTGTATTTCCTTGTATGTGGAGTTCACAGGAATGAAAAAAAAAATGTTGATTGCATTGCTGTTTACTACATCTTTAAGGGACACTCCACTGCCAAACAAAATAAATAAAATTCACTATTTAATAACTATACAGTAAGAAGTCTTTGCAAAGCTCTAGGCAATTGCCTGCTTTTTCACTTTAGTTCCTTTGAGCTAAGCAAGTAGGATGTAACAAGGCTCATTTATAAAAGTGCCAACTTCTAATGAAAGTGCTTTAGAGAGTTGAAGTGCTTTAGAGGTCCGGAATGTCCCTTTAACAAGTATAGTTTCAGAATGCTAGTTAGACACACATAAGTACTTGTGTATTGATAGGAAATTAATAGTAATTTATTACATTTTCCCTTTCAAATTCTGTTCAATAAAATAATTAATTACCCTGGCCACGCACGAATGTAGCTTGTTCCTTAAAGTAACCCTTTAAACACTTACCTGACAGCAACATGAAGCAGTCTTAACAGTGCATTGTAAACATTTCATTTTTTTCTACAGCTACAATGTTTTATATTGCAGGGTTGAGGGGACAGGGACACCACACCCAGATCACTTCAATGAGATGAAGTGATCTGGGTGCCTATAGTGTCCCTTTAAGTGATTTGAGTAATTTAATATATATTATAATTGTTTATTTTGCCAGGGGTGAGCACAGAGACCAAAATCCCAATGGAGTATACCATTATTACTATAATGATTGTTATTATTATTTATATAGTTCCAATATATTCTTCTGTACTTTAAATTGATAACCTGGAGATATGTGACAACAAATATTAAAATACAGAATATTAACTGAGACAAGAGGTGAACAAGGTCCTGCTCAAACAAGCTTACAATCTATGAACGCGCTTACAATCTACTATCAGATGTACATAGAAAATGTAAAATGGCGGAATACAATTTTCAAAGTTACATAATAAAGAACCTAACTCATAGTTGTCCAACCTTTTGATTTCACCTGGCCTGAGCGAAGAGGGATTGTCTAGGGTCACACGTAACATATATAATATAATTAATTTATATAATAATCAATTATATAAAAAACTTCAAAAGCCCTTCTTTTAATTTTGATATTTAATCTGTTTAGTAGATAACTCCCTAATTTGTTATCCTTATGTGGCATTGTCAAATTTAAGGATACCAAATTAGGGAGCTAACTACTACATACATACACGTGTATACACATACACACACACACATAATCACAGATCTAAACACATAGACATACACACACACACAGATACACACAATCACAGACCTATACACACACAATCACAGACATACCCACAATCTAATACATACACACACACAATCACAGACATACACAAACATAATCGCAGACCAACAAATGCACACAATCACAGATCTACAAACACACAATAACATAAATACACACAATCAACGATATACACAAAATCCCAGACCCACACATACATAAATACAATCACAGACATATACACACAATCACATACATTTGCACACATAATCAGATACCTACACACACAGACATACACATAATCAGAGACATACACAATCACAGTCCCACACACATACAATCACAGACACACAATCATATACACACATAACTACTGGCATACACACACAAAAATCACAATTATACACACATATTTAGTAATTAATAAGTCCACCCAGCATCCCTACCTTGCTCTGGGAGGGTTGGAGTGAATCTTCTCCCTAGTGGCCAGTGGTTGCTGCTGTGGTGGCATCACTGTGTTCTTCCTGCACAGGTCCCTCGCGCGCCCAGTAGTTATGCCAGGATGATGTCATATCCTAGCTGACTGCTTACTGAAGGGCGCGTGAGGGAGCTGCGCGTGAGGGAGCACAGTAAGTAATGGTCTCTCTGCCTCCCTTGCTGCCCGGCAGCCTGGACAGCAACTGGGCTGCATTACAAGCAGTTCAGGGCCGCATGCTCTTAGCTAACCTACTGGAATTTTTTAGTATATAAACAATCAGATGAAGTTAGTATATAAAGGAGATAAAGATTAGAAAGTTTAGGGGAAAAAAAAGAGAGAACCAAGAGGTTAGAATATAGTGTGCCATAGCTGGCATCTTATTCATTAAACTGTTGACTTGTGGTTTATACATGATCAAAAGATTCAGGAATTTTTTTAATGTAATTTTAACCAATTAGCCAATTGTAAATATATGTAGTGTCTTTTTTTTTCAAGATGTTTAAGGCTTATGTTGTAGCATCAGATAATGGGTAATGCATGTACAGCACTATAATCCATGGAGACATAAGCCAAATCATGTCATACTGATAAGGGGACTGCCATTCTTTAGGTTAAAATAGCCAACTGGCTATTTTACGGTGGCGCTATTTCATTCTAAAGTTGGTGATTTCCTGGTCAATTCTCAACATTTACTGATTTAATTAATTATCTTGCCAGTGTCTAACTATTAAGGTCTATTATTGCCGTAGGCTATGTAACTTTTAGTATTACCAGTATATTCCTTTTTTTTAAAAGAAGGAATCTAGCTACTTTCAAGTTACTCAGGATAAATCCATTTTTCTTTTCCTTTTCTTCATAGAGCCCAGGATAAAGCCGCCATGCAGCTGAGTGAGTTGGAAGAGGAGATGGACCAACGTATCCAAGCTGTAGAAAACAAAATAAAGAAAGATGTGAGTTTTATTTTTGGAACAAAAGTTATATTTTATTTTCCCAGACTTTTAGTCATCAGTAGTGCTGAAATTGCATACTAATGTTGCCAGTGGTTAGCCATTGTTATCATAAATAACAAGTGAATTGTCCAAACAACATTTTAATATTACTGCATTAATAGCGAAGGCTATAGAAACAACATATTTATCAGTACTGCAGTTCTTCCTTTAACTTGAGGAACTTTAGGTGGTTAAGACATATTTTCACCATTGAGACCTTAAAGGACCTTAAAGGAACACTATAGGGTCAGGATCACAAACATGTATTCCTGACCATATAGTGTTAAAACCACCATTTATGTGGCTTGCATCTCTTAACCCCCTTAAAAGTCTGGCGGTGTTCATTTTCACCCGTCAGTGTGTGCCTATCCCTACATGAAATCGCATGCATCTAGATGCTTACAGGACAGATGAGTTTACAATCCATCGTACCTTTTTAGTTGTCTTTTTAAGTTATGCAATAAAAAAAAAAAAAAATAATGTGAATGATTCAGTGTTGACTTTTCTTTAGATTGGGTGTTTTATAGAAAGCAAATAAGTACACCTAGAGTGCAAATGCTGCGTGCCTTCTTCTTATTTACTTTGTGGGCCTGTATCATGTTAATACTTCACTATGATGATCTTTTCAAGTTCATAGTTCATAAAACCAACATCAGTATTTTCTTACTCCTTTATACTACATTTATACTTAGCACTATTGACCACATGTGGGAGAGTACACAATTACACCCATAAATGATGCATTTAAAATAAGTCAGGTGAGTTAATAACACTTGTTTGTTTGTGAATTTCCAGCATTTGCCTCCACTTTGAAAGCTCCATGAGTCCAGTGATATTGCAAAAACCTACAAAGATACTTCTGATAAAATTAAATAGGCTTTTTAAAAAACATAGTCATTGCTAGGGGGGCATTGGCAGCTGAGACCCTGGACGTGGGACTCTTTAACTACAGATTTCTACGGTTAATGGAGGGGGCAGGAAATTATTATTGTTATAGAGGGTTATAGAGAGCGTGCTGGGGTACAAAATTTTCCTGCACACCCCTATTAGTATGTTAGATTGGCGGGATTTCACTAAATAACTGGGTGTGCAGCATGTTTTTGTCTCTGGTTGTGCTTTCACTGAGGTCCTTGAGATATCATCTACATGCTGTTCAGTGGTAGAGAGCACAGGACAAAACATAGAGAGGGGGGTCCTGACACCACACCAGCTCTCTGTTAGTGTTGGGGTGATCAAGATTTCCTTTGGGCTTAAGCCCCAGATGGTTCTGAAACTAAGCAATGTCCCTGTCGAAAAATATAATTACATGAGGGTTTATGAACTAAATGGAGTGCAAGAAATCTTGTAGAACAACCTAAGAATAATAACCTTCAGTAGAATCTGTTTGGGGGGCAAACTCTGAGAATGCAGATGCTAAACCACTGAGACATTGACTTATGATATCCTGGGCGGGAACAGTTTTAGCTGCTGAGCTAAAATGCAAACATTCACCTTTAGAGTAAAATTAGTGTGTGTGTGACTATGATATTGAATGTTTTAATGGTAAGGAATTAGCAGTGGAGCATTTTTTACTAACACCTTATTTACATTTAATTGCAGTTTCACCCATTATGTGGTCAATTCCTGTTATATAAAAAGAATAATCACAAAAAAAATAAATGGAAAAAGAAAAAGTGTACAACCAAGGTCTTGCTTTTAAAGGAACAATCCAATCACCATGTCCATTTATTCTCCTTGTTCACGGCTTCTCCTATTCTATTCATTGGAGATTAAGCAATTATCAGTGTATAACTATTTCGCCAGTTATATATCAACCTATTTCACAGATCCAAAGAGCTTACTTATCAAAAGCACATTCTGAGTGTGTAGAATGGACTTGCTCATATCTTTCTATGCATTAACTGTATTAGTGCCTACTATTAGTTTAAGTAATAGTGCTGAATTAATTCATATGAGTTTATTCACAAAACTAGGATTGGTTCAGTATTGTAAAGGACATTTTAATGGTAAACGTAAAAAAAGAGAAATTCTTAAATTTGAAGTTACCTTATTTTTTCTGATTTAGTAAAAAAAAAAAAAAAGTCCTTTCATTTAAGAATTCATAACTGCACCTGAGTTTGGTGAAAACAGAGAACAGAAATAAAATATCAATCAGTGAAAACTATTTCCATAATTTGGAGAACTGGAAGAAACATCAAAAGATTAAATTCAGTCTGAAACAAAAGAGATATTTGTGAAAGGCATCTAAAATGAGACATTGAAAGCATATCATCAAACATATAAAGTGTAACCATAACTAGAAAAGCTACAATTTCTGGGGAAATTGTGTGAAGTGTTCTTGCCTCCACCAGTAGTCTACAACTGGAGTGGGCGGAGTAATTTATTTATTTATATAGCACATTTAATTGCAACGTTGTTGCCCAAAGTGCTTCACAGTAACATTAAAACATACATTTATAAAAACATTAGCAGGTGTGCAAAAGGCCCTGTCTATGACATCACTTGCTGCTGCAGCCTGGCACAGGTCAGAGTATTTTGGCGGTTGCCATCTTCAAACGGTCGTATTTTAAAAACTATAAATCCTACAGCGAAGAAAATAGATCCCAATCTGGAGGGAAAATGTTTGCCTCCTGTCATTTTTAAAACTGAGATTATTAGTACACTAAAGACAGCATAATCTACAATTGTATCACTTGACAGGAAGATTCATATTTTGCATTTTTAACACTGAGAAAAAAAAGTGAAAAGAACACATGAGAAGAAGGTCTAAATAAAAAGAAAGTATCTTCACGAGTCCAATTAGCTGGACGCATAATGTTTGACAAAGAAGCACTTTATGAATGGCTCCCTGAAGAGAAGGCCCTTGGTTGATGATCTTAACTCCTTTGAGCCCAAATTAGAAAGTTTTGCATCTGTACAGTGCAGGGTAGCCTTGCATCTCTCCATGCAAAGGGCTGCATTCGTATTTCCCAACACACTAAGAGAATGCTAAGTCAGAATCTTTGCCATAGGTCCCATAAAGGAGTTTATCATTTAACACCTTTTCAGTTCTTTTCCTGGTTTCCTGCCCCATCTGAGCCATGAAGACCAACACCATGGAAATAAATTCCAGAGTTTGAGTTATCTTTATGTGCCAGGGAGAGAGGGTCTGGGGCACTTGGGACTGAGGAGATTTGCCCCTCCATACCAACGGTTTACATAACCAAACGTGAACAAACCTGGTGTGATGTTTGTGGAGAGACCATTTCCGAGGATCTCTGGTTTTAACTATATCTAGGGTCCACTACTGTAAAAAGTGAGAAGAGAATGATAGGAGTCAGCTGGCATAGCAATCTAGCCCATGTGTGCAGGGATAGTCTGCTTATGGACTGTACAACTGGGGCTCACTCAGGTGACAATTAAGTCCTCTCACTATATGTGAGGGAAGCTGAGGGATGGTACTGGGACTACTCAGATAGACCACTGAGTGGTAAAGCCTCTAGTCAAATCAAGTTGGTTTTTATACAACCAAAGCATCTGAAAGAATGAGAGACCTTAGTGGTCTAGAAACTAATTTGATGTTATGTGCAGAAGCCTTGTATGATAAAAGAAAATGGGTGCAGTAAATCTCACAGTCTCTCAAGATTCAAGATGGCCACTGCCGTGCACGAAGGGCTGGATGAGAGATAACCTCCCACAGGCCTAATGCAATGGGAATGAGGGAAAGCAGACCCAACACTCCAGCAGTCCTCAACCCTACCTCCAGAGACAATAGAAAAGCGCCCCACGGGCAAAGCAGGCATGTGAAGGGGAGAAATGCTGACAGGCTGTACAGTAAGCAGAAAGTGTCAGCAAGGAGAACCGACAGAAAATAAAGAAGCCAAAAACTGCATCTACTATAGATGGAACCATTGGTGAGTCACTAAATCAAGTAGAATATATGCAAAAGAGAACAATTATAGTAATAAATAGTATAAAAAAACCACAATAAAATATAATGAAATATATGAGCAATACTCTGACCTGTGCAACTGACAAGGATAATTAAATGCTCATGACTGGAGCTTCTCATTCAGGCATACGAGGAGTCTGTCTGTAATTGCACTAAACAGTTTTGTCATTTACAGCCCAGAGGTAACCATTTACTTCCCTCAACCAATTTAGAATAATGGCTATTCACCTGCCCAAGATAATTACCCTACATGAGCTTGCTTTACCTCTCTATGTAACAATACAACATCTACCAGTAAAAATGCTGTCAGTAATTACACCAGTTTATGAATTTGTGGCAGCTTTTTTTGGGACACCTTCCAGACAAAAATTAGATGGGTGTGGTTTCAAAAAAGGGGACTTTCCTTTCAATTGTTATTTGTTTGATTGTCTTCAGTATCATAGGGCTTGATAGGCATATAAAGCAATACAATTAAAAGCCTATGTACACTAATGATATGGATAATGACAGGTCACAATATGTGACAGAACTGCTGCAAGAGAAATTGACGTTGTCTATAATGACAAGGACACTTTTCTCTCAATATTTTTCTTTTAAAAGAGTATGTGTAATTGGGTTTCCAGATGCAAGATGTTTTTTTGTTTTTTTTCTTATTAGTGGAGAACCGTATATAATTAAAACTGCACTTGTAACTCCACGTATGAAGCAAGATTGTCAAGAGTAATTCTGAAGTAGAGTTGAGTGGAGCAGAATAAAGAAGATGTCCATTAGCGAGCTCAGGGCACAGCTGCTTTTGCACGATAGATTTTCTTGATGTGATATAATCCTCTTAACCTACCAGGCTATTCTTATCCAGTGATTCTATTCCTTCTATGGTAAGAAGCATGTGCTTCAATACTATAATAATGCAGACCTGGAACTTTCCCATTTGCGACCTATGCATTCTCCTCGTCTCCTTCTTTTTGCTGATCTTGAGGTGGTGACTGTGGTTCTTTAACTTTTTTACAATGCACCATATTCTATGACAGGCCAACAAATTGCATGATTTCCTGTAATTAATGCATTAGTTTTAAGTACAGTGACAAACTGCTCCCATCTGTTCTTTTTAGATAATTTGGGGGGATTATTGGTATCCTTGGTGCTGGGAAACTGGTTTCCTAAGAGAAGCATACATTTCTAGATTGGTTAAACTGATTCCAACAGGGAATTCAGCTTTGACATCACAATATTGATAATAATAAAAAGCATCACATTTGCAACAGAATATGTGTGAGAATCAAGTGCATACCATGTGAGATTTGTGTTAAAATCATATACGTGAGAATTTGCTCACTAAGCCAGGATTAATTTAAGAGAACTGAGATTTCAAAGCAAAGTACTTAATTTAGATGTATTCTGCAATATTCGTTATTTTTTCTGCCTCCTTTTTTCCCCTCGAAATTTTGTACAATCTGTAGCTTACTAAATAAATTGCTGTTAAACAATTCCATTGAACAACACAATATTAAAACCCAATGTGCTCATTAAACTGTAACAATTAAAAAATTCTCAGTGAGCCTTGACATTAGATAAAAGATGTTTTGGGATCAAGCTTTCACCGCATACTAAATAAATGTTGTTTTGGGATCTAGCTTTCTCTACATACTCCACTGCCCTATCAGTTACAAGCAGATCCGATCTCGCTTATTTTCCAAATCGCTCAGGAATGGTTTTGTTCGGTTTATGCTGGCATCTTTTCATTTAGAGAAGTCTGGACTGCTCCTGGTCATTTTAGTATACACAGTCTTTTCTATACCTCTGGCTATGCATGACCTTCTGTCTATTGTGTTACAGGGCACTGTGTGTGTGTGTGCGTGTGTGTGTGTGTCTGTGCTTGCCTTTCTCTTGGACAAATATGTTAGTTGAAGCTGGTGAATGGTTTATTGCAAATCTATACACAATTTGGTAAGGAATTGACTTGAGGAAATGCAAGTTGTTCTTTGCTGTAGATTAACCTATGACTTCACTAGCTCTACGAACAAAGTATAATTCATGTCTGGAGTGTCAAAGCTGCTTTTTCTTTAATTGATTGCAGTAAATATGTGTGTTTTATATATATATATATATATATATATATGTGTGCTTTATATGTGTATATATATATATGTGTATGTATTTACAGTTGTGGATATGTATGTGTACTTGTTTATTTATACATATATATTTTACTTTGTCTTGACCTGCATGCTAAAGCTAGTTGTTCCCAGCCCCATTCAGCATTGTTGGCATGTTAACTTAAATTTTATTCACCTATCTGCTTATCTCTAAAGACTTTCTCTGTTATTTCTGCACCCTTTCCCCCCCGTTTATTTTATTGATACCCACCTGAATGTCTTGCATGGCCAATCCTCACTTCCTCTGTGCATCTCCATTCCATAGCTTTATTGCAGGCCTTTTTGACCCTATCATCTCTGTCTTCCACAGTCCGAGTTAAAAAGTTCCCTGTTGGAAACCAGAACAGTTCTCAGATGCCCGCCCACTCCTCCCCTCAGCACCACAGCCCAAGCTCTTTATTCCATTTATAGATAGAATCTAACATACAATTGTAGATAATAAGAAACAACAGCTTCAAACACTACCTGCAATCAGCACACTCCTACACTCCCTTAACCCCTAACACTCATTCCTCATTCTCCTTACTTCTACTCATTCTGCTATTCTCAAAGTACTTACTCATCTGAACAATGCTCTATCTTCTCCTCTTCTCCTTTTCTCTCTTCTCCCTCAGCATCAAAATATCTCCTTACACCCACTTCCCTCAACAACACAATCACATGCACATTAATTCATCTCCTCTACACTCCCCCCTTCTCTCATATCATGCCCTGCACTAATTTCTCTATTCTCTCTCTCTTGCTCCCACCCAATCTCATCCTAGACCCCGCCCATATAAAACCCATTCACACCTCCTTTCACTACTTCTAGCAGCTGGTTACATCTCTCCCAACCCAGGGCCCTTCACCTCGTCTGCTCCCACTAAAACAACCAGAAACCATGCAAACCTCAACCAAATACCCTACAGTTTATCCTACTCTACCAACATTCAGTGCGCACAATGGAACGCCCGTTCCATCTGTAGCAATATTAAATCAACAGCCATACACAACCTCTTCATCTCTAATTCCCTTACACTACTAGCACTCACTGAGACCTGGATATCCCTCTTTGATACCGCTACTCCAGCTTATCCAACCTATCCTCCCTGCCCCTGCCCTATCCTTTACTTCCTTTGAAGTTCACACTGTCCGCATATTTAAGCCCACTCCTTTAAGAATGACATAATCTATAGCCCCCCTTCTCCCCTCCGCCCAGGTCGTCCTAGGTTATTATTGAACACTTTTCTTTCTGGCTACCCCACTTTCTCCCCTCTATCTCTCCTTCCATCATACTTGTAGACTTTACACATCCCAATCAACAACCTCAACTGTCCTGATGCTTCCCATCTCTGCTCTCTATAACCTCCTCCTTCTGCCTCACATAGTGGTCTACTTTAGCAACTCATGCAGCAGGAAACACTCTTGATCTCTTCTTCACCAATGTCTGTTCCATCTCTAATCTCTCCATTGTTCCATTTCCTTTATCTGACCATCATCTGCTGACCTTTGACATCGGCATACCCCATACTCAAATTGCACTACCCTCAACTCTTCAATCTCGCAGAAACCTCCACTGCCTTGATTTCCAGTATTTCTCCATCAAACTCTTCTTTTACTCATCTCAAATCTCACTTTCCCTAACTGTGCAACCTCACTCTACAACTCCACTCTCTCATCTCAACTAGTCATCATGGTACCTCCTACATTTAAATGTAGAAAGCGTTTCCAATTACAACTCTGGCACACCAAGCTAAGCGTTTCCAATTACAACTCTGGCACACCAAGCTGACCCGATATCTCCAAAAATATTCCAGAACTGCTGAACGCTGTTGGAGAAAGTCATACTCTGCACCTGACTTCCTCCACTATAAATTTATACTGCGCTCCTACACTCTGACTCCTTCTTCTGCAAAAGTAAATTACTTCAATACCCTCATAACCACACTCTGCCGCAAACCCAAACAACTATTTCACACATTTAATGCTCTCCTTTGCACTGTTGCTGCCCCTCCTCCTACCACCCTGTCCGCCGCAAACTTTGCAACTCACTTCACTGAAAAGATTTCTACACTCAGGGAAGAGATCTCTCCCTCCCCTTCCAAAACATCACCCAGCCCCACTCCCTCCGCTGTTCTATGCTCTTTTGCACCTACTACAACAAAAGAGGTTTCTGCTCTGCTCCGGTCCTCCCGTCCCACCACCTGTTCTCTCTATCCTATTTCCTCATTTCTCATCCGCACTCTGTCTCCCTCTCTTGCTCTTCCTCTCACTAAGGTTTTCAATCTCTCCCTTTCCTCCGGCATATTTCCTTCACCCTTCAAGCATGCAACCATAACGATTCTGAAATAGCCCAACCTTGACCACAACTCTCCATCCAACTACTGCCCTATATTGCTACTGCCATTTGCCTCCAAGATCCTTGAGAGAGTTGTGTTGGCACACTTCCTCGAATCCAACTCTCTGCCTAACCTGCTTCAGTCTGGATTTCACGCTCGTTACTCTGTTGAAACAGCTGTGACCAAAGTATCCAACGATTTAATTGCTGCTAAATCTCGCAGCCATTACTATGTCCTAATTCTCTTTGATCTTTCTGCTGCCTTTGACGCTGTTGATCAACAGCTTCTTCTCATTCTCCGTAATCTCGGTGTAAGAAATACTGCTCTCTCCTGGTGCTACTTCTAACTCTCCAAGTGCCTTTTCAGTGTTTCTTTACAGAGGAAGAGATTCTATTTCAACTGTCAAAAGTAAAGACAAATAAGTCAATGGGACCTGATGGAATACACCCAAAGCTATTAAAAGAGCTTAGTGGTGTACTAGCAAAACCATTAACAGATTTATTTAACCAATCATTGTTAACAGGAGTAGTCCCAGAAGATTGGAAGTTAGCGAATGTTGTGCCCATTTACAAGAAAGGTAATAGGGAGGAGTCGGGCAACTATAGGCCAGTAAGCCTTACTTAAGTAGTGGGGAAAGTGATGGAAACCATGTTAAAGGATAGGATTGCTGAACATCTAAAAACACATGGATTTCAAGATCAGAGACAACATGGGTTTACTTCAGGGAGATCATGCCAAACTAATCTTATTGATTTTTTTGATTGGGTAACTAAAATTATAGATCAGGGTGGTGCAGTAGACATTGCTTACCTAGATTTCAGTAAGGCTTTTGACACTGTTGCACATAGAAGGCTTATCAATAAACTGCAATCTTTAAGTTTGGATTCCAATATTGTTGAATAGGTAAGGCAGTGGCTGAGTGACAGGCAACAGAGGGTTGTAGTTAATGGAATATATTCGAAGCTTGGACTTGTCACCAGTGGGGTACCTCAGGGATCTGTACTTGGACCCATTCTCTTTAATATTTTTATTAGTGATATTGCAGAAGGTCTTGATGGTAAGGTATGTCTTTTTGCTGATGATACTAAGATATGTAACAGGGTTGATGTTCCAGGAGGGATAAGCCAAATGACAAATGATTTAGGTAAACTAGAAAAATGGTCAGAATTGTGGCAACTGACATTTAATGTGGATAAGTGCAAGATAATGCATCTTGGACGTAAAAACCCAAGGGCAGAGTACAGAATATTTGATAGAGTCCTAACCTCAACATATGAGGAAAGGGATTTAGGGGTGATTATTTCTGATGACTTAAAGGTAGGCAGACAATGTAATAGAGCAGCAGGAAATGCTAGCAGAATGCTTGGTTGTATAGGGAAAGGTATTAGCAGTAGAAAGAGGGAAGTGCTCATGCCATTGTACAGAACACTGGTGAGACCTCACTTGGAGTATTGTACAGTACTGGAGACCGTATCTTCAGAAGGATATTGATACCTTAGAGAGGGTTCAGAGAAGGGCTACTAAACTGGTTCATGGATTGCGGGATAAAACTTACCAGGAAAGGTTAAAGGATCTTAACATGTATAGCTTGGAGGAAAGACGAGACAGGGGGGATATGATAGAAACATCTAAATATATAAAGGGAATCAACACAGTAAAGGAGGAGACTATATTTAAAAGAAGAAAAACTACCACAACAAGAGGACATAGTCTTAAATTAGAGGGACAAAGGTTTAAAAATAATATCAGGAAGTATTACTTTACTGAGAGGGTAGTGGATGCATGGAATAGCCTTCCAACTGAAGTGGTAGAGGTTAACACAGTAAAGGAGTTTAAGCATGCGTGGGATAGGCATAAGGCTATCCTAACTATAAGATAAGGCTAGGGAATAATGAAAGTATTTAGAAAATTGGGCAGACTAGATGGGCCGAATGGTTCTTATCTGCCGTTACATTCTATGTTTCTATGTTTCTCCCCAACCCCTCTCTGTTGGTTCTGTCCTTGGTCCCCTACTGTTCTCTATCTATACTGCCTCCCTTGGTAAACTCATCAGCTCCTTTGGCTTCCATTATCATTTATATGCAGATGACACGCAAATCTACCTGTCCTCTCTTCAACTCTCTCTGCCCATCCTGACTCATGTCTCTGACTGCCTCTCTGTGATTTCCAACTGGATGGCTGCTCACTTCCTTAAACTCAATCTGCCCAAAACAGAACTTCTGGTCTTTCCACCCTCAAGTGTTGCTGCACCTGTGTCTGTCTCCCTAAAAGTCAATGGCACCACCATCACCTCTACCTCACAGGCTCGCTGCCTAGGTGTTCTCTTTGACTATAACCTCTCCTTCATCTCTCATGTTCAGTCGATCACCAAATCCTGCCACTTGCATCTCAAAAACAGCTTGCATCCGCCCTTATTTAACACCAGACACAGCTAAGGTGCTGGTCCATGCCGTTGTTCTTTCTTGCCTTGACTACTGCAATCCCCTTCTCAGTGGTCTTACGTGTTCCCAGATTGCACCGCTGCAGTCTATAATGAATGTGGCGGCAAGGCTCATTTTCCTGTCTGCCCGCACCTCCCACGCCTCCCCCTCAGTCAGTCCCTACATTGGCTTCCAGTTAGATATACAGCTCAATTCAAGAATCTAGTGCTTGCTTACAAGTCCCTACATAATGCTGCTCCAACCTACCTATCCTTCCTAATACACAAATATGTCCCTTGAGCTCTGCTTTAGACCTACGCCTATCCTCTGTCTGTACTCTCACATCTGATGCTCACCTCCAAGACTTCTTTCTGTGGAACTCCCTTCCCTTCTCTGTTAGACTTTCACCCAGTCTCAACTCCTTCAAAAAATCTTTGAAAACACACTTCTTCAGGAAAGCATTTAATTTAAATGGGTTTTCACCCTCCCTCCCCACCTACCCCCCCGACTCCTCTCCTGCAACTGTCAAAAATAACCTACTAAGTTCTCACTACTTTTCTAGCAACCTGTTTCACTACCCCTACTTATACCATTTGTGTCACTATACCCCACTCCCTCTAGCATGTAAGCTCATTGAGCAGATCCCTAAACCCGTCTCTTCCTGTGCATCCATTTGTCTGGTTACAATTATGTATCTGTTAGTCCACCCATTATACAGCGCTAAATAATAAAATAATAATAATAATGGATGAATCCCGGAGTGCCTCTGTACTTGGTAGCACTGTTTAGTGTACGATTCTTCTCTCTTTATATTAGATAAATGTCAAGGACACAAGAAAAGAAATATATGCCTTGAACCAATGGGGTAGTCTAAAAAAGTGTGACAAAGAGAAAATTGGTGGCCTAAATAGTTTGACAATGGGAGTTCCTACCACATATTTAAATTAATGTACACATGCATGTCTAAACAAAAAGCCTGAGATTAATACATTGAAATACATACAACTTAGTTTTTCTAATAGAAATCAGTTCAGAAATGATACAATATTTTAGTACATGTAGTATATACAAAATGGTGGTTCCCACACAAACTGCTACATGTTTTCTAAATGTGGGCTTTATGTTGTTATTATGCATATACAACCTTTTATTCATAATACTAAGATAGGAATCTATTGTAATAACTAGATTTTGTACGATCTTAGTGATATATTTAATAATTTTCACTTTGAAATTCAATATACGCTTCTATCTCAAAACAGACTTTATGCACCATCTAGTGGTTTAAAATATGCGTACATGCAATACTATTATAAACAACACAAAGTCAACAGTTCTGTTCTCATATAAGCAAATATTTAATGAAACCAAATGCAATACATCCATCTTTGCCCAAAATTAGAGAACTACTAATCTCAGCATTTATTTATTTGTAATTCTAGGTTTTAGTTAAATTTAAGAAGGAAACTTGAAAAATAGCTAACAAATGCTCATGAACATGGGGAAGGGACAAGGGGACAGAAGAAGTGTATTGATTGGAAAGGCAAACAGCCACACAACTCCAGTTTTCACATGGAAATGAGGAGCATTCTGACAATGTGTGTATTTCAATGGTTGCTGTTGCTTTGCTGGTTTAAATGTTGAAACTTGAACTTTTATTGGTATTATATAAGACTTTTGACATATAATTTATTACCAGTTTTAGTATGAATAAAGGGACACTATAGTCACCAGAACAACTACAGTTTATTTAAATTTTTTTGTTCTTGTGAATATAATCATTCCCTTTAGCCTTTTTGGAGTAAACAATGTTTTTTTTTCAGAGAAAATGCAGTGTTTACATTACAGCCTAGTGACATCTCTACTAGCCACTCCTCCGATGTCTATTAGCTTCCCGTGGCAGTGCTGCACAGTGTGCAGTACTGCCATTCACTGTCTCCACCCTCTGCATGCAGACACTGAACTTCCCTTATAGAGACGCATTGATTCAGTTATGATCCTGATTGGCCAGGGAAGTGTTTGGCCCACCATACCACACCCCGCCCGTGCCCACTTACCTTGCACACCTCCTTGGCTGAGATAATCAGAATTAACAATCGCAGCCAATCCAATACTTTCCTATGGGAAAGCATTATAATTGGCTGAGAAAATTAATTCTGATGATGTCAGCCAAGGAGGCAGATCTGGGGCAGAGCCAGCACTAGCACCAGCTGACATTAATGCATGTAAGATTTTACTATATTTAGGGAACTAAAGGGGGCCAGTGGGGCTAGATAGTGATTTTAACACTTTAGGGTCAGGAATACATATTTGTGTTCCTGACCCTGTTGTGTTCATTTATGTTAGGATCTGGAAAATGATGAAATTACACATACAAAAGTGTATATACTTTGTGTTGCCAGAATTATTGATTTTTTGGGACTTTTTTTGGAGCTTCACATTTTTTACTTGGATCACTGTAAAAGGCTGTTCCATTCCCAGGTCATAATCCCCCCCCCTACCCAAAAAAAAAAAAAAGAACTGGCTGTACTTGATAGTGGTAAAATATGGCAATTTTATAAATTGTTGAGAAAAAAGTGTGAAAAAGAAAACATAAGCACAAGCATCAAAATATTTCAGTTTTTGAGACACAACAGAATTTTTTACAGTTTGCTGTTGAGGTGTATCACACGTCATTTATGATTTTTTTGTTTATTTTGCCTGATATGTGATAACTCGCAAGGCACATTTTTGTTTTTCATTTTTTCAGGAGAAAAGAAAGACAGAAGAAGCATTGGGCGATTTGAAACGTCAACATGAGTCTGAAGTTGCTGAGCTGCAAGTTGCCATAAAAAAACTGAAAAAGGTACGATGAAATAATAAAAAAAGATGCTGTTAACTCTGATATACATAAGGCAGAAAATCAGCTTGCATCCGATAAACATACTAAGCATACTTATTTTAATAGATTGTGATGAATAAGATGCATTTTGGCAAATTACCTTTACTAATGATTTGTTGCTTAGTGAATAAACATACTTTTGTCTCTTATCTTTTAGAGGGTAAAATAGATTTTGACAAATATATATATATATATATATATATATATATTTTGTAAATCTGTTTTTATTAAGTAAAGTAAAGATAGAACAGCTTATTTCAATTCAAATGTGAGCAGGTTGAGGTCACGCACAACCTGTATGTATATGCTATAGTATAATCAAATATAACATTTAGTAGTGATAAAAAATCAGTCATCATCTTACATCAAGGCAGTGTAAACAACCATAACTCAGTGTTCGGCAATCTCGAGATATATGCATGTAGCGTGGGTGGTCAGCCACGAGCTCTCCACGTCGTGTTTGTGGGTTATCATTAGGTACGCGGATGTCTGTGAGAGCTGACAGTGTACGCGTAATGAGTGTGGTAGCTAGGTGTTGTTGTTTTTTTATTTTGTTTTTTGACATGTTGTTCTCCCTCCTAACCGTATTAAATTGGGTTAGGCTGGAATCGTATCTCTGTAGTGTGGTCGTCTTTGAGTTAGCTATGTGTGTGTGAAGATGGTGAAGAGAGTGAAGGGGGGGATATGATAGAAACATTTAAATATATAAAGGGAATCAACACAGTAAAGGAGGAGACTATATTTAAAAGAAGAAAAACTACCACAACAAGAGGACATAGTCTTAAATTAGAGGGACAAAGGTTTAAAAATAATATCAGGAAGTATTACTTTACTGAGAGGGTAGTGGATGCATGGAATAGCCTTCCAGCTGAAGTGGTAGAGGTTAACACAGTAAAGGAGTTTAAGCATGCATGGGATAGGCATAAGGCTATCCTAACTATAAGATAAGGCTAGGGACTAATGAAAGTTTTTAGAAAATTGGGCAGACTAGATGGGCCGAATGGTTCTTATCTGCCGTCACATTCTATGTTTCTATGTTTCTATGAATTGTAAGCATGAGAGCCGTGATAGAGAAGAAGAAAGAAAAGAGAGAGAGTTAGGAAGTCTTGGTATGGGAAGAGGTATGGGTTCCACCCTGAGGGTCCGGTTTCTCCTCCGCAAAACCCTCCCCCGCCCCCGCCCTACCGATTCCTGGACACAAATGCGAACCATGGTCGCCACAGCTCTGCGTGTCTATCCCCTCTGCCCAGCAGAGATGCTTGCATCGCCTCCGCCCCCTGAATGCTCTCCACTCTGTGAATCCACTCCTCCACGCCGGGGATCTCTGTCTTTTTCCAGTATATAGGAATCAGAGATCTAGCTGCGTTGTTTAGATGGCGTAGGATCGACTTTTTACATCCTGCGATTGACATCTGTGAGATATGCAGGAGTGCTAGAGCTGCTGTCCAGGTGGGTATTTCTCCCAGGACTTCAGTTATGTTTTGTTGTATCAGTTCCCAGTATGGTGCAAGGGAGCTGCACTCCCACCAAATGTGTATCATCGTGCCCCTCTCCACCTGGCACCTCCAACATATTGGAGGTGTTGACGGGAAGATTTTATGAAGGAGTGCTGGGGTCCGATACCACAGTGCGATGATTTTATAGTTAGTTTCCTGGTAGAGTGAGCTGATGGAGCTCTTGTGTTGCCAGAGTAAAGCGTTCTCCCATTGCGAGGATGTAAAGGTGGTGTCGAGCATAGTCTCCCATTGCCTGCGAAAGGTTGACAAATATATTAACTATCATAGTGAAAATGAAGTCCAGCCTGGCTACAACAGATAAGTTCATAAGCATTCCTGAGTGTATTTAGACTTTTTCTCAGAGTCTATGGATTTACTGCAGAAGTTACTTGGTTAGACTTTATCCTTAGCTGAGTGAACATTTAAAGGACCACTATAGTGCCAGGAAAACATACTCATTTTCCTGGCATTATAGTGCCCTGAGGGTGCCCCCACCCTCAGGGTCCCCCTCCCGCTGGGCTGGATGGAGAGGAAGAGATTAACCCTAGTTTCTTGAAACTGCTATGTTTATAGAAAAAAGGGTTAACCCTAGATGGACCAGGCACCCAGACCACCTCATTAAGCTGAAGTGGTCTGGGTGCCTATAGTGGTCATTTAACTTTACACACTCATCAAACCAGTTTGACTCACTTCCAAATCTTTCTATACATACATTGTATGGATTCATGTATACAATGTTTGGGGGTTGGGGGAGGGAGGGAAGATGTGCATGGTATGTCTATGAATTTCTGGTTTGCAGCACAGCCGTATACATCATATTTATGGATGGATGTAGTTTTATGAAATCTTGAGGGCGCCTAGAGGTTGAGAAAGATTGCCAGAGGTATTGAAAATGAAGATTCAAAATTGGGATACTGTTAATACGGGCCATCCATCCAGAAAAATAATGTTTTGTCTATTGCAGATTGGCTGTTTTGGGCCAATGTACATATTTCCATTCAAACAAGTTGGAAGAATAAAAATGGGAATTTTTTGAGGTGTTTATAGTTTATATGGTGTATTTGTCAGTCAAATCTTAATTCTCCTTTGAAAATGTGCTTTGCTTTATTTTTACAGCTGGAAGAACAATCAAAAAACATAAATTTAAAAGAAGATGTAGCTGCCTTAAGAAAGAGAATGCATGAGTTGACTATGGTAAGAAATTGTAACCAAATTATATGTTACATCCTATGACTTGGTATTAATGTTTAACCTTTGTGGACTCACAGAATAAATTATAAAGCCGTGTGCAATACCACTAAATAAACATTAGCTAACAATGAGGTTCATTTCAATCCAACAATGTTAGCTGACTGTTTTCTGAGTTTCAACTGGTTTTCATAAGCTATCACAACTCACACTTCTCTGAACATTTTACCAGTAGTGCTTCTGAAATCTGAAAACATGATCTGCTTAAAACTCTTGATTTACACATTATTGACATCCAGCTGACAAAAATAAAAAAAAATAAATAGTTGGTACCACTGCTCAAGAGTACAAAGTAGAGTTTACAAAAGATACCCTAACATCGCATGATTTTCAATAGGTAGTTAGTTTTTATTTTTTAAAATAAGGTGTCTATTGCAAATTGTGATAGATGATGCCAGTTCCCATCAGTTGTCTCAAATGATGAAATGGCAGGATGTGGTGGCGAAAACTTTGCCAATTTGCACTTACACAAGAGAATGCAGTCCCAGCTGTGTCTCCTCAAAAGTGTTAATCTATCCAAACCAGTGATCTCATAAAACTTCAACAAAGAGAAAAAAAACGATTAAAACTTTCTTTGTTTCATTACCAAGTCCAAGTTCTCCCCTCAGCCTGATGTCATTCAGCCTTGCAGCATTGGTAGAATGGACTATTGTGGCATGGAGAGAGTGCAACCATTGTCTGTCTGGTGAAGTGGTCTTGGTCTTGCAGCAATCCTTTAATATCAACTACACATCTCATCTGGAAGTTTCTCTCACCCAAGTTTCTTTAATAGAAAACAAATTTTATTATTACACATTTTTACAAATTTCAAACCATGTGCCTATGAACAGCATTTTTGTTTAGTCCAATGTGTTCTAATATAAAGGCAATTTTCCTATTTCTGCAGGAGAATCAGAAACTGAAGAAGGATTTGCTAGAAGCACAGACAAGCATTTCATTTTTGCAGAGTGAATTAGATGCTCTTAAAAGTGATTATGCCGATCAAAGTCTGAGCTCTGAAAGGTATATTGTAAAACAACACAGAAAATGAAATTTGTCTGTCATACCTTAAAAATTGTTCAAACCCATATGGTACACTCTCTAATCATTGAATACCAAATGTAACACTGCTGTTTTGTTCTATATGATAATAATATGAAATCTATTATTTATCCCCTTAAGTTCCTTAGCAGGGTTATTTACTAAACTGAGAATTCAAAGTGAACTTCAAATTTAAAACCAGAGCAGCCAAACTGAAAGCATTGCTGACTTAGAGAATATTTCCAGTTTGGCTATTTTGACCTTAAAGGGATTTTATAAGCACTTCAAGGACTTAGAAGCACTTCAATTAAGTGATACAATCTTATTAACCCTGCGACTGAAAAATATGGCGTTTTGCAGGAATTTTAGCTATTGAAAGAATGTATTGTATACAGCAAGGCATATTGATAAGTGGAATATAAATATAAAACAAGCATATAATATAAGATATATAGAATGAACACAAGCTGAAATCACATAAAAACATACAAATATATGAAAAATAAGCAGAAGTAATATAAACTTTAGTATACATTAATAACAAAGTACATATAGGGCTTTTTGAAAAAGAGGGCATATGTAGCATACAGAATCATAGGAGAGTACCGATATCGAAATCAATATTAAGTCCTTTCGGGCTCAGTGTCTGCAGTTCAAAGATCCATTTTAGTTATTGGCTATCAAGACTGCTGGTACTGTCACCTCCCCTCTAGTGATTCTGTATTCTGTCCACTATAAAATATTTATATATGTTTAATTTTGTTCTAACTGTATTTTGATATTAATATATATATAGATATCAAAATACAGGTAGAATGAAATTACACATATATATCTATATACATAAGTATATACATATATTTCT
Source organism: Pelobates cultripes (assembly GCA_933207985.1). NCBI lineage: Eukaryota > Metazoa > Chordata > Amphibia > Anura > Pelobatidae > Pelobates > Pelobates cultripes. The sequence goes on along the minus strand of OW240916.1, from coordinate 147,939,075 downwards.
CTATATATATACCTATATATAAATAAATATAATTAAAAAAATCATATATATATATATATATATATATACACACACACATACATACATATACATATATACACATTTATATATATATAATAAGTCTACGTGTATATTTATGTAATAATTTCACATAATTAGGTCATTTGTTAATTACAATTTGCGGGACCTGCCTGGCAACGCAGGCCGAAAGTCCAGAATTTAATTTGCTAGCACTATATTTAACCATGTAACCTTCCAAGACACCATAAAAACCTTACATGGAGGGTACTGTTTTACTCGGAAGACTTCGCTGAACACAAATATTAGTGTTTCAAAACAGTAAAATGTATTACAACGATGATATCGTTAGTGAAAGTGAAATTTCTTGCATTTTTCACACACAAATGGAACTTACACTGACTATATAATTGTCGTGATACATTTTACAGTTTAGAAACACTAATATTTGTGTTCAGCGAAGTCTTCTGAGTATAACAGTACCCCTCATGTACAGGTTTTATGGTGTTTTCAAAAGTTACAGAGTCAAATATAAGGCTTGCATTTCAGTTTTTTCACATTGAAACTCGCCAGATTGGTTACGTTGACTTTGAGACCGTATGGTAGCCCAGGAATGAAAATTATCCCCAGGATGGCATACCATTTGCAATAGTAGACAACCCATGCTAATGCAAATGGGGTATGTCCAGTCTTTTTAGTAGCCACATAGTCACAAACACTGGCCAACATTGGCTTTCAAATGAGTTTTTTGCATTTTTCACACATAAACAAATATTAACGCTAACTTTGGCCAGTGTTTGTGACCAAGTGGCTTCTAAAGAAGAATTTAACATGCTTGATTTGACCGTGGAACTTCTCAAAACACCATAAAACCTGTACATATAGGATCCTGTTTCACACGTGAGACAGTGCTGAATACAAATATGTGTATTTTATTGCACTAAAAGCAAACAGTATTATGACATTCACAGTTAGATTGTCACGTAGAACTAAAAAAACAAAAACGAAAAAAACATTATTTTCTCCCAATTTTTATATTTATTTATATTAAATTATGTTTAATAGTTAAATATTTGATGTTAAATGAAAGCCCTGTTTCCCCTGAATATAATGATATATAATAAGTGTGGGTGCACATAATATGAAAGAGGTGAATTACGCCTGAACAGACATATAGCGCAAATTCCAGATTTTGTTTACGTTTTGTTTTTATCACAACGTGTACATTTGGCTCAGTCCTTACAGGGTTAATGCTTGTATTCCATACACTGTAGCAGGGGTAGGCAACCTTTGGCACTTCAGATGCTGTGGGCTATATCGTCCATAATGCTTTTAGAGCCATAATGCTGGCAAAGCAACAGGGGAGATGTAGTCATCTACAGTGACAATAGTTGCCAACCCCTGCGCTGTAGTGTTCCTTTAAATATGAAATTCGGCTTGAATCCTCACTTTAGTGAACAACCCTTTTAGTGTTGTTGTATGACCACTATAACCACTACAGTCCCCTTTCCCCATGAACACAAAACGTTAATTTCCACTGCCTCCTTTTTATTACAATCCCCTGCTTTTATGTCTCTACCTCTTCCACTGTTTTTTTTGTCACAAGCACTTCTTGCCCTATTTATTCTTTGTTCAAATGCATGGGAAGATAGATGTTTACTTTAACAGTAGCATTTTTAAATGTAGTGGTTATAGTGTGTGGAGCGTTCCTTTAAGGACTATAGCAATGTTGGCTTTTTTTCTGTGGAGTTTATAAAACACTGAATTGTTGTTAACTGGAAATCGACTTGCAAATTGGTGTGTTTATTTGTTTAGATACAGACATAAAATGTATTTAATAATTAGTTAATTAGATAAGACTTCTCATTACCATTTTTTTTCAGAGATATGGAATTAATACAGGAATACACTGATGAACGAGAGCATCTTGCAAGACAAATTGAAATTCTCCAGTATGTTTTTTTCTTTATCACACTTGAAATGCATTTTTTCATGAAACATATAAAAAGACAGTTAAAAAGGGACACTCCAGGCACCAAACCAACTTCATCTAAAATAAGTTGTTATGGTGCCTAGAGGCCAATGAAGGCAGCTTTACCTCAATGAGTTAAACTGAAGGGGTTTAATCGTTTTCGAGCAGCAATCTCAGCTCCCCACAACGGCATCCGGCTTCAGAATTTTCACTTACAGAAAGTGCGGTGTGCTGCTGGGCAGGGGCACCACTAATTGGCTGAGAACGGTCAGCTGATGGTCTCAGCCAATCAGTGACTCCCCATTCACAAAACTGGCTTTGGAAAAGGTATGTTTCTTACCAACCAGTTTACTGAATGGGGAGACACTGATTGACTGAGACGGTAAGCTGACCGCTCTCAGGCATTAGGCGCTACCTCTCCGCACTTCCTGTAAATGAAAATTCTGAAGCAAGATGCCGCCTGGGGGAGAGCTGAGACCAGTGCTGGAGGCAGCTTAGGGGTTAACATTAAAAAACGGTTTAACTCCTTGAGTTAAGAATGCCTCCAGGTGCCTTCTGGCACCATAAAAACTGAATTTAGATTAATTTTGTTTTAGTGCCTGGAATGTCCCTTTAAAGCATTTATCTGCCTTTGGTATGTCCAGATGAACAAATAAATTAAAAAAAGTAAAAAGAAAAATAGACTGAATTTTATTAATGGAAGTCCTGACATCATGTGTCTTCTGAAAAAAGCAGATATGGGGCTTGTCATGTAAAATAACCTAATATCCCTATAATCTTCTAATACATTGAAGTAAAAATCAATTTTAATTTCTCAGAATTTCAGGAAGCTGTGCATATGAGGTAAATGCCAATTTATTGCAAAAGGAAAATCATTGGTGTTAAGACCCTCAGTGGTTATGGTACCGAGGTCTTCTATTCCTTTCCCAATAGCTGAGCATAAGTGATTATAACTGCAGTTAGGGTGTAGAGGAATAGTGTAGATGAATGCAGCTTCCAAGACGATTCTCCCCAGCAAGTAAACTATCCCCCAAGCATTAGCCTAGACTTCATGAAGGGTACAACAGGAATAATGTTTTATTGATGCACACTGGCTTTTATAGAAATCCTCCTGGACCTCCCACAGTAGACAAAAGGAACAACCAATCATAATAAAGATTTACATTAACACCCTCCCTCTCTCTGCCTGGGAGATATTGAGATAAGTTAAGGAATAACCCAAAGAACCCAGGCAGAGGGCACACAATTTCTCCAAAACTTGGAACCCCCCTTTATACAACAGGTATCCCCACAAATTACATGTCCCTGATAGCCCTGATCTGGGTGACCAACATATTCAAATTTCAGATCGGTTCAGGGGTTCTCAAAAAAGTATGGAAGTCTTATGTGACCGACCGCACGCGAGGCTCCTGCCCAAAACAGTTCCACGAATTTAGTTTGTGCAGTCGGTCAATTCAGAAAATGGCATAAGACCGAATAAACCCACGAATGGAGCCTCCTGGCTCATAGGAGCGATTATTCCCCTTGTTCGTATGAATAAAACTACCGAATGGCGCTCTCCTAGCTGGTTGGCAATGAAAGGAAGCAGGCGTTCGTATGTTTCAGCGGTGGTTCGAGAAGTCGAGTGTCCGATTTTAGTTCCAGACACGCCGTTTTCTGTTCTACATGGCATTCGGCTATACGAATGGCAACCGCCCAGGGAGTGCTTAAAAGGCGGTTCTTTTGAAGTAAATGAGCCAGGAAGGTGGTTGGTGTTCGGTAGTTTAAAACTACCGAACCAATAAATCCAAAATAAATGAATGATGGCAAAAAGGCACGAATAAAGAAGAAAATGCACAAAATAGGTCTATTTTCTTCACAATTGGTAAACTTAAGAAAATGCAAGAGACATGCACACCGACTGTTTCGAAGAATAACATCATAACAACAAGAATAAGATCTTTCAATACGATGATTTATTTTGCATTGCACTAGTGCCAAGGGTAACATGTTACAATAATATTTTCACAAAAGCAAATAATATTACATCCATAGAGAATATTATGTTCTACAGTTTGGAGACATGTTACCTTAACTTTTCTAAATACCTATTTCTCTGGAGTTTGTAGCATGCTAGTTTGTAGCATAGCATTCATTCTATAATTTTACTATTTAATAGCACATATCCACAATGTGTAATGAACCCCAAAAAGAACGTAAACATCCAGAAAACATTTAATGAAACATTAAAATGGCTTGATAAAAAAAAAAATATCAAGCAGGGGCATCGCTAGTTTCAAGTAATACCTGAGGCTTAGGCACAGAGGAAACGTCAAAGCTTTATGCTAACAGGATGTGTCATAAATGGGTAAAATACAATTGTAAAAGATGCTGAGAGCACACAATTAACCCCTTAAGGACCGCGGATGGTTCAGGACCGTCATCTACATTTTCCCATTGCCGACCGCTGACGGTCATGAACCGTCCTAACGGTCTTAGTTACTTACCTGATCGCGGCGTTCCCCCGGCGGCGATCGGCGTTGCTCCCGTTGTAGGGAGACTGCCTGCAGCCCAGACAGTCTCCCCACACTGGATTAGGACCCCTGTGGCCATGTGATCACTCAACAAAGTGATCACATGGTCACAATAGGTGCCCATGTGTTTGCCTGTAGGGGGACTGCCTGTGCTAACAGGCAGTCTCCTTTCAACTGTAAAATCATTAAAAAAAATAAAGTTAGTGTTAATTAAAAATAAATAAATTATATGTGTGTGTATATATATATATATATATATATATATATATGATATATAGACATATATTATATAAATATAATATATGTCTATATATCATATATATATAATGTCATACTAAGTGTATTTTTATATTAATATGTACATATATTAATATAAAAATACATGTATAATTAAATTACACACGTATATATATAAAATATATATAATGACTATATAGTGTATATATATATATTATAAAATATAAATAATAAGTAATTTAAATTAAATTAAATTTTTTTTAAAATAAAAAAAATTAAAAAAATATATATCTATATGAAATTTTATTCTAACTGTATTTTGATATAAATATATATATGTATATATATATATATATATATTTATATCAAAATACACTTAGAATGAATTTGTATATATATCTATGTACATATAAATACAAATAATACGAAATATACTTATGTCCATACACATAATTACATAAATAATTATATAAATATACACGTAGACTTCAAATATATAAATATGCATATATATTTAAATTCTACATGCATATTTATGTAATATTTTCACATAATTAAGTAATTTTATTGATTGCAATTTGAGGGACCTGCTGCCAACCCAGGCCGAAAATCCAGAGAATTTAATTTGCTAGCATTGTATTTTACCCTGTAACGTTCTACGACACCCTAAAACCTGTACATGGGGGGTACTGTTTTACTCGGGAGACTTTGCTGAACACAAATATTAGTGATTCAAAACAGTAAAACATATCACAGCGATGATATTGTCAGTGAAAGTGAAGTTTTTTGCATTTTTCACACACAAACAGCACTTTTACTGATGATATAATTGTTGTAATACGTTTTCCAGTTTTGAAACAGTAATATTTGTGTATAGCAAAGTCTCCCGAGTAAAACAGTACCCCCCATGTACAGGTTTTATAGCATTTTTGAAAGTTACAGGGTCAAATATATGGGTCAAATATTTTTACATTGAAAATGGCCAGGTTGGTTACGTTGCCTTTGAGAGCGTATGGTAGCCCAGGAATGAGAATTACCCCCATGATGGCATACTATTTGCAAAAGAAGACAACCCAAGGTATTGCAAATGGGGTATGTCCAGTCTTTTTTAGTAACCACTTGGTCACAAACACTGGCCAAAATTAGCGTTCAATTTAGTTTTTTTACTTTTTTCACACACAAACAAATATGAATGCTTACTTTGGCCAGTGTTTTCGACTAAGTGGCTACTAAAAAAGACTGGACATACCCCATATTGAATACCCTGGGTTGTCTACTTTAAAAAGAATTTGTACATGTGGAGTGTTATTTGGAGATTTATGACAGATAATAGTGTTACAATGTCACTATTGATAAATTTTAAAAATGTATGTTTTGAAACCGCAATATCCTACTTGTACCTATAGCCCTATAACTTGCAAAAAATCACGTAAATACTGGGTATTTTTAAACTCAGGACAAAATTTTGAATCTATTTAGCAGTTTTTTTATTCGCTTTTGTAAATGAGTAAAATATTTTTCAAGTAAAAGTCAAAAAACATGTATTTTTTTAAATTTTTCATAATTTTTTTTATTTTTTTAAAATTAAATTACATGAGATTATATAAATAATGGTATGTAAAGAAAGCCCCTTTTGTCCTGAAAAAAAAAAATATAATTTGTATGGGAACAGTAAATGAGAGAGCGGAAAATTACAGCTAAACACAAACACCACAAAAGTGTAAAAATATGCCTGGTCGTAAATGTACAACATCGCAAAAACAGTCCGGTCCTTAAGGGGTTAAAACAAATTTTACCCCAGGCTGTACATACAGTTGGATCTGTAAAATATAAATAAACAAGCATTTATAGGTTAATATAGTTATGAATAGCTGCTTTTCAAAAGAAAATCTTGGTCTCACTCACATGATTCTGAGCCACTCCACAATCTGGCTCAGACTAAAAGAGAGAGAATAATGGTGGTGATGTACCTTGCTTCTGGATACTGCGTTCCCAACCTTTGTTTCACAGATATTACACCAAATAAAAATCTAGGATGCAGGATTAAGGTGAAAGGAATACAACAGTTGAACTTATTGAAACATAAAATAAAAAATCCAGTACTTAACACACAAACAATCCACCTCCACTTAACGTGTTTTGCTTGCTTGCCTTTCTCAATAGTGGTTAGAAGTAAAAGTTCTTCCTAATTTCCCCCTTTTAAAAGCCGTATTTTGGTGCCCTTTTCGAACTCCTGATGTATATTTCCGCATTCGTCATCATCCTGTGTCTGACGTCCACGTTCTTATACATCCTTGTGTCCGACAGCCACGTGAGATGACGTATGAGTTTATGTGTCGGACTCATCCAGGTTCAGTCGTGTTCCACATAATTTAAAACACCCTGTACAAAGTCTTTTGATAAACCGTGGGCAATAGGGTCTGCCATATTTGTGGAGTCCAGTTATTTCATTTGAATATCTGTAAAAATATATTAAATTAAGGGGAATTGTTTTTAAAAACATTGCATATATTATGTAAAAAGTATTATATAATGTACACCAAGCATGTCAAACTCAAAAGCTAGCACCGGCCAAATAAACAAGGTTTAACATTATGTGGGCCACAAAAAAAAAGAAAAAAAGAAAAGAAAGACTTAAATTTCCATTAAAAAGTAGATTTGTTTTGATAAGTACAGTATATATATATATATATATCTTGATAAAGACCCTGAAGGGTCGAAACGTTGATGTAGATTTGTGTTAAGATTGTCAATACACGTTTGAAAAATCCAAGTGAGTGCTCCTGTTTTTACCTTCATATATATATATTTATATATATATATATATATAAATAAAAAAACAGCATCCCCCTCTACTAAACCACAGTCCCCCGCTCTATACTAAATCCAATTCACCCCCCTCTACTAAACCCTGGCCCTTGTTTAAAAAGCAAACAAAAACAATGTTAGCCAACAAGCAGACTGCACTCACATTGCCATGCCAGTATACAACAGTATAAAAGCCTCTGGTATACCCCAAATTGCGCTGTCCGCACCCTGTGCCAAAGCGGATCCCACTACTCCTTCAAACCCTGTGAAGGTGGAGTTGGAATGTGACGTGGCGTTGCGTGCCTCCATGCACCTCCAGGTCCTCCACTGTCCAGCCGCAGCCATCGCAACACTGACCAACACATACTCACTGATAGACACACACACTCACTAACAGACACACTCACTGACAGACACACACACACACACACTCACTGACAGACAGACACACACTCATTGACAGACACACACACACACTCACTCACTCTCTGACAGATACACACACACACACACTGATAGACACACAACGTCTCTCGGGAGCTCAGTCTTGTCACTGCACCCTCGCTCGCAGTTTAGTGATGTCGGGTGCTGGAATGATGTCATATTCTGGTACCCAGCATCACTACAGAGGAGCAGGTAAACTGAGCTCCCTCGCTGCCGCCAATGACCTCTCCTCCCCAGCTGGTACCGGGTAAATGTTAGCAGAGTAGGCACCTTCAGTGTGGGGAGAGCAGATACCTACTCTGTCTTCGTTAGAATGGCAAACTCGCGGTAAATTATACCCATGTTTAAGGAACCAGTATATAGATTAAAAGGAGAAACATAAATGCAAAAAAAGAGATTTAAATAAAAGAATAAAATTTCAAAGTCGGCATTTAAACCATAAGGTAATAATGTATCAAGATTAAAAATCCACCTCATTTCAGATTTGCTAAGGAAGGCTATTAATATCAACCCCCGCAGAATCATGTGTGCTCTCACCATTTTTTTCCCTCTTTTTTATCAATTCTTACGATTGTATTCTAATAGTAATATTTGTGTTCAGCAATGTTCTGCTCATCAGTACCATCCACCTAAGTAGCCTTGCAGAGCACTATACTGGTGATCCTATTTTTTTTAAAATAGGTGGCTGGAAAAGCAGCTGTCTGATGTAAAATGTAAAATGAAAATATCCTAATATCTTCCTGCCACCTCCACCAAATGTAAACATACTACTAAAGCCAGTTACTTTATCTACTACATAGGTATGGATTTCTAAAATTATAGTCTTTATTAAAATGCCTGAATGACTAACATCCATAATATATTTTTTGTAAGCTATGAGCCCCTTTGGCTAACAAATCCTTCATTAGACTTTAGAAAACGCTACAGGCACCATAACAACTTAATCTCAATGAAGTTGTGTTTGTTATCATTTTACATTTAGAAGTTACGTTTAAGTGGTTTAACCCCAAAGTTGAGAACATGGTGCCTGCCAGCTTGTCCCCTCTTCTTCTGGTGATGTCAAAGGTCTCAATCATGAAGTCTTGGACTTGGCCCTGGAGATAGGCTGAGAACATCAGCTGACATTCTCAATCTCCCATTAGATTTTCATTGTAAAAACTGTGTTTCTCAAATGTGTCCCATCTGAGGCTTCCTCACTGAGGCCTCAAACATTGCTGGAAAAAGTGGGTCTGATGGGACAGGTGTTGTTTGTTCAATTAACTAAACTGTTTAACCCCATAAGGCCCCCAGTGAGACAAAGTTGTTATGGTTTCTGCAATCTCTTTGTAAGATGAGAGCTCTGTCAATTCACCTCTTATGAATGGGTTAATATCTTACTAGCATAACAATTTGTTCTGACTTAAGAGTGGAGAAACCCCCATCTTTCAAGTGAATCCTCCTCTCTATATTTTTATTGTTTTTTTTTTTTTTCTTTATGAGCCATATTTTTGGGACTTGTAGATGCTTACACCAAATAAATGTAGATGTGCTATTTAAGCAAAAAAAGTTACATTATAACTTTATTAAATATTTTTTTTTACATATTGGGAGGTTTATATAAAAAGTGTATGTTTTGAAAAGTGTTGAAAACATTAAAAGTGGGAAGAGTCCCCACTGCAATGTGCCTGCTGGGCCACTGGTTTCCACAGTGACTGCCCCACTTTAGTAGATCACTTTTCTGAACACAAAACTTTTTATACGGGGGGCGGAGTCTAGCAACTGAAGTGAGCAGACGCATGGCCGCGGAGCTCCGGGAGAAAAAGAGCCAAAACAAACATTAAAAGTGGGATTCATCACCCCACCCACACAACCGGGGGTACCCCAACACCCCCCGACCCACATGGGCCGCAAGATGAAAAAGCAAAAGCCCGATAAACCTCGTCAGGGCATGAACATTGGGGACTTATGGAAACAGGCCCTGAGTGCCCCGGGCCCCAACATGGCGTCCCTACATGGAGGCTGCTCCGACTTTGAGGATGGAACCTCGGACGAAGCAGAGGGGGAGAATGTGGCAGAACTGCGGAGGCCCTCGACGGCACCGCTGAAACCTACACCGCCCGCGGCGGCCTCCACGCCGGTCACAATGGAAGCAATCGGCAGGCTCATGGAAGACCACCATCAAAAAATCTCGGCAGAGGTGGCTGCAATCCGAGACGACTTACGCGGCCTATCTGGCAGATTGGGTGTGATAGAAAACCGCTCCGACTCACAGGCAACCCATCTCAAGAAGCTGCAACGGGCGGTTTCAGAACTTCAGCGACAAAACCTCCTCACGGAACGAAAGCTCGACGCCCAGGAAGATAGACGGCGCCAAAACAACCTAAAAGTGCGGGGAGTGGCAGAAAACATCTCGCATGCCGAGCTACCACACTTCACCAGGCGGCTGATAGCTGCACTCCTAAACCCCAAAGCGGCCAAAGGGACCCAAATAACTGGTATATTCCGCATACCGAAATCGAGCAAAGCACCAACTTCAGCTCCTGGAGACCTGATTCTTCAGTTCGTCAGCCGCACAGACAAAATGGCGGTACAAGCAGCTGCCAGAGGCCGACCTACCTACCTCTTTGAAGGGATGGAGCTTTCCTTCTATATCGACCTCTCGGGAGGAACGCTGGCATGGAGGAGAACGCTAAGACCGTTTACCACCCTACTACACACACACCAGCTCCGGTACCGATGGGGCCCAGCCAACACACTACACGTCACCAAAGGTGAAACAACGTATGTCATACATGACATGCAAGAAGCCACAGCGGCAATGAGAGCCTTAGATCTCCCCCTGGACTCCCTCGGAAGAGCGTTACCTACAACCTCTCGAGGCCTTGACTCGGTACACTCCACAGAATTCAAGCCCAGACAGAGAGCCACGGAGGCTTACGCGGCAGCCACGACTTGAGCCCGACAGGCCCTTCACCGGGACGCTATTTTTCTCCCCCAACCCCGGCTCACAAGCTCAGCACACAGAGCCGGCATCGGCTGATTGAATCGAACAGCACCATAGACATTGCTCTCACCTTGTTGAAACCAAGTAGTTTGCGTTTGCGTTTTATCTTTTACTTTTTTGTTCCACCTATAATGCTATTGCCTATGACGAAGCTTGCACCTAATACTTTACAATGTAAGCAAGCTTTGGTAATGATATACATACCCAATGTACTATAGCCTATACTCACATAGTATGACACTTTAATGCACCATGTACTAACAAGCTATTACTGTACTGTATCACTTGTTAACACACCATAACAACACCAGTGTCGCTAGTTTAGCACAGTGAAGCACCGATTATTTCAGGAGAATTTATAATGTAATCTAACACCAGTATGTGACTAGCTGAAAATCCACTATGTTTTATGCCTGTATTATACTAGATCAGCTAAACATTCACAGCTCAACATTGACAGCTAGGCTAGCTACTGCTGATGAATCTTGTTAAACATTAATGCTAAACAAGTAAATGTAAAATGGTGCACGTCAACTTGATACCCCATTGTAACGTGTCACAATAATGCATGAGGATTGACGTCAATCTCACTTAACGTGATCATCATATAAAGACAGGAAAGCTCAACTGTAACCTATTATGTCTATCCACTGTCTACTTTTGCTCTCATGAAACTTAAAAATTGTGCTGAATATTCATAAGCCATGTTTTGATTGTTATGCCAATTACTGCTTACGACTGCTATCGTGGCTGAGTAAGCCTATTGTTACAGCATGCACAACAAAAATAAAGAATTACAAAAAGTCAAAAAAAAAAAAAAAAACTTTTTATACATAACCCCCATTGTCAGTGAATATACCATAATTTTATACTAAGTGGCAATATGTGCAGATAATAGTTTTTTAAGTGTTTTGGTGGTGGTGGTCACTTTACAATCAAGTAACCATAAATATATACCATATCTGCATATATTTGGTGTAAGATTTTATTTCATCTTTTGTACTTGTATCAAAAGTAAAATACACATTTCAAATTTGCTTCTCTGTTATGCATTTGCACAATTACTTTGAATGACTTCTAGAGTTATTTATTTGTATTTTTCTATTTGTATTAAAACAGTGAATTCTGGCTAAGTTAAAAAAAACATTTGCTTGCTTAATGAGGGAATGGTGGGGGTGGCCTTGGGATTTAATAAGCTGGTTTGAATATTTGAAAAATCTTTAAGCACAAGAAATTTCATTGACCTAACACCTTACCTGAATCCTGCTAGATGGATCTTGTTACAATTGTCCACTTACTCTTGTATTCTAGAACAGCTAACAGAAAGTTACATGACAGCAATGATGGACTTCGCAATGTGCTGGAGAACAGCTTTAGCAAGTACAACAAATCCTTGGTAGTGATCTTTTTTCTTCTTCATATATTTATGTCATATTTCAGTGACTTCATTATTACCATATAATGTTCTCTTCACTAAACCCCATGGTTTAGCAGCTTGTTTTACAAATGTGTGTATATCTATGAGAGAGAATGAGAATATATTGCAGGGAAGGGAGATCCTCATGTCATTGCAGATTTTATAGCGAACGAGAGGGGTTAATTTTGTGGCATATCAGTGTAATTGCATGCCTTGGGTATGTCTGTGTTAGATTATACCATCCTGTTGTAAAAAAGAATGATAAAATTATTTTGGTTTATATCGTAACCAAACCTTGTGCACATATGTGATAGTTTTCTCCCATATAAGAATTGCACCCTTTTGCACAAGATTGCTATTTAATGTAAATGTACAACAATACCGCATTGCGTTTTCACAGTTTACAAGTAAACATTGCAAAGAATCTCATTAAAAAAAAATTTTTTTTTTCTTTCTTCAGCGTGCAAATACTTCGCCAGGGAGTACAATATCAAGAAACAGTCCCAAACTCAACAGAAGTAATTCACCATATGACAGGTAATGAAATACATGTTTCTGACTGATATTGAACCAGACTTACTTACTGCATTTTTGTCAAATTTAGTTTAAATTTTATTTTCACTTGTCTAAATAATAACTAATGCATTGTGCTAGTGGAGAGATATTGTTTATGTAACATGTAACATCCATGGTGATATTTTTTTTTATTAAGGTGCAATATTTTTTACAAATTGCTTTATAAGTCCGAGAGAGCCACAAGACCATTACCATGGTAACTACAGCTAAAATGTGACTAAAGTAACATCTAACTTAGCAGTAAACCCAATTTTATTTCTGCAAAATAGAATGCAGATCATGTTTTGCTTAATTGCTCAGTTTATTTAAGTTTACCAACCTGCCAGCTGCCACCTAAATGTATGAGCCTAGAGCACTGTTTTTTAAACTTTTTGATAGAGACCTAAATAGTGTACAATAATTGTTTTTTTGTTCATAGCAGATCTCCTCGATCATCTTACTTAGATGAGGACTATGACACTTTAGCGGTATGTGATCCGATGCAGAGAATGAACTGTGAGGTTGACAGCCTTCCTGAAAGCTGCATAGACAGCGGCTTATCCACTTTAAGGGACTCTAATGAATATGATTCAGAAGTCGAATACAGGACGCCAAAGAACTTTCACAGGTCACGGTTTACCCATGAGAGCTTTGGTGGAGATGCTTCAGATACAGATGTAAGCACTTGAAAATATCTACTGAACACTATACATAGTAAGATAAAACACACTTCCTAGTCCAGTATAAAGCCAAAAAAAAAAGGGTCAGACATAGATAAAACTCATCACAGTCTTCATAGCATGCAGGCAGCAAGCATAGAAATAGTTTACCCACATAGTTACTTGGACAGAAGACAAACTGAACATGCTTTTTAAATCACTGCTGCCTAAATTCAAACATTGAAAAGAAAAAAAAAATGCTACAAGAAATGTAGACATACATTGATACGTTTGATACCACACCTGCATATCGAAATAGTTGCTGGTTACCAATACTAAATATCTTCAAAGCAAGAATGTGCAGCATAATAGCAAAATAAAAGGTGGCTACTATTACTTTGTAGCTTATTTGATAATAACAATATAGTCCATAAAGACCCTATGCTCATATGGAATATTCTGCTCTTTCAGTGACAACATTGCCTTACAGAACTCTTTCTGTGGCAACGGGAATTTGTAATGTTACCATCACGTGTATCACATTAACAGAGGAAGATCAGAATTCATATGCCCTGATAAAGCAGAATAAATCTTCTTCCTCCTATTTCTTCACCAAAATTCACTACAAGTTAATGGGTTGATAGTTACAGTGCCTTGCAAAAGTATTCACCCCCTTGACTTTTTACCTTTTTTGTCACATTACAGCCTTAGGTTCAATGTTTTATTAATCTGAATTTTATGTGATGGATCAGAACACAATAGTCTAAGTTGGTGAAGTGAAATGAGAAAAATATATACATAAAACTATTTTTTAGAAACAGAAAATTGACAGGTGCGTATGTATTCACCCCCTTTGTTACGAAGCCCATAAAAAGCTCTGGTGCAACCAATTATCTTCAGAAGTCACATAATTAGTGAAATGATGTCCACCTGTGTGCAATCTAAGTGTCACATGATCTGTCATTACTTATACACACTTTTTTTTGAAAGACCTCATAGGCTGCAACACCTAAGCAAGAGGCACCACTAACCAAACACTGGCATTAAGACCAAGGAACTCTCCAAACAAGTAAGGGACAATGTTGTTGAGAAGTACAAGTCAGGGTTAGCTTATAAAAAAATATCCAAATCTTTGATGATCCCCAGGAGCACCATCAAATCTATCATAACCAAATGTAAAGAACATGCCACAACAGCAAACCTGCCAAGAGACGGCGCCCACCAAAATTCACGGACCGACAAGGAGGGCATTGATCAGAGAGGCAACACAGAGACCTAACACTGGAGGAGCTGCAGAGTTCCACAGCAGAGACTGGAGTATCTGTATATAGGATGACAAATAGCCGTACGGTCCACAAAGTTGGGCTTTATGGCAGAGTGGCTAGAAGAAAGCCATTACTTTCAGCAAAAAACAAAATTGCACGTTTTGAGTTTGTTAAAAGGCATGTGGGAGACTCCCAAAATGTATGGAGGAAGGTGCTCTGGTCTGATGAGACTAAAATTTAACTTTTCGGCCATCAAAGAAAACGCTATGTCTGGCGCAAACCCAACACATCACATCACCCAAAGAACACCATCCACCATCACCATATTGGTGGCAGCATCATGCTGTGGGGATGCTTTTCAGCAGCCAGGACTGGGAAACTGGTCAGAGTTGAGGGAAAGATGGATGGTGCTAAATACAGGGATATTCTTGAGCAAAACCTGTACCACTGTGCGTGATTTGAGGCTAGGACAGCATTTCACCTTCCAGCAGGACAATGACCCCAAACACACTGCTAAAGCAACACTTGGTTTAAGGGGAACATGTAAATGTGTTGGAATGGCCTAGTCAAAGCCCAGACCTCAATCCAATAGAAAATCTGTGGTCAGACTTAAAGATTGCTGTTCACAAGCGCAAACCATCCAACTTGAAGGAGCTGGAGCAGTTTTGCAAGGAGGAATGGGCAAAAATCTTAGTAGTAAGATGGGATAAGCTCATAGAAACTTATCCAAAGTGATTTGAAGCTGTGATTGCCGTTAAAAGTGGCTCTACAAAGTATTGACTTTAGGGGGGTGAATAGTTATGCACATTGACTTTTTCTATTATTTTGTCCTATTTATTGTTTGCTTCACAATAAAAAAAAAAAAAAAAATCTTCAAAGTTGTGGGCATGTTCTGTAAATTAAATGATGCAAATCCTCAAACAATCCATGTTAATTCCAGGTTCTGAGGCAACAAAACACGAAAAATGCCAAGGGGGTGTGAATACTTTTGCAAGGACTGTAGATTGAAGCAAACCCTTAAAGGATCACTATAGCGTCAGGAACACAAACATGTATTCCTGACCCTATAGTGCCAAACCCACCAAATATGTGGCTTGCCCCCTATAAAAGTTTAAAACTCACCTTTTTCCAGCGCTGCGTGGGTCTGCCGTTGCTGGCTCTGCCCCCTTTGTTACATCATCAAAATGGACGATTTGTATCCAATCCAATGCCAAGACTTACGTCTATCCTCTGTCCGTACTCCAACATCTGATGCTCACCTCCAAGACTTCTCCAGGGCTGCACCTTTTCTGTGGAATTCTCTTCCCTTCTCCGTTAGACTTTCACCCAGTCTCCATTCCTTCAAAAAAAATCTTTAAAAACACACTTCTTCAGGAAAGCATATCATTTAAACTGTTAGCGGGTTTTCATCCCCCTTCCCCCATGACTCCTATCCTGCAACTGTCAAAAATAACTTACTAAGTTTTCAGTGAATACTTTTCTAGCAACATTTTCAATACCCCTACTACCCTTTGTGTCACTATACTCCACTCACTCTAGCATGTAAACTCATTAAGCAGGTCCCTAAACCCCTCTGGTCCTGTGTGTCCATTTGTCTGGTTACAATTACGTGTCTGTAAGTCCACCTATTATACAGCGCTATGGAATCTGCTGGCATTATATAAATGATAAAATTATAATAATAGCAGTTAATCAGGTCAGTTTAGGTTAATGAAAGTATTCTCTAGCTGTGTCCTCAGACTGGGGTGCCAGGGAATCCAAACCCTAAAAGTCCCCTTTTTCCAGGTGTAACCCACAAATGTCATAAATCCTCAGACCTTATAACCTCTGCCATGCAGAGTCCAAAAAGCACTTGCAACAGAGGCGCCCAAGTGAGAACATTTTAAAGTTTGACCAGGTCGCGGACATCCTCCAATGGCTGCAGAGGTCCACTTGTGCAGCTGGTTGCTCCCAATCTCTGAAAAGG
Organism: Pelobates cultripes; assembly: GCA_933207985.1. Classification (NCBI taxonomy): domain Eukaryota; kingdom Metazoa; phylum Chordata; class Amphibia; order Anura; family Pelobatidae; genus Pelobates; species Pelobates cultripes. The sequence continues at coordinate 147,922,238 of OW240916.1, read as the reverse complement.
GATTATTGGACTGAGCGACACCTGATCACCGATTCACTGGATTGCAGCACAGTTCTGATCTGGTCAGTAGTTCCATAGTTTTTTGTAGTATGTCCTGGCCAGGTGCTCAGTGTGAGAATGGGTCAAGGCAATCATCCCCGTTCACCCAGCTGCAGCTGGGGAGTAGAAGAAGTCTTCAGGGCTCCCATCATCCCTTGCCCACATTGGCAATATTCCTCTGAGTTTTTTATAGAGGATTCTGGGACAAGGTCTGTAGTCTGGGGGGAAAGAGTGGCCTGCAAGTCCCTCCATACGGTCCAGGAATGGGTTATCCATTACACATAACATCTGTTTAAAAGTTTTAAGATATGGATATCAACACAGTAATCAACCCAGCACAAAATGTGTACCTTACAGTTAAATGAACCACAGTGTGTTCATGGATTTTGTCTTATCCTAACTGCACTTCCTAACTAGATGCTTCTTGGGAATGATGTCCAGACTGTCAATTTTGAACTTCAACTTGATCACATTTCTGGGAATTCAGTTTTCTGAAAATAATGGAGCATAATTGGATATAATGCTCAAATACTGTAAATGTAGGTACACCAAGAATTAATGCAATATAAGATGTTGCAGGCCTACACATGATCTATGTTATGTGGTCAGTTGTCCAGGTTACTCACATCCTCTTCAATGGCTACCAGAATGCAGCCATGATGTTTAACCTACAAAAATAACTCTGTGTTAGTGATTCTAGAGCTGCCATTTTCCATGTGAGGTAGAGCCTAGCGAAACAAAATGGAGGCTAGGGAAACAAATTGGTTTCCCTGTGGGGTGTAATTTGTTTTGCATGGATCTGCTATATAAAATTAGATTTTATATGAATATGCATAACGGCTTTCCTTACTGGCTACATACCAATACAATTTATTTGCACTGTGTAATAAACAATTTTGCGTTATGTCTTACTGCTGTGACTTCTGACATCCAAGAGTTAACACTGAAGATCCTCTCTTTTTTTTTCTCCTTTCTTTAATAACTTATTCTTCCTTTTAGCTACTTGGTCACACTTTAACCACAATTTAAGTTGTAATTGGCTGATAGAAAATGAATTGATCAAAATGGCTTTAGTAAACGGACAAATTGTAGCAAACACCAGATAGCTAATATACCCTTTAAATTACATACTGCTTCACATTACACTGCAGTCTAACAACAATTTAAAATACAATATGTCCCTGATATGGCCACCAGTATTTAATGATTCCTTATCAAGATGTCTCCTGTTCATAGGTTCCAGAAATCCGTGATGAAGAATTATATGCGCCAGAAACAAACAGAAATCTTCTTGACTGGAAACCATCACAGCCAGTCAGTAGAAGCAGCTCAGGGGCTTCTTCGAGAAAGTGTATCTCGGCACTGTCTGCACCTGTTTCGACTGTAAGTATCTCTTCAGATTTGTAGATCAGTTTATGTTGTTAATTAGAATTTGTTGTATTTAGAGTGCCATCCAAATTATATATATATATATATATATATATATATATATATATTTTTTTTTTGTTTCTTTATTTTTTTTTTGACAATCTATATTTTTCGTAAAACAAGGTAATAGTGTAACAGTCATTTCAGAAATATAACATCTTAAGACTCGTACCAGTTTACTATCAGATGATGCAGGTTTACACATTTCAGTATGCTAATGGAGCATGGGTCTCGTTATGCATTAGTTCATATAGATATCTTATTCATGTTAGACTAATCATCTCGTTACAAGAGAGAACACTTCAAAACCTGGTTCCCTTTGGGAGACTACTGTTTCAGCGCCTCAGGTTTGTTCCTCAGCCGCTAGTGTACCAGGCTGAGCGTTGGTCTAGCAGGGAACGTACAGAGGCTCATGCTCCATAGGCTTAACAGGTGATACTCATTTCCATCGACACTCTGCGCCCCCTTTGTTAGGTAGGAGTCAGGATTAGATCATCTACTGTGTTATAACTCTACCGTCACCTATGGAGGAGGCATTAGTTGCGGTTGGATTTGGTAAGTATGAGGCACGTGTATTAGGTAGCCCGTATGTAGCGGTCAGGTGAGATCTATCCCTTCTCAGCATTCTAATTATACTTAGCACAGGCCTGATGGAGTGTACGCACACTGAGGCCATGCGTGTGCCCAGCATGTAAACTTTCTTTCCCTGTGGGTTGCTAGGGACATCTCTGGTTTAGACCTGGTTGGCAAGTATTCTATATCTGTTTAGATGTTATCTTATTAGTCTGTGTCTGAGGGTCGTGCTGCCGTACTCTAGTTCAATATACAACCCCTGCTGCTGGAACGACCTTACTATTAGTGAGAGTAGTCATGGTCGCGCGTCTCTAGTGACTCTTTCGGTCAGAGCACTAGGTAATGTAAGGGGGAAAATTAAGGTAAGGGGGGAAGGGAGAGAGGGTCGCGCTCACTCCAGCTCCTCCCAGTCCCCCGCAAGCCCGGACGCGTCCCTGCACCATCTCTGGCCCACAAGGCGCAGGAAGTCCACGCTCACCCTCGGCCCACGTAGCGCAGGAAGTCCCTGCCCCCCCCTCCAGCCACTAGCCCCGGGACGATCCCCCTCCGACCCAACCCCGTCGTTGTTATTTCACATGTGCATAAAAGTATGTACGTCCGGTCTATCTCCGGGATAAGTAGACAATCCAGGGGGTTCAGCTCTGCTTGTAGTGTTCCATTTTGCCTATCAGCGACGCCGTGAGCCTCTCCATTTCGTACAACTCTTCCACTTTGTCCATCCACTGTTGGAGGGTGGGTACCTGGGTCGAACGCCACCTGGCTGGAATCAGCAGTTTGGCTGTGTTGAGGTTAAGGATTTCTTATATCTTGAGAGAGCCATTGGAGTAAGATGGAGGAGCATCTGGAGCGGCTGGAATGGAAGGTCGGTGTCTAGGACGTGTGGACAGCTTGCTAGATTGGGGTTATTTTGTTGCATTACCACCAGATCTGTAGATCTGAACTTGCCTGCTCCCCACAACTCCAGCAAGTGTCCGGGATGTCAGGCAGCATGCGGTGTAGTCTCTCTGGTGTTCAATACCATCCGGTCAGCAGTTTATAGTTTAGTTCCTGCAGCTTAGAGCACATGGAACTTTGGCGGTCAGTATGTATATTTTTGTCCATTGGGGGTCAGTGAGCATGATTCCTGTTGCTCCCTCCCAACGCGCCGTGTGTTTCGCAGGTTCAAGTTGGACTGCTGACTGAAGCAGCACTTCCCTTTAAGGAAAAAGTGTCTGCCATGTTGTGAGTTGTAACATGACTTAACTTGAAAGTAGCGGATCCTGTCCAGGGCCGTCGGAGTCCTGTCCATCAATAAGTCTGGTAATGGTTTGAGTGCGTCTGTTGTGCACCACTGGCGCATGTAGGTCCAGTCCGACTCGCCAAATGCGTTGGTGTCTTTGGGCGTGAGGCCACCTGCCACCTCCGGATTATATGTTATAGGGGTCAGTGGTCCCGGCAATGTAGAGAGTGCAAGCTTCGTCCTAATCGCGCACCAGACCTTCAAGGTCGCACCTATGAGTGGATGGTTCTAGGCCTGTTTCCTTCTCAGAGGTCCATACAGCCACACAACTACCGGGACTGCCCCTCCATCTGGGCCCTCTCCATGTGTATCCAGATCTTGGATGTTTTAACTACATGCCATTCTACAACTTGCAGTAAAAGTGTGTTTCTGTGGTAGTTCCAGATAGAGGGGAGTCCCACCCCTCTATCCGGAACTATAGAGCTGGGTCCTCTTGATCCTGAGTGTTTGGTTTCGCCATATAAACCTAGAGAAGGCAGAGTCTAAAAGTTGAAAGAAGGACGTAGGCAAACAGATCGGGATCGTTTGGAATAAATAAAGTAGTCGAGGGAGGAGGTTCATCTTGATGGCGTTCATTCTGCCAAACCATGAGACGCACAGACTAGACCATCGCAGCATATCCATCTTTAGTGTGTGTAAAATCGGTGTGAAGTTGTGGGTGTACAGTTGGGAGAGGTCCGCTGTTAGCCAGATACCAAGGTATTTAAGTTTGGTTTCGCACCAGGTAAATGCGAACAGAGTTCGTAGATGGGAGGCCACCGCTGCCTTGATGGAGATGAGTAGAGCTTCCGATTTTTCCATATTAAGCTTCAGATTCGAGATAGTTCTACAAAATGGAGAGGCTCACGGTGTCTCTGATTCACACTGTGGCACATAGAAGGCTTATCAATAAACTGCAATCTTTAAGTTTGGATTCCAATATTGTTGAATGGGTAAGGCAGTGGCTGAGTGACAGGCAACAGAGGGTTGTAGTTAATGGAATATATTCGAAGCTTGGACTTGTCACCAGTGGGGTATCTCAGGGATCTGTACTTGGACCCATTCTCTTTAATATTTTTATTAGTGATATTGCAGAAGGTCTTGATGGTAAGGTACGTCTTTTTGCTGATGATACTAAGATATGTAACAGGGTTGATGTTCCAGGAGGGATAAGCCAAATGGCAAATGGAGGAAAGACGAGACAGGAGGAATATGATAGAAACATTTAAATACATAAAGGGAATCAACACAGTAAAGGAGGAGACTATATTTAAAAGAAGAAAAACTACCACAACATTAAATTAGAGGGACAAAGGTTTAAAAATAATATCAGGAATTTTACTTTACTGAGAGGGTAGTGGATGCATGGAGTAGCCTTCCAGCTGAAGTGGTAGAGGTTAACACAGTAAAGGAGTTTAAGCATGCGTGGGATAGGCATCAGGCTATCCTAACTATAAGATAAGGCCAGGGACTAATGAAAGTATTTAGAAAATTGGGCAGACTAGATGGACCGAATGGTTCTTATCTGCCGTTCCATTCTATGTTTCTATGTTTCTATGTGTCTGTATTCAGTGAAAGCTTTTAAAAGGTTTGGTAGGGTGACCAGAGAGTTGCTAATAAAAAATAGCATATCATCTGTGTAAGAGGCTATTTTATGGATGCTTCTTTTCAGGGTTAACCCAGTTACACCCCTGTCCCGTCTGCCTGCCCCCAGAAAGGGTTTCAGGGAGAGGGCAAACAGAAAGGGGGAGAGTGGGCATCCCTGTCTTATCCCATTTCGGATCTGGAACGGCAGCAAGAGGGCTTCATTGATCTGTATCCTGGCGCTCGGTATCGTGTATAGTGATGACACCCATGCCAACAGATGCGTACCGAACCCCATTGTTGACAGGGTAGCTTTCATATACTGCCAATCCACACGGTCGAAAGCTCGTCCGTAGAGAGGAGGAGGGTCTGCTGTTTTGACTGTCTGCGTAGATGATATTCAATGCCTGGAAGGTATTATCCCTTGCCTCTCTCCCAGATACGAAGCCCACCTCGTCCGCCTCTACAAGGTCTAGGAGGACTCCACTAAGACGCATAGCCAAGATCTTCGAAGAGCTACAAGTCTGCATTCAAGAGGGATATCGACCTGTAGCTCACACAGCTGGATTGATCCTTCCCTTCTTTCGGGATAACCGCTACAGTTGCCTTCATGGAGTCCGTCAGGAAAGCACTGCCTTCCCCTATGGAGTTAATGCCTTTTAGGAGTCATGGTAGGAGCACGTCTCCAAATTCTTTAAGGTAGCATACAGGTAGGCCATCGGGGCCCAGAGCTTTATTCAGTTTGGAGGCTTTCAGGGCTGCTTGGAGTTCCTCTAGTGTGATGGGGGCCTCTAAGACTGCGGCGTCATCTTGGCTTAGAGTCTTAGTCACATGCTGCCGTTAGTATGCCAACATCTGCGTGGTCTGCCGCTGCTCCTCAATCGCTGTGTCCCCCTGGGGTAGATTATATAGGTCAGTTCTCAGGCCGCAAGTTCTTCTTGTAATGCTACACGGAGCTCTTGCACCAGCGTGCCCGTGTCAGTCTTTGTGAGCATTCTTGCCAAGATCTGGGCTAATTCAGCATGTATCAGCGCCAGCTCACCCTTGGAGTCTTCATCTGTCTGGGATTCCGCCACGCTCTTTGCATCTGGGGAGGCGGGCACCATCTTATCTTCAAGCCGCAGGTCTCTCAGCTCCAATGGTTTAGCCACAAAACCATCCATCGGGCCTTTGTAGCAGCGGGGGGAGCCCGCCGCCGTAGTCCCAGGTACAGAATGCTTTTTGTTGCATTTTAACGGCCAGGGATGCAGAGCTCGTTAACTACACGTCCTGCACCATACCCGTCCAGGCCACACCTCCGGCTACTATATTAATATAAAAAATATGTGTTTGGTGTGGAGAGATAGGTAGACCAGTGGTGTTAGACAGGCATTGATTGAATAAGTGAATGCCATTTCTGGTTGTATTGATCTAGTCTTGTATGAGAAGATGAAGACAGCTTCTGTAAGTGGCAACAGGGATACAGCAGTATGAGCACAGCATGCATGTTTAGTAGAAGAAGTAATCTTAGGAGTTGCATGTCCTTAAAAAATGTTCTGCGTTCTTTGTTTATCATATATTAGATGGTTCTTGGAATTTAATTTACTAAAACGAACGTTGAAAACTGAATTGAAAATATGGCCAAATTAGCTGAGTGAGAACATTTTTCTACATATTTCCAAATAGCCTATTTTGGCCTACATTTTCTCATCCAGTTTTCAGTACAACATTATTTACTGTTTAGTAAATCGGTGGAATTACCAACCTCCAATAGACTATGTCATATTGTAAAGCATATCATGGAAATTTACAAGTTGAAAATACCTATCTCAATTTCAGGCTTATAGAACAGACCGGGACAGTAAATATCCCAACACAGAGAAAGCATACAAGATAGTGCTCGCTGGTGATGCAGCTGTTGGGAAGTCAAGTTTTCTCATGAGACTGTGTAAAAATGAGTTTCGAGGGAACACAAGTGCCACCTTGGGTAAGTTCAATGGTTACAATTTTTTTTTATAGTTAATGGCCACATGGCAACAAGTATATCATATTAAATAAAAGTGTGTCTTTTCTTGAGTAATAATATGTACATGCATACAGACCAAGTACATATTCTTAAATTAAATTATATTGACCACTTGTTTATGTAATACTAATGGGGTTATTCACTAAAGTCTAAATGGCTCTGTGCCGAATGGGGCAAAACCATGCATCTGCTTATGGGACCATTTGGAAGCAAAATACAGGTATTGTTCACACTGTTTAACACTTCACACTTCGTCAACACAGTCTACTTCTCAGGAGACTTGGCTGTCAGAGCGCTCTGATAGATTGGCTTGCTAGCCACGTATTTGCTTACTCAAATTGCATAGCATGGGATGCAATAGCTGACATAGTGTTGGAAATGCTATGTAAGGATTTTCCCTGCTAGGAGAGCTCAGTCTGCAGAGAGCACTAGCAGGGCAAAGATGGATTAATTTTATTTCATCTTATTTGGGGATTTTTTTAAATAATATTTTTTATCTTAAATAATTGCCTCAGCTATCTTGGATTTAAATTCTGTATTTTTTTGTGGCTGAAGAAAAGAAGAACTAGAAGAAAGAACACTTTAGATGTTTTTTTTTTTTTTTACAGATATTAGTTTTATAGCCTATAATTAGAGTGAGGGTGTAGGTAAAGTCATTTATTTTTGATGGGGATAGGTTATTTATTTTTGATTGGGTACCTTTTGACATTGCCACCCCCCTTTGTTTAATTATTTAGGACCCGAACCCTCCAGCCTTTAATATTCTTATTAGGGCCCCCTTATATTATTATAGCCTCGACTTGCAAGCCATGTGTGAGGGCAGGAATGTAGACAGATTAATGATTTTCTTAATGTACTATACCCGATGCCCTCCCATTATTTCACAGGTCTGCCCAGTCACTAGCTTTAAATATTTAGCAGATATGCATAGAGTGGAATTAAACCTTCCTTATAGTAATATTAAATAATATAATTAAATAAAAAGCTTGACCCCGATAAGCTTTTTATTTATTTATTTTTAAAACTTTTTTTAATGTGACGGCTGGATGGCAAGTGCTGGTCACCTGACACATAAAGCTGAGGGTTATTTAACTATTTGCCTGCTAGTGCTGCAAGTAGGCAAACAGTTCTTAAAGCGACATTATAGGCACCCAGACCACTTCAACTCATTAAAGTGGTCTAGGTGCAGTGACCGTGTACCCTAAGCCCTGAAATGTTAATTATTGCTGTATTTGAGAAACTACAATAATTACAATGCTAGGCAGTCAGAATCCAGGGCTACGGACACGTTTAGGGCTAGGAATAAAGATTATTATTATTAGCACTATAGTATCCCTTTAAAATTATTATTTGATTCCATAAAAGTAAGTGAACGATAATTTGTGAATGTGTGTCCTGGCGGATACATTCTGTTATGTGTTTTATTATAACCAATGCTTTGTGAATATTCAGAATCCTATACTTTGTATAGGATTCTGATGCAAAAGCACCAGTTTTAATCCAGGCACCAAATGTGTCCACTGGGTTCAAATTGAGTGAATTGATTCCACTCTCTGTTTTGTTACATTTGGTGTAAAGTTGAGGGTACTTTTACATGTGCAGCAGCTGCTTTCATATTTACTTATATTATACAATAATATAAGCACCTTTTGACAGTACACTTGTACATTCAAATTCTGAACATATTTAACTTTGATAAATATTAGAATTGCAATTGTGGAATTCTATAATTTTCATCGGATTTTGTCCATCCACATAAAACCCGATGTTTACTTAATAACCCTGCTAATCTACCACATGCGTTAGAGAAGGGCCCCTATATAATTCCTCAAGAGGTCACTGAAAACCTGCAACTATTCCTGTTTAAGACGGTGCCTCTAAGAGGCATTTTATGGCAACCCATAAAATTCAGGGCAATGTATTTTACATTTTATCTATAGCCTTGGCCTAAGTGTAATGCTCTATGTATAGTGCTCGGTTTTATGTATGTGATGATATTTTATTTAAGAAAAACATTTGCATTATTTTTCTGTTTTGGAGACCTAGATGGGCTTTGAAATGAAAGACAAAGCACTGTTAAAATATAAAATGTCAACTTTTTCAGTGAAAATTAGGGGGCATATTAGCTAAAAACAATGATGTTCTGTGTCATTTTCAGTAGAAAAGAAATCAGTCAAAAATATTGTTACTTTGATTTTTAAGGTGTGGATTTTCAAATGAAAACATTAGTCGTGGATGGAGAGCCCACCCTTTTGCAACTCTGGGATACAGCAGGCCAAGAAAGGTATATTATTTCTTGTGACAAGAATGATAAATGTGTGGATTATCAATGTACATGTTCTGAAGTAGTTAGATGCTGATTTTGTATGTATTTGTGTGCCCTGGTTGTTAATATATAATTGTTGTAAGGTTTCTGGTATGAAATACGCCATTTAATAAATCAAAATTGTGTTACAGGGTTATAATGCATATCCTGAAAGGCTTTATCCATCAAATTGTAAGGATATATGATGTGAACTAACAACATTTTTCTCAATTGTATAATCTCCTAAATGACCAAAGGAAATGGAAAAATGTATTGAAATTCTGCTTAAACTAATGTAAAGCAACATGCCATGGCTATCCAACTTTTAGTTTGGATCTGCGGGAAACAGTGGTAGATATTGAGTTAGTAAATTATTTATTATTTATCTATATAATAATTTATTTAATAGATGCATCATTTATATTGTTTGTAATGCCTATCACCATTTACTATTATTTTTTTTATTTTTTTTGTGCATCTTTGTAATGGCATTATAGCTGTAAGTGCACAATGTTATTACAATACTTTTCTCAATGATCGTTCCTGCACTTGAAGTTGTGCCGGTAAGGGTTTGGTTCATATAGTTCAGGATCATGGACTACTTATGGTTAGGGGTGCTTGCGGTAAGAGTGCTTAGGCTTAGGGGACTTCAAACTTAGTTAATAGGTATCAGCACTCAAAAGACTAACTCTATTTATTCTCATCCAGATGAAGCCCAGTTAGGAGTGATGGGTTTTACATTACACCGCGTTTCCTATGTTTATATAATCTGCTGTGTCTCCCAGTGCTCTTAGGATACAGGACACACTGACGTTCTTATTAGTGTTAATGACATTGAGCTCTTCTGATTGTGAAGCTATAATAACTTGATACTTAAATGGAGCATTTCTTAAAGTGAATGAAATATGTAAAGCAATGATAGCAGCTTCTCAAAAAAAGCAAAAAAAAAAAAAAAAGCTTTCTTTTATTATGTATTTCTGGACTAGTCACAGCAGAACAGAGAAGCACTCTGGACTAGCCAATAATTGGTTTGGGTACTTTCAGCGCATGGAAAATTATGATTAAATTAGTGTTTTGTTCAGGAAATGTTCGCCTGATAACTGCCAGCACTATAGCTTTTAATATTCATAAGAGCCAGCTGGGATTTGTCAACAGCAGAAAATGTCTATGTATTGAGTTGGCATAGAAACCTTAATCGCACACTTAGCCATCACTTTGGTAGAGGTAATTCTAGGACATAACATAACAAGCATTTCCATGGGTATATCTAGGGGACACTTTAATGGCAGTGCACGTGTAATATCCCAGCATCATTACATTGAGGAGTACAGTGTCTTATCCACATTGTAACTTAACTAACTAATAGAGGGTTACAGCACAACCTTGACCAACTTCAAGATGAAGTCTGAATTGCAAAATTAAGACCAAATAAGCCAAATAGTGACCATAACTGATTTGAAGAATTTTTACAGATCAGCTATTTTTGCCTATATTTCGCCAATTGGAATAAACGCATTAGACGATGATGAACTGTAAGTTACTCTTAAGTTGTTGTTTTTTTAGCAACATTTCCCATGATATTATGCTAGCATATTCATCACTAGTAAACATTGTACAGCACAAATACATTTCTGCCGCTTGTTGAATGTTGTCCAACGTTAACGGTATCTTAAAGTATATTCTTTTGTTAATTTTACTCTTCACAAGAAATGTTATCTTGCATGTAATATCTCATATTTATTTCTCTAAAAAAAAAAAAAACCCACCAAAAAGAAAACATTTTATGTCTATATCTGGAAACAGTTTATAAATAGCTGACAACATCATTCATCATAAATGACAGTTGCTTTTCTTTCTGGACATTATTTGTATGATCTGTAGCAGGTTGCTACTGGAGGTTCATTGGTGTATGTTTCCTCTGTTTATGCTTCCCTGTGATTCTGGCTTTAGTCTAGTTTGTTTAACTTTGATTTAGTGTTTGTGTATACCTGTTAAATTTAATGCACTGTCTTCATTTGAATCCATCAACATGTCTTCCCTCAAGCATAACCATCAATTTGCTGATCGGCTATGCCAAACAATTTTTATTTCAAACAAAAAATATACTATATACATACATAGTTATCTAATACATATATATGTTAATCTTAATTTATATTTCAGATTTAGAAGCATTGCCAAATCTTACTTCAGAAGAGCTGATGGAGTCCTGCTTCTCTATGATGTAACTTGTGAGAAAAGCTTCCTGAACGTGAGGGAGTGGATAGATATGATTGAGGTAGTGCAATTTCACCATTGTAGGAACATTGTACTCTAATTAACAAGGCACTTTAATTTTTGGAGCTTTTCAAATTTTGCAAAAAAACCCTCTCCAAAAATCACATGTTTGATGTTCCAGTAGGGATAAGCCAAATGGCAAATTATTTAGGTAAACTAGAAAAATGGTCAGAGTTGTGGCAACTGACATTTAATGTGGATAAGTGCAAGATAATGCATCTTGGACGTAAAAACCCAAGGGCAGAGTACAGAATTTTTGATAGAGTCCTAACCTCAACATATGAGGAAAGGGATTTAGGGGTGATTATTTCTGATGACTTAAAGGTAGGTAGACAATGTAAAAGAGCAGCAGAAAATGCTAGCAGAAAGCTTGGTGGTATAGGGAGAGGTATTAGCAGTAGAAAGAGGGAAGTGCTCATGCCATTGTATAGAACATTGGTGAGACCTCACTTGGAGTATTGTACACAGTACTGGAGACCGTATCTTCAGAAGGATATCGATACTTTAGAGAGAGTTTTGTTTTACCTTGTCTTATCGATCTATGAAGAGGAAAAATTATATTTTCATCCTGAGTATGAATGTTCTTTTTATACGTGACAATACCTCACTGGCCTTATCAACTGTCGATTGGCATTGCACATTGTTGCCTAGTTTGTTGTCTATAACAATTCCCAAACCCTTCTCATGTGTTGTTATTGCTAATTCACTACTGTTTAGGGTGTAAATTACTTAACGAAGTGCATAGATTTGCACATATTGACATTAAATGTAATCTGCCATTTGAGTGCCCAGTCCCCTAATGTATCTAGATCCCCCAGCAGCAAAGTAATATATTGCTCCCATTCTATGACATTACAGAGTTTTGTGTCATCTGCAAACACTAAAACTTGACTTCCATTGCCTTTTTTCAAAATCATTTAGAAGTATGTTGAATAGAAGTGTTCCCAGAACAGAACCCTGAGAAACATCACTTACCACTTTTGTCTATCTCGAAAATTAACCATTAATGACAACTCTCTGTGCGCCATCTTTAAGCCAGTGTTCTACCCAAGAATTTTCAACAATACCAATTTCTTTTACTTTTAAAACATTAACCGATTGTGTGGAACTGTATCGAATGGCATTGGTCACACCCACTGTAACACCCTGATCTATACTTCTGCTTCCTTTTTCATAGAATGAAATTAATTTATATTGACATGACCTATGTTTCATATAACCATGATGGCTTTTGCTAATTACAATGTTCTTCTCAATGAATTTCTGAACATTATCCCTTAATAACCCTGTAAATACTTTCGCAGCCACAGATGTTAAACTCACAGGTCTACAACTTCCAGGAAAGGGTTTCGAACCCTTTTTGAATATATAATCATAAAAATAGATCATAGAGTGTGGTCATTGCAATGCCAAAAAACAAAACAAAAATCAAAGTAACCTAGTGCTGAATTTGTGTATAAACATCTAAGGTTCAATTAGCAGAAACAAAGGCAAGTAGACTGGATACAACACAATGTGCAACTAAGTAGAAAGGGCCCACTTGTGAATCCCACATTTAATGAAGAGCACATTAAATAGATGTTTCAGGATTCCTGTCCCTTTTTCAATGTAAGTGCTTGGAGGAACACAGCGTTTGGCTGCACATGCATATCTTGTCCACCAATTACTTTCCATGAGAAACATTGAATTGGACAGGATCGCTGACAATGTCAACTGACATGCCAACATCTTCAGAGGCTGTGCAAACAAGGTGAGTAATCTCTAGTTGACTTAATCTTTTACTAGCATAGGAGTTGGATAGTGGTTACAATAATAGAAATGAACATATAGTCCCAAACAATGTTGAGCTATAGGTTCCCTTTACATATATATGTAATCTAAATATTCCTGGTGGAAAATAGTGTGTAACAAATCTTTTTTTTTTGTTTATTTCTAAAAATGTTTATTTCCAAAAAAATTATAAAACATATACTATTATTGGTAATTATTTAGCTTATGAAAAATTTAATATTTCTTGTTTCCTTTTTAACAGGACACAACTAGTGACAGTATTCCTATAATGATGATAGGAAACAAAGCAGACCTTCGCCAAACAATGATAGAACAAGGCCATAAATGTGTGCCAACAAGTTATGGGGAAAAGCTATCAATGGTAGGTCTAGATGCATCTTGACAATATATAGTTACAATTCAATGCATGACAACTTCTTGTTTGCGTATTGAGGAAAATAGATACTTGAACCTACCCATAAAATAGTGGTGTAGCTGTCTTGCTCTCATGCAGTGTTCTGTTTAATCTTACCAGCTAAGACAGATCCATGCAGTAGATACATATTTCCGTCCACATATACACGTTTGTGTACCATCTACGGCCTGAATAGGAGCCAGCATTCCTTACAGCTACTAGCGAAATTGATACTTCAGTATCAGAAGTAATTTCCTCTCCCCTTTGTAAACATAGTACCAATGGAAACATAATCGCTTCTTCTTCTTATATCCTTACATACTAGACCCAGTAATGTATATTGATAGTATCTAGTTTTGTGTCAATGGAAAGACCTCCAATACTTAGTTTTTTTTGTCAAAGATAAATCCACTGCCCAGAATATACTATTTGCAACTTTGCCAATACTCTGTGCACCCCTCAGGTCTTTGCTATTGTCTTTTGTTTGGGATGGCAACATGATTGACTGTTCCATGACATTCTCTGTCTCTCTAAGCTTTGTTTAGTTTAAATTTACTCTTTATTCTTAAAAATTATAAAGCCACCCATCTCCTATGAATCATAGACTAGCATATAACGAATCCCACCAATCACTGGCTACTAATAGAAAATATACAATCTAAGGAGAAACTACAAACTTTGGTTTGACTGTGTCTGGGGTCTCCAAATACCCATATAAAAGTCTAACAAAAAGTAAAGGATACCTTTGCCTTATCATTAAAGCCATGACATATTCTGCAACTTTTATATTATCTGGATTATCCCTTGAGCCTACAACTAAGAGGCCTACTAGGTTACATATCCTCTCTAAATAGGTAAAATGAATTCAATTAAAACATAAGTTTTTGAGAAATAAAAATGGCACCCCGACACCAGAGTTATTTCCAACCAATCTTTTCTACCCTCAGCAAGAGAAAGTTGGCTGAAGACCATGGGCGTCCGCAGGAATTTTTACAGGGGGGGGCATAATTGTAATGACATCCATGCTTGGTACCTTTTTGACAGTGTCATGAAAGGGAAGGGGCATAGCCATTATCACATAAAGCCAGGGTGAATAGCGTTTTCACAACTATGGTGTCAGGAATACATGTTTGTATTTCTGACACTATAGTGTTCCTTTAAGCAAATTAAAGGACCATTCTGGTCACCATAACAACTTCACCTAAATGAAAATGCTATGATGCCAGGAAGCCCCTGGGTGCTCGCTTTCCTTTAAGGGGTTAAATCACTCTCAAATGGTTTAACCCCAAAGGCTTCCTCCAGCTCCAGGTCGCTCAGTGGTATTTGGCTTCTGAAACAGAGTGTCAGGAAGTGCAGATTGACGTCAGGCATGGGTGCCGCTGATTGGCTAGAGTGGACAGTTGACGCTCTAGCCAATTGCTAGTTCCCGGTTCATAAAATATTTTTACTTTTTAATGAATGGGGAGCCACTGATTGGCTTAGAGTGCCAGCTGACCACTCTAGCCAATAAGCAACACCCCTACCCAACGGCACTCTGTGCTTCCTGACACTCAGTAAATAAAAGTGAACACATTAATACTGATTTTTTTTACCTTTGGAGATGAGAAGGTCCAGCGTTTCCACTTTATTCTGGACACTTATGAATCCAGAATCTTTTTCCTTTTTCTTCTGACACTGTTTTCTATCCTTGGCCCCTTCTGCTCTTTTACCTTTCTGCTACTTTCTGCTTATTTTGTGCCCTTCTGCTTCTTTCTCATTCTGATCCCTTTCTGCTCCTTGCAGACCCTTTCTGCTCCCTTTTCTACTTTACCTTTGTGCTCCTTGCTGTCCCTTTCTGCTCCCTTTTCTACTTTACCTTTGTGCTCCTTGCTGTCCCTTTCTGCTCCCTTTTCTACTTTACCTTTGTGCTCCTTGCTGTCCCTTTCTGCTCCCTTTTCTACTTTACCTTTGTGCTCCTTGCTATCCCTTTCTGCTCTTTCTCCTACTTTACCTTTGTGCTCCTTCTGATTCTTTCTGCTCCTTTACCTTTGTGCTCCTTGCTGTCCCTTTCTGCTCCTTTACCTTTGTGCTCCTTGCTGTCCCTTTCTGCTCCTTGCTGCCCCTTTCTGCTCCTTGCTGCCCCTTCCTGCTCCTTGCTGCCCCTTCCTGCTCTTTGCAGGCCCTTCCTGTTCCTTGCAGGCCCTTCCTGCTCATTCTCCTACTTTACCTTTGTGTTCCTTCTGTCCCTTCCAGCTCATTTCTGACCCTTTCTGCTCCTTCTACTTTACCTTTGTGTTGCTTTACCTTCCAGCTCCTTGCTGACCCTTCCTGTTCATTTCTGTTCCTTTGTGCTCCTTCTCCTACTTTACCTTTTGTGCTCCTTGCTGTCCCTTCCAGCTCCTTGCTGCCCTTTTCTGCTCCTTGATGTCCCTTCCTGCTCATTTCTGTTCCTTCTCCTTTTCTTACCTTACCTTCCTGCTCCTTGCTGACTCTTCATGTAGGCTGTCTCCCCCATCCCTCACTTCTATAGGCGTGCGCACGGGGTGTGTCGGGTGTGCCTGGGCACACCCTAATCCCCGCGGCACGCCAATGGATTGAGACCGGCAGGGGAGATCTCTGGATCTCCCCGGTCGGCTCATGCAGAGCCGACGCTATCCGAGCGGCAGCTCTGGTCTAAGCCTCCATGGGCCGGTGGGGAGATCAAAGTTCTACCTCACCGGTCCACAGCAGCATGGAGGGAGGCAGCAGAGAACCCGGGCTAGAGTTCACTCTCCACTGAACCACCAGGGAAGGCAGCAGGACTGGGATATTAACTAGTCTGCCCCCACCTCCACCCAAACATACAGCACACACAGCCCACAAACAGCACCCACACACACACACAGCACCTACACACATACATCACCCTCGCACACACAGCACCCACACACACCCAGCACACTAACAGCATCCTCACAAACACACAAAACCCACACACAACACCCGCACAGCACCCACACACAAACAGCACACTCACACACAAACAGCACCCTGACAAACACAAAACACCCACACACAGCACACTAACAGGACCCGAACAAACACGCACACACAAAAACCCTCTGCTGCCCCCCCAGCCTCACTCCCCTAATCTATAGGCTGCTGCACACCCCCAGCCTCACTCGTGTGTTTGTGCTTTAGCTGCACACCCTAATCAATAGGCTGCGCACTGCTATGCCTCACTCCCAAATCTATAGGCTGCTGCCCCCCCCAAATCTATAGGCTATCTCACTTACCCCTCACTTACCTGATCTGTAGGCTGTCTCTGGCTGCATGTGTTGCTCCCCTGCGGTTTCAATCAGCAGAGAGAAGCAGGGATAAGATGCAGCTTCCTATCCCTGTCTCTCTCCATACACAGCGCCACCTACTGGCCGGCGCCGGTATTGCAGTTCATTCTAAATCTCACACGAAAAATAGCAGAACAAGTTGAAAAATGCCCCCCCTTGCCCCCCCCCCCCGCGGACGCCCATGCTGAAGACTAAACTGGGTTGTACTTTCCTACCAATGCTGCATTAGTTTGTAAAAATGTCAAATTAGGTGCACAAACGTAAGTGGAAAAACACTTCAAGTGTATAAGTGACACTTAGGTATTGATGTGGATATTACGTAAACAAATGTGAAAAAAATACAGACTGTAGGAATTACTTTCTATAGGCAAGAAAAAAATGATAGGAAACTCACAAAACTAGTGATTAGGAGCATAAACTAAGTAAATGTTATTTTTGTTCATCTTTGTTTTTATTTAATGCATCGATTTAACAAGCCGTACATCAAAACGATCAAAAATGTAACTCGATGTGAGCAAAGACTCGAGGAATCATATTTAACATGATAGTATATTAGGATAATGTTACTTAGCCATTAAAACAAGGACAGGAGAAGATTACACAAGCATATTCTTTAGTAAAAGGAGTAGCAAACGAGAGTAAAGAAGAACATAGTGCTGAGTTTGGCAGTCGTGTTGACAGTATAATAAACAAGTTATTCACACTAAAGTTGATCATCATAGAATAGGCTATATTGAAACCTGAGAGGAAGAAAAAATAATTTTACTGAAATATTGATAACCTATAAGGATTCATACTTAGGATTACACATGCTAGAAAGTCCATAGTCACTCAATTCCCAAGTTAGTTAAGCAGGTACAGTGCCTTGCAAAATTATTCACCCCCCTTGGCAAGGAGACACGTGTGCTTGAGTGAAAGCTGTATCTGGCTGTATATGATTATGCTCTGAATGTAAAGGCCCCTCCGATATCTGGCTGAGGTTGTCATATTCAGGGCCAAAACCGTGGCATTCATCAGAGGTCAGCTGAGGTATGTGTGCCAAGCCTATGGGGACTGGGATAACCCATCTATGGTTCGGAGAGGAAGGGGGTTGGGATCGGGACTTTGCTGAAGTAGGAAGCTTGTGGCGGCAGGAAAGCAGCCTCCACTCCCGTCCAGTGAATACACCAGGCCTCACTTGAACCTTAGGGGCATGGAATGGTAGGCACACCAGAGTTGCAAGTTACGGCATCCCATGCGGTTCCACATACTGGCAGGTAACAGATGATGCCAGCTCAGCGTACTGAGTGTCGATATTTTGGCTTTGTACAAGAGTTGGGTGAGGAGCATTTACAAAAAGCACCTAGCTGCCTTAAGGTACAGGCCACGCCCCAGAAACTAAGTAACATTTGTGCAAGAGCTCATAGTTACATAAAACTCTAGTCCCTGGATACAATATGCCAGCCTGTTGCAGAGTCTGTGGTACTTCATTCTTAGCAACATTCTTAGTTGAGGCTTCAGCTTGAGTGTCCTTCTCTGGATTAAGGTGAAGTGTAAATGAAATGTGATTAATCCTCATAATAAGGAGCTCAGCACATTTTGTCTCTATGCGAACTTCCTCATTATCCTATTGTCGCGTATTCATCCGCTTATAAAAATGTGGTTAATGGCATTTACTGTCCACACAGGAAAAGTTGTGCCGAGCAGCAACAAAATCCACAGAAGGGTTAATGCTGAGCAGCAATTATGCAAATGGGATCCTGGTAACTGCCTTTGGGGTCAAAGGCCGGTTACAGCCTATCAGATCTAGAGGAGGGGTATTTAGGCCCAGTTCTCATCCTGCTCAGTGCCCTGTCGTGGTTTCCCTAGTGGTTGTCTGAGAGCACGTTCCTGATTCAAGTTTCTTCTGGTTTTTGACTTTGGCTTTGATTTTGACTTCCCTGTATTCTGGTATCCCTGACTTCTGGCTTTCCCTTATCGTTGTGTCTCTTTCTGTATCCTGACTACTCTTTGGAACGTTAAGTCCGGCCATTCTAAGGCCCGGTAATACATTACCTATTAGTCATCTGTGTGACACAATTTTACGTGCTGGATCAACTAGTAATCCTGACACCTATATTATTCGATAAATAGGGTAAGTACCTAATTCAGAGATGGCTGATACTGTAGGTTTTCCTTCTGTAAATTATTTATGTAATCACATATGGTTTCAACCACGTTACATGCCTACATATGTTCACATATGTTGCAGAGCGCTTGACAGTTTCCCAATTGTGTTGCAGATTTGAATGGTATTCAATGTAGATAGAGTGATAATGTGAAATTCCTTCTTTGGATTTATAGTAGGAAAAAAAGAGCTGAATTTACTATGCATATATTTTAATAAGTAATACATTGTTTCTTGCATTTTATAGAATTGAAATATACAAAAGGTAAAAAATAAGGGGGTTGTATGGCTTGTATTTCTATAATTATGTTGACAACTCTATTATTATTGTTATTATATAGTCCCCATTTATTATACATGATTTATGATTCAGTAGGTATGGAGTTTGTTTTGTTAACTGTAATTAGTCATGGTTCAGACTGAGTCCATGTTGATATCTCTCATATGGAATTTTAAGCAGGATATAAAATTGCTTGTTTTTCTCTCACATAGACATACAATGCTCTGTTCTGTGAAACAAGTGCCAAAGAGGGATCAAATATTGTAGAAGCTGTTCTTCATCTTGCACGGTATGTACTTTGAGCACAAGTGATAAAATGTCAAGATTACAGCAGTAATCTGCTTTATTCATCATAAACCAGGGACATGTATCAGTTCTGACTACAATGAAAACAGAGACTGCAAGTTGTAGTAAAATACTGATGATATATTCAGTAGCAGATAAGAAAACAGAGGCATGCTTTGTATGGAAGAAATGTTATTAATTGTTCTCTTGTAAATACTGAACTTTACAGAATTTTCATTTAATGGATTAGTCAAGAAAATGATTTACATGTTTTAAGAAACATTTTAAACATTACATGTTTTCAAAGTTAAAGATCTGTATTTGAATTGTGTTTTTGCAAAACTGGTCTTTTCTTAGATTCAGTATTTCTTATTTTTATCACCCTGTACCAAGAAATAAATGTGATTGTGTAACTATAAACAACATGACTAGAAAAAAATAAATCAAAAATAACCTACTGACATTGAAAAAAAAATGTATCTCAAGGGGTAAATGATAACATGATGTAACTATACATACAATAATATCCACAAAATCAATACAAACAGCTGTCTGGTAACCTGTTCATTAACAAGACAGTACAAAAGATCATACATTTTACTTAAAATCAGAGGAAATAGGCATTTATAAGACATATGTTACAATCAAAAGTTATAATAATAAAACAAACTACTTTTGAAAGTTTTTGCTGGTAGCAGTTTATTGATCAGATAGTGAGTTGCTAAAATGTCAATATGAGTATGCGTATTAGATTAATTCAACTACATGGTTCAGCCACCTGTAAGTTCTAAATATAAATCTAATTTGATATGTAACATGCTATTTTACATTATGTTGATTTTTTTTATTATTTTCTTTTTTGTTTTGTTTTATTTGATAGAATCAATATCTAACTTACCATATCCTTTGCTTTTAATAGTGAGGTGAGAAAGAGGAGTGATAACGAAGATGACAGGGGGTCGGTAACCAACCTTTCAGGAGCGACCACCAAGAAAACAACACAAATGCAAAACTGTTGTAATGTGTAAAAAAAAATTTGCTAATTTTCTTTCTCATCTGCCAAAACGTCTTGATAACTTGTTCTCGATAACAGTAAAGGGATTTAAGTTGTATATAAATGATCTGTGGTATTTTAATGCTTCTTTGTTGTTTCTTAGTCTCCTTTCACGTGTGTCATATTTGGTATTCTCCTTGTTTATTTATATGTCAGAATGTGTACAGTAAAAAAAAAAAAAAAATTATAAAAAATACTTCAAAAGAACTGGAAACCCCGGGTATTTGAATAATGATTACCATATTTTCATATTTAAAGTTCATGCAATCATTTTTTATTATTTATGTATCTGTTTTTTAGCTTGATGTTTATGTACAATCTATAATTTTGTCTCACTATTACTATAAATGTGTCTGTTCTCTCAGATTTTATGCCTGCTCTTACAAGTAATTTATTAAAACATAGTGCTTTTATTATTTGATGTGTCTTTAATTTCTATAAAATAATTTATTTTTTTTGGCAGAAGTAGATAGATAGATACCTTGTTTTAACTTTGACTTAAGTAAACCTAATTGTTGGGATTGGCATATTCTAAGCCTGTAAGATAAAGTGTGCCCTTGAGTATTAGAAAAAAAAGTATATGTGAAATATAAATATGATGGTCAGACACTAATGCATACGTTTGAAGAGACTGGGAAGGATCATAGAACAATGAATGTGTATTAGGTTGCTCAGTGCGGATCAACAGTTTGCAAATTTACACAACTTAATTCCAAGATCAATACAATTAAGCTTTATCTTTTCATACGAATTGACTAATTGTACTAAATTAACATATAGTTCCATTAAAGTTCTAAGCTTTTGTTTTCATATTATATGTTATCCAAACAAAAATCTTGCACTCAACATCTCCCACCATGATTTCTTCAATACCATTTGGCTATTATTTTCCATTTTTAATGCTGATATTAGATTTTCATTTATTTTTCCTTCTGCACACTTACATCAATACACTCCCTTTCTATATTCATTTTCAATGATTTAGTTGGGGCTGGCTTTTTTTTGTAAATTTGTAAATACAACCTGAGAGACCATGAAAGACTTAATATCTGTTCAGTTGAATCAATCTTGTACATGGCAAGGACGTTACATACACTAGCTATGCACATGACCATCTTTGCTCCCCCTCCATATTCTAGGAGGACCCTATCTCTGCACTCTCCTATTCTAAGAAGACCCCAGCTAGTAATGCCCCCTAGACAAAATTAAGATCAATGATTTGTTACATTCTCTTACCAAACTGCTTGCACAAGCTTGTTCATGCTGTTAGTCAATAGTTATAAGGTTTGTTCTGTTTAACAAACATCTGACATTTTCTAAACTGACTCCTTTGTATGGTCACTCAAGAGTGTCCCCAAGTACTTAGGGCGTGGTATTGTCTGGATAGAACTATAAGGCCATGGCAGGTAATTCTGGTGATCATCAAGGGCAGATGTTGCAGCAGACTGTAATAAGATTTAACTTAGGAAGACAGCAATGTTTCATCTGAATTTCAGTTTGCATAAAAGATATATCTATACAGCCACATCTAAGGTGATTATGGAACATGTTACTTTAATTTCTCCAAGAACTCTACATTTTTTTTTCTTTTTGCAGACTGCCATTTGTGTTATAGTATTTGCATGTTTGCATATTCTAAAGGAGTAAAGGAGTTTAAGTATGCGTGGGATAGGCATAAAGCTATCCTAACTATAAGATAAGGCCAGGGACTAATGAAAGTATTTAGAAAATTGGGCAGACTAGATGGGCTGAATGGTTCTTATCTGCCATCACATTCTATGTTTCTAGCAACTGACCATGATTAAATGTGATTTTATGCATGTCAGTCTGGTATCAGGACTTCTAGACCTGAACTATAGATCTGAAGGTATCACATGAAAGTACTATATTATTACATAAATATCTGAACACATTCTGCTGCACATATCAAAATAAAAAGTTTTTTTTTTTTTTTTAAAGAATTACTTACCCTACGTGATTCTGTCATGGAACACCTAAAAACACTAGTGATCTTTCCAACTCTACATCTACTCCTATTGCCACATACATTATCAATTAGCTCATTTTCATAGCGTATATGTATGTAGATCTATACACCTCACTGTTTTTCTATAATTTCCATAAGAATACCTTACTTTGATCTATCAAACTGTTTACCAGTCCCCAAGGAACTAAGCACTTGACTGAGTTCATCAGAATGTTTCCATACTGGTTTTATCACTAATGAGATGAACCCTTAGTCAGTACTTCAACATATATAACATATGTCAACATGATATCTCTTGTTGTCGAGTTGTACCTGGCTGTTCACATCGTGTGAAGCATTCTGCCCAATACAATGCAGTTGCCTCATCTCTCCACACCCTTGCAAGGGTTTCCACACTTCTAATTTGTGGTAGTTCTTAGCAGACCGGTCAGCAATGAAGTCAAAGAACTCAAATATATATTAAATCAAATAGCAATATAAGACACTAAAAAAAGGCATAAAGGTGATTATCAAATCTTAGCTGTCCCAAGGATGCGTTTCGCCAAGTTCCTCTCGACTTCCTTAGCTGGGTAAAAATCTTCCTATGTTATATTGCTATTTAGTTTAATATATTTTTTTGTTTGTTGTTAAATATTTTAGTCAGTTTTTGCAGTTTACATTGTGATGATATACCCTTTAATAATAAAATGGATTTTTTATACACACTTCTAGGCTACAGGTTCCTGCTTATAGGAGTGTAGTCCTTAACTGCACAATACGCTGTGATTGAGCCTATTGACGGCTCCATCTTTGTGAGTACCTTTTTTTCCAGATATTTCATTCATCTCTATTGAATATACAATATTGCACCATATATGTCGCTGCTTAAGTCCTATTTTAGGACTACAAGAAAGCTACATCAAAAGAAGGGGAAGGTCGCCTAAACGGACCTACTGACTTTTCACCCCTGAGCTAGGTTTATAGCTCAGGAGAATGTGAGGGGTTCTATATACTGTTTCCATTTCTCCATTGTATTAGTAGTTTTACACTATTGGACTTTATTTCTATTTTAGGCATTTTTGTCGATATCTACCATCACCACTGTACTGTAAATAATAGATAAGTAAATAATGTCATCGCGCCAATGCAATAGATGGATACCGGGTGGTCCGCACATCCTCTGAAGTGCACTATAAAAAAAAAAAAAAACCAATGTAAATAAGTTGTTAAAAACAAACAAATAGTACATATCAGATTCCTAAATAGCTAACTATGCCAGCTGATGGTATCTACTTGATATTTAATTGCTATTATTAAACAATAAAGTATTTTTACTTTCAAAGTAATATTACAATAAAATATTAAGGAATTAAAATTAAAGTGCTATAACAGTATAGGCAGTAAAGTGAACAAGTGCAGTAACTAGAGGTATGTTCTCAATGTGCAAGTACACATATAATAAATATATTGTCATGGTGTTAAGTGAAATCTTATCAACCATTCTATTAACCAGTTTTACAAGTAAAGTGTATGTATAATGTAGTAAGCCATTGCTAAAAGGACGCCAGCGGATTGGAGGGAGGGAAGTTTGAAGGACCACACAGGAGGAAGTACAAAGTATTTAAACAAGTAACAGCAGCAACTATATTACCGATTGAAAATGCTGGCTGGGTACAGTGAAACATGTTTCGGCTGGAGGATTGAAGATTCCACATTTTATAGTTTCTCACAATTTTGTTTATATTTTACTTGTAAGTTTTTACTACTTTATTTAATAAATTTTGTTTTATATTTGGAATCCACCCTCCATTGTTGCTCTTAAAGAAGGGTAGTTGCCCCCTTAAAGGCACAGACACCTACACACCAGGAGCCAGGTATAGGGCTCCACATCAGGTGAGAAGCCACTTTTTCTGCACTATTTGACATTGTACATTGGGATTGACCGCACTAGGGGTTCTCCTCTTCCCCTTGTTCTCTCTCTCTCTCTCTCTCATGTATGCATAAGGATCTCCAGACGCCTAGAGGACCGATTGGGTACTGTGTCACCATAAGCACACGCAGGCCATTGAGATCTGAGCCTATCCTATAGGGCTCTGCTACATGTGAGTGAGACCATATAGAATATTCCCTCACTGCACTTATTGAAAACGTTATCTGCACTATTTCTTGCATTTACATTTGTTTCAGATATATCGCTATGAGTCACGTTTTCCATACATATGTATGTTAACCCATATGGGTGAGTCAACAAATTTGTAAGCGCTCCATATGCACACCAGTGGTGGTTTTTATCATTAATTTCCAATACTGAGTGTACACCTAATCTTTATTGCTAAATCTATCTATTGTAAAGTGCAAAGGGGTGATGTGCAAATGTTAAGTGAGTATTAAGTGACAGTGCACATAGTGCTAAATAGCATTTATAAATAAATAATAAATCAATGCAGTAAATAGTATTTTTTGTGCACTGCTGATAAAAAGTAGTGAGTTTAAGAATATAAATTCCACAAATTATGCCCTTCTATTATACTAACAAAAGATAAAGTTGTAGGTAGTCCCAAGCAGAGGAGCTATGGCAATACCGACTAGAAAAAGGAATCTATGGGTATGCACATATAAAAATAAAAAACCTTTAATATAGGGTTGTAATTTCCCAAGTAAAAGAAAAGGAAACTTAAAAAACTATCACATCTAAATAACACACAGGGAAGAACTCCGTCAGTATATAAGAGAGGCAGGATGAAGAAATGCTGTAGAGACTAGCTTCAGATTGGGACTAGTGTAAATACTTAGCTCAATCTATCTACAGTAATAACTAAAGCTCCCTGTTAGAGGTAAATGAATAAAAGGATAAACGATTTGAACTAATTCCCCGGTCCCTGAGCAGACGATAGACAGTGTGAAGGATATAACTGTATCTATCTCTGTAACGAATAGGAACTTTTACAAATGTAACCGGGTCCTCTAAACAGGAGAGTCCATAGCTGCCTATAAACTAATGCATCAGCATCTACATAGACCTAATGTCCCATCAGCTGTAACGTAATCTTGCTTCCCCACCCAGTGAGCACATAAAACAGTGCTAGTGATTAAAAACAAAAAAGCATAAACCTAACGTCCGTTTCGGCGCTGCCAAAGTGCCTTTGTCAAAGGTGAGAACGGCACTGCACGAGAGTGAATAAATACCGGCACCCAATCAGGAGTGTAGGCGTAATCCATATACGTGGATAAAATTTTACGTCCTTTTGTGGAAACCCTGCCATCTTACCTTAAAGATACAAAGGACACTTTGAAATGTCTGACATCCTTAAAAGTCCCTAAAGGAGCAGTACTTTGTAGTTTGGATGTGGAGGCCTTGTACTCTTCAATTCCACATCTGAATGGTTTAAATCATGTAAAACACTTCTTGGAAAAAAGGGGGCCACAACATATGATTCATACAAATTTTGTGGTAGACTTGTTGCAATTCATCTTAACTCACAACTTTTTTCTTTTCCAAAATAAATACTATCACCAGGTGCAGGGGATAGCTATGGGGACGTCTTGTGCCCCAGCATATGCCAACCTGCACCTGGGATGGTGGGAAAGTGAGATAGTCTTCACAGAATTAAACAAGGAATTTACTGATCACGTCTATCTGTGGAAAAGGTACATAGATGACATCCTTGTCATTTGGACAGGCACCCAAAAAAACTTCAAAGATTTTGTAGAAGTGCTTAATACGAATGATTTGAACCTAAAATTTACAATGGAGTTTGGTGATCAAATACTCAATTTTTTGGATTGTACGCTTATGGTGACTGAGAGTTTGGAAGTTAAAACCTCCTTATATCGTAGACCAACATCGACAAATAACATGTTGCGATGAGAGAGTTATCATCCTACTTCCCTCAAAAGGGGCATTCCAATAGGCCAATATTTAAGATTAAGAAGTAACTGTTCATCTATTGAGGACTTTAAATGTAAAGCTATGGAATTGAGACAAAGATTCAAAGAAAGAGGATACCCGAACCGATGCCTCAAACAAGCGTACCAAAGGGCACTAAATAGTGATCGAGAAACTCTATTACTGAACGAGACCAAAACAACATCTAATAAATTTATTAGATGTATAGCAAACTATGACGCTGGCTGGGAGGATGCCAAGAAAATTTTAGGCCGTTTTTGGCCATTACTTACTCAGGACCCACATTTATGTGACACCATTCCATCTAGAGTGTCTATTACGGCTAGAAGAGGGAAAAATATCAAGGAAATATTAGTACCTAGCCATCTCTCCACAATAAAGACAAAGAGCAATAGTTGGATAAAGGTACATGGCACATATCAATGTGGGAGGTGCATAGCATGTCCTTTCATTGCTAAAGGATCAAAAATCCTTACAGACTCCTCTAATTCTGTCAAAATCCCTATAAAACAGTTCTTTAACTGTAACACCTCAGGTATGAT
Organism: Pelobates cultripes; assembly: GCA_933207985.1. NCBI lineage: Eukaryota > Metazoa > Chordata > Amphibia > Anura > Pelobatidae > Pelobates > Pelobates cultripes. The sequence continues at coordinate 147,895,099 of OW240916.1, read as the reverse complement.
TTATCTAATGACGTGTAAGTGTGGTATAAAGTATGTGGGAAAAACCATATGCCCCTTTAAGAGACGCATAATGGAACACATCCACTCAGTTACTTCAAACAGATACATCAGTGGCTAGACACGTTAGATCCCATCATATGGATACACCCAAATGTATCAAGTTTGCAGGAATTGAAAGTGTTAGAATGGGTAAAAGAGGAGGTGATCTAGATCTGATACTGAAAAGAAGGGAATGTTACTGGATCCATAAACTTGATACCCTATCTCCTAAGGGTTTGAACGAAGGTTTTAGGTTCACCCCATTTATCGATTCAGGATAACACTATGCATAATATGATACTGTATCTAGTATGAGTTTAAATAAAGGTTCTATGTTTATTCCATTTACTGATTTACAGCAATAAGCCCCACAACTATGTAATCATGCAAAATACATAAAACAGATGTATATATGTTGGTCTCTAAGCACAATATAACTTAACCTGTTAAAATATTATAGGGTCAAAGCACAACGACACTGCTCTTTACAGAGATTCGAATTATCTCTCAAGTGATACTACCTATGGATTTATTGATATGACAGATCTCTGAATAATGAATATTATACCTTTGGTATATTATTGGCTTTTTTAATACCTTTTGTTTCATGCTATACGGTAGAAAAGTTCGATAATATTAAAAAAGAACTAAGTGTTCACCGATTACTATGAACAAATAGGATGTGATCTTTGGATCATAGAATGCAAGTGATGTCTTGATGTCTGAATGGACAATATTTTGGACTGATGTTTTGTGACCAATATTATCATGAGACCTACCCCTTATGAAGGTAGGCATATATATGATAATTATATCACTTTAACTCATTAATAAATACACATTCCTCAGGCATATCAGAGTCACTTCTATTTTACATGGCCAATTAATATATTCTATACCATTAATAGCTATCTTTATGATCTCTTTATACCCCTTGATGGAGTTGTACAAATAAAATGATGGAACGTGACGCTCGGTCTGGCAATGAAAGGGTCCGTCTATGTAGCAGACGTAACCCTATTCAGGAAAGCGGGCGCCAAGGTTACCATGTAAACTATCGAGTTAATCCCTCCCACTAAGGGAGCAGTCAGAAACCACACGTGGAATGGACCTTGGTTCTACACAGGTGGTCTGAAATTTTGGCGCAGACATGACGCTTACGCCTACACTCCTGATTGGTCCAGCGAGTATAAGGTGCCGGTATTTATTCACTCTCGTGCAGTGCCGTTCTCACCTTTGACAAAGGCGTTTTGGCAGCGCCGAAACGGACGTTAGGTTTATGCTTTTTTGTTTTTAATCACTAGCACTGTTTTATGTGCTCACTGGGTGGGGAAGCAAGATTACGTTACAGCTGATGGGACATTAGGTCTATGTAGCCGCTGATGCATTAGTTTATAGGCAGCTATGGACTCTCCTGTTTAGAGGACCCGGTTACATTTGTAACAGTTCCTATTCGTTACAGAGATAGATACAGTTATATCCTTCACACTGTCTATCGTCTGCTCAGGGACCGGGGAATTAGTTCAAATCGTTTATCCTTTTATTCATTTACCTCTAACAGGGAGCTTTAGTTATTACTGTAGATAAATTGAGCTAAGTATTTACACTAGTCCCAATCTGAAGCTAGTCTCTACAGCATTTCTTCATCCTGCCTCTCTTATATACTGACGGAGTTCTTCCCTGTGTGTTATTTAGATGTGATAGTTTTTTAAGTTTCCTTTTCTTTTACTTGGGAAATTACAACCCTATATTAAAGGTTTTTTATTTTTATATGTGCATACCCATAGATTCCTTTTTCTAGTCGGTATTGCCATAGCTCCTCTGCTTGGGACTACCTACAACTTTATATTGTGTTACTATTACAAGGGTTACCCCCTATACAAGGCTCTATGGACACACTATAGATTCTGATCATAAGGAATCTTACATTTTTCCTATTATACTACATCAAGTTGGCTACAATATAGTTACGTTAATGAAACAACTGACTATGGAATCTGGCAAAAACCAAAGTGTGACGAAACGCCTTTTGTCACCGGATTTTCCCCTGGCTGTTGGAGGAGCCTGATTGCCAGCCTCTTGCCTCATGACTATGGCCCTGGGTTATTTGGCCCTTCAAGTACAATATTTGGGCATATTGGATTTGTATGGTGCTGCTGCTGGCCCTTTAAAAACCATCCCTGGACATATTATGACTTTTAGGAACAATGTCCCTTTAAGACTGTGTAGCAGATTGCATTCAGGCGGTCTGCAATATTATATATGCTATTATGTGTTATGTGTTCGGTAAATTGGAAATGTGTAGGTTCTATGTGATAAATGTAACAGTATGTATTTTTATGTCTTTTGTTGTCCTTTGTCTGCCATGTGGCTAATGGAGTTTTGCCTCTGTCCTTGGAGATAATTGCATTACTTCTCAATTATCTCCAGAATAGACTCTGAAACCAGTTTGGGCCAGATATCCATGCTGCCAGCCAGGCCCCAAAAGATACTTGTGCTAACTTCTGAACCCCTGGTCTGATTCAGGCCATTTTTTAATATGTTGTTCCCCTGAATGGATTGATTGTGAATATGTAGTTTTATGTGAATGTGATGTATAGTTTTAGAGTTATGAAAGTTGGGTAAAAAGTGTGTTTTAAAATGTATGGATAATTGGGTTACCTCTCAGGCTAAGGGGAGGAGATGTGTGGGATGTAACCATTGTATGATTGGTTGTACTGTGTCCCACCCAGTGGGATGTCCCCTTGCATGGGGACCTGCATAAAAGAAGGTTCTTTGTGTGCCAATAAACACATCATCTTGTACCTTCATGAAGTTTCGGCTCATGTTTGGGGGATTGGAGAAACTACACTCTGGGGATTGCTTTAATCACTATACTCCCCAGGGTATAATCACTAAGCTCTGCTAAGAGCTTGTTCCTGTTCCTGCTCTCTGGAATTCGGAGAGAGGTCGACCTACTGGAAGCTGGACCCTGGTCCTGGGTCCAGAGTGGGTGGAGACGGCGAGACCCCAACCAAGCTGCGGCGGTTCGTGGGGTCTGCAGTGGTTATGGTGTCAGGCAGAGTGCTTGGAGTCCTCGGAAAGCACTAGGAGCATCCGTCGGCGGAAGGTACCCGGTTGGGGTGCCAGCGGTTCCGTTACACAAAGTAATTAAAATTAAATGTACTCAGTTAAAGTGACTGAGTAATATTTCATCACAAGCTGGGAAACGATTTTACAGAAATGAGCTAAATAATAGATTTTCATTAAGTCCTCCTGGGGCCACAGTTCTTAATTCATAGATCCAATAGGCCTCTCTATTGAGTAAGGTACGGCCTCGATCCCCACCACGTCTAGATTGCGGTACGTGGTCAATAGCTGTAAACTTCAGTGAAGATAAAAGGATGCTGTGCATTCAAAAAGTGTTTAGCTACTGGCTTGTCGGTCTCTCCATCTCGGTAGGCTAGCCTAATACTTGAACGGTGTCCCCGTATTCTTTCGCACAGAGGGGTCTAAGTCTTGCCCACGTAATTGAGGCCACAAGGGCATGTCAGTTTATATACCACAAACGGTGTTTTACATGTAATGGTGTGTCTAATCTTATACTTTTTATTAGTGTGGGGATGATGAAAGACTTTAGCTGGAACCATGTGGCCACACGTGACACATCCTAAACACCGTATACATCCCCGATTGGACATCTTCACTGATTTGTTGTAACTTTTGACTGGATCTGTCTGCACTAACAAGTCCTTTAGGTTCTTGTTCCTTTTAAAACAAATGAGCGGGGCTTCTTTGAAGACCTTAGGAAGCGTATCATCTGTTGCCACCATCTGCCAATTGTCCTTGACGGCTCTCGCAATTGAAGGTGAATGTTGGTGATATATCATGGGAAACACCAATCTCTGTGGAGTATCAATTTTGGGAGTCTCACGTGCCAATCTGGCCTCACTGAGTGCTCGCTCAAGGGTGCTTCTATTGTATCCACGATTAAGAAATTTTTGTTGCATATCCTTTAATTGTCTTTCCATCACTTCTGGATTAGAGTTATTCCTAATGACACGTAAAAATCTTGATGTAAGCCGTCACTTATGTGTTTTATGTGAATGGAGCAGGCAGATATCTTTGTGCCACGTGGTTGAACTTGGACTAAGCAGCATAGGTGTAATATGATAGCCGGGAAGCCGGCGGATATGTTCATTAGTTCAGTGTTGAGGTTGGGGAGGTATAAACCAACTGAACACATTTTTCCATTTACTGGATTGAATACGGTTTTTATTTTTGTTTCTAGGATTTCTCCCCATAGCTTTGCGCATGCGCTCAGGATGCGCAGCGACAGGTGGACGGTGTTTCCACTATCAATGGGCGCGGTATCAGTCATGATCGTACTGCTGCCCAAGTTATGTGAATGGAGACTGGAGTCACATGCTCCAAGTGAGCGAACCCCGATTGGTCTGCCCTGCGCATGCGCACAGCGATTAATGGGACGCCGGTGGGTGTGCACATCAGCTGAGGTGAGTTTTACTATTTCACTTATGATATATAAGCTGAATTAACTGTTATGCATTTTTTGCTGTTATTTCTGATCCTGAGGAAAGCCCAGATTGGGGCTGAAACTATCAATTTTTTTTTAATGCATATCGAATAAAGCATATCTTGCATTTTTTATTAAGAACACCGAGGAGTGCAACCTTCAACTTTGTTTATTTTTTATGTGTGTTTTTGGGCTGTTAATTTTTCTTCTCAACCCCCTTCTTACAGACATAAGGTCTTATCTCAGCAGTGTTTATGTAGGATGCATTCCTCTGCTCAGGGCAGAATAGAGTTACAGAGAGAAAAAAAAAATGTGTCTGTCTTTTTTTTGTATTCTGTTACAAAATGGAGTCACCTCTGTTCTGATGGTGCCTTACAGTATACATTTTTAATTTCTTTCTTAACACAAAATATCTCCCAGTGTAGATACTCTGACAGGCTGCCACTTGCTCCCAGCACTGACATTACTGAACGTTGTGCTGCTAAAGGGCCCTTAAAACATATTACCATCGGATGGCCCTAACTGGATGGTCCACCCAATGTGCCACCACAGAAAGTAGGATATCAGTTGCTTTTTTTTTACATGATTGCTGAGAATTTGACTTTGCGTTATATGGAGATCCTTAAGGGAATCAAGAGCAACCTCTGTGAGCTCATAGGAATGTCTGAACTTTTGCACTGCATTAAATATGGCTTTGTACACATAAATAGTTGCTATGCTTGAACCATTTCAACATTCACAAACTTTTCAGTGAGGTATTAAAGATCTTGGCTTAAGCCACACTTGATAGACTTTAAACTCACAATGCACTGATAGGCTGCCACTTAAAAATTCAGAGTATCTGGATATGTTATCTATTATTCTAATCATTTGTCCTCTCAGTGCAACAGAAGTGACTGCTATGGATCATCAGACCCTTGAAATTGTGTCATCTAATAAATGTAAGACATGACCATATGCCATTTTTAGTTCATGGGGGGAGTTGTATATGTCCCTTTGCTCTCCAAAGGTGCTTAGTGTCACGGGTGGCAGTACGGAAACCAGGACCCCTGAGTGCGTGATGATAAGTGGGAGTCTTCAGCGTGAAAGTGGATAGTTCAGGGTCTGGTGCAGGGTAACCACACACCCCCTGGTGTTGAGTACCAGCGTTTGTGCAGCCACATACCAGGTTCCTGATACAGCTACTGCGGATCCCAAGAGCTAGGAGCTAGATGATATGCAGACCTCCCAGGAACTGGATAGGGGGGCTCTGCAGCAAGAATGTATCCAGTACAGGCACCAAACAAGACAAAACTAGTAGAACCCAGAACCAGAGAAGGATAGAAAGCTAAACCCAGAACATGTACACAATACATAAGGGAACATTAACTAAACAGGGGCAGGACAGGACTGTACATGGACTGGGAATACAAACTAAAACAAGACAAGATATGATAGGTAAACAAGAGGAGAAATAACTAAGTACTATATATGAAAATCATGGGGATTTAGTCCCATTATATGATCATGCATTGCATAAGCCTGCCAACAATGCCAATGTACCCCATATCTGGCAGGTTCTACTCTGCCTAATGTTCGCTAAAAGAACCATAAGAAACACATATATAGCACTTACCTGCAAGAAAGGGCAGAAGGCTTGAGCAGCTGCCTGCAGGACACTGAAACAAAAGGAATGATGGAAAACAAACGGGTGTGGCAACATAAAACAAACATTTAAAGGAAACCTGGACACTGGGAATTCCAGGGACGGATTACAGGAATGAACCCAGAAAAACCCAGCATAAAACCAGACATAGAATAGAAAACCAGAAAAACCAAGGAAAACTAAACAAGAAATATAAAAAGAGTACTGGATACCAGAAGCCAAAGCCAGACATCTCCGCAGAACATAGCATGATGTGACACTTAGAACTTCACTAGGATCTTAGGACTTGAGAAACCAACAAGTCTGTCTCAAAAAAGAGCTTAAGCACTGTAGTGCTAAAAACGTCACAAGATCCTTTAAGTCAGAGACTCTTAAAGGAACACAAACATGTATTCCTGACCTATAGTGTTAAAAACAATCCAGACCCCTAAAGCACTTTAGCTTGCTAAAAAGCTTTATGAGTGGAGTGTGTCCTATTCTTTCATTTGGAAAGAGGGCAGATTTCAAAACAAATTGACACTTTTATAAAGTATACTAGTTACACCCCCCTGATTTCTCAAACAGACAACATGTTCTGTTGTTTCCTAGTCTGATTAGCTTATTTGCACTGAACTCAAGAGGCAACAATTGCCCAGAGCACCTGCCTTGCAAAGAGTTTTCATTAAGCTACATTGGGAAGTCTGTGATTGGACAGCAGCAGAAAGTCTGGGCTGGGGAAGAAGAGGAGGGCTTGCAAAAGCTGTAGACAAGAGTTTGTTTTTTTAGGTATAACTCTAATGAAAAAATTCAAAATTAAATGCAATGCATTTGCGGTAGATCTGCTAAACAGTTACTCTTATTTATATTGTATTTGGGCAGTGGAGTGTTTCTTTAAATCTTCAATTCTTAAAGAAATATTATCTGCTTCCTAGCAAATTGGTTAGCACTCTGTAAAGATGGAATATGACTATGAATCTAAGAACCCAACATTTTAGTTTTGCTACTCTGTTAAATTAATTCAATGATTTCTATATTTTTTTTTTTTGTATTTGCCATTCCGTAGTTATGGATTTTATTTAATTATGTGACACCTTTTAAAGGCTGAACTCAACAAGGAAATAAGAGAAGGGATAACACTCCGTATTTATAAACAGAATTTTTCCTGTTGATCATTCAGTCTTCAAAGGACAGCATGTTTCCAGTTTAGTGAATTGGTTCCTTAAAGGGCAGACCTTTCATCATGCATTCTGTGGGGAGTTTAACAAGTGTCAATAAGCCATCACCACATGAGTTCACACATGATACCAATTCACTTCTAGAACAGCTGATGTTCGTCCCATGGCATTAAATGTGATGAAAACATTCTGTAGCTCAGAGAAGACAGTCTAAGTTAATATCGATTTGTACTAAAGCCTGGAAGCCATGGTCCCTATTTAAATGGGGACACCTGTGATTATTTTAAAATATGTTTCTGCATTTAAATAATGTATTTTTTTTATGTGTCCTTACTATGTGGGAAATATATTTACCACCTCATCTGACATGTGAAGAAGACACAGATTATGCTAAATATGAAAAAAGTTTGTGACTAAGACAGAGCTCCTGTTTAGTTGTCATGGAGAAACTGTCTTTTATTTGATTTGTCTGGACTACCACTAAGGGAGATCTAGCTCAGATAATTATCTTATGATTTATCGAAGTCCTCTGTGGAACATGGTTTCATTGTTAACACATTACACATTCTAGCAGCTCAAAAACGTAATCAATACTACACTTAGTGGTTAAGCAATAGGATGTTAATGTGAAAGGTCATGAGTGCAATCCTGGCTGCTCCTTATAACTTATTCAATATATATCTGATGCTTTTAACTCCATGCCAGATATATTTTTTTTTCGGTGAGTCAAGCATTTCACTGCAATTCAGTTAGATAATCTAGTATATCATCAAATACTATTTAACGTTGTGTGTTAGCTAAACATAATAATAATGTAACTTTTTTTTGGAAACATTTGCTGGAGGTGTAATTGTATTTACACAATATTTCAATAAGTATAATAAAAAAACAAAACAAACAAAGCCAATATTTTGTGAGGTAAAGCAGATAATTTTCCATGGTAAAATGCTACATGATCTCTATGACAATCAGTTATGTTTCATAATATTTTAATTACTATTACCTATGGTGCATTTTGGTAGCACTAATTGTTTAGTGTAGTATAGATTATCCAGAATATACTTTCACACAATTTTGAGCAATTTAGAGCTCCCAAGGGAAAGGGACTGTAACGAGGAAGGGATAAAGGCTGTAATATGGGAGGTTGGTTTAGTTATAGTATATGATCATACATTACATAAGCCTGCCACAACGCCAATGTATGCCATATTTATGTTTAGTTGTTTAAGTTAGGCGTTTAAAAAAAAAATTAAAAAAAAATTACATTTTGTGAACTTTGAATTTGAATTTGCTGTTCATCCACTCATATGTCTTATGACGCTCATTTTCATTTAAATGGTTTTGTTAATAAGCAAAACTGTTGTTTCTGAGGTATTGGAAATCCACAGATAATTCATCAGTCTGTTGCACCTTACTAAATGCACTGTCTGGTGCGCAGGAAGTTATCAGGCAAAAATTCAAGTGCTGGAGCCTCAAACATTAAAGAAACACCATAGTCACCTAAACAACTTTAGCTTAACCCCTTAAGGATGGAGCCAAATGTACACGTTGTGAACGAAACAAAATGTAAACAAAACCTGGCATTTGCGCTACATGTCTGTCCAACCGTAATTCACCTCTTTCATATTAAATGCACCCACCCTTATTATATATCATTTTATTCAGGGGAAACAGGGCTTTAATTTAATATCAAATATTTAGCTATGATACATAATTTAATATGAAAAAATGGGAGAAAATAAGATTTTTTTTAGTTCTATATGACATTTTAACTGTCAATGTCATAATACTGTTTGCTTTTACTGCAATAAAATACACATATTTGTATTCAGCAATGTCTCACGTGTAAAACGGTACCCCCTAACAACAGGTTTTATAGCGTTTTGGGGAGTTACAGGGTCAAATATAGCACGTTACATTTGAAATTGAAATTTGCCAGATTGGTTACCTTGCCTTTGGGACTTTATAGTAGCCCAGGAATGAAATTTACACCCATAATGGCATACCATTTGCAATAGTAGACAACCCAAGGTATTGCAAATGGGGTATGTCGAGTCTTTTTTAGTAGTCATTTGGTCACAAACACTGGCCAAAGTTAGCGTTAGTATTTGTTTGTGTGGCTACTAAAAAAGACTGGACATACCCAGTTTGCAATAGCTTGGGTTGTCTACTATTGCAAATGGTATGCCATCAAAGGGGTAATTTTCATTCTTGGGCTACCATAGGGTCTCAAAGGCAACGTACCCAATCTGGCGAATTTTAATGTGAAAAAAATGAAACACAAGCCTTATATTTGACGCTGTAACTTTTGAAAACACCATAAAACCTGTACTTGAGGGGTATTGTTGTACTCGGGAGACTTCGCTGAACACAAATATTTGTGTTTCAAAACAGTAAAAAGTATCGCAGCAATAATATCGTCCGTGTAAGTGCTGTTTGTGCCTGAAAAATGCAAAAAACTTAACTTTTACTGGCGACATCATCGTTGTAATACATTTTACTGTTTTGAAACACTAATATTTGTGTTCAGCGAAGTCCCCCGAAAAGAACAGTACCCCCCATGTACAGGTTTTATGGTGTCTTGGAAAGTTATAGGGTTAAATATAGTGCTAGCAAATTAAATTCCCTTTACTTTCGGCATGGGTTGTCAGGCAGGTCCCGCTAATTGTAATTAATTAAGATACCCAATTATGTAAAAATATTACATAAATATATATGTAGAATTAATATATGTATATATATATATATATATACGTATGTGAATATATATGTATATATATATATATATAATTTTTTTAAAATATTTTTATTTATATATAGAGTGCGCCGTAACTAGTTTTTCTGTATGAATTTTGGTCACTGCGGCAGCACCTTTCATGTATACGGGTGTGCCCCCAATCTCTCCTTTGTGCAATTGTATTTATGTATATAGATATATATTATTTTGTTCTATGTGTATTTTGATATAAATATATATATATTAATATCACAATACAGTTAGAACGAAATAACACACATCTATATATTTTTTAATTATTTTTAAAATTATTTTTTTATTTTATTTTTTAACGTATTTACATATTTAATTTTTTATATTATATATAAATATATATATAACAATAATTATATATATATTTAACCAGTCTACGTGTAACTTGTTAATAATATGTATATATATATAATTATATATATATATTAATAGTAAAATACACCTAGACAGTGTATGAGTGTGTATGTATATGTGTATATATATATACTTAGATCATATATATATACATAATTATGATCTAAGTATATAATTTTTTTTTTAACACTTTATTAATTTAATTTAATTTAATTTCCAGCCAGCAGGGGGACCACCTGTCATTACAGGCAGCCCCCCTGCTGGCAATGCAGGAGGCAGCTATCCCGGCCATGTGATTGTGAGGTCCTCGCAAGGACCTCACTCTCACATGGCCGGGGGGGACCGGAGGAGGTAGACCTGCTGCGGGGGGGCTCCCTGGGTAAGTAATGAAAGACTGGAGGGCGTACTATTACGCCCGGCGGCGTTTAGAGCCGCCTAAAATAGGGCGTAATAGGACGCCCTCCGGTATTAAGGGGTTAATGAAGCAGTTTTAGCGTATAGATCATGCTTCTCAGGTTTCACTGCCATTTATGAGTAAAATCACTTTGTTTCTGTTTATACAGCCCTTGTCACACCGCCCCTGACTCTGATTGACACAGCCTGCATGAAAAAAAAAAAAAACAACCAAAAACTGTCACTACATCCTTAACCCTTTCTTAACTCACTGAATGCAGTAAGGATTAAAGTATAACAATGTTCAAAATATAGCCCTGTAACTTCTAAATAATAATAAAATAAAAAAATAAAATAATAAATTCTATTCTTATGGGCTACTGGTGCACTTAGTAAATACAGCAGAATGCTACTTTTTGAAAACATGTATAGCTGTAGGAGGATTATTCCAACAGGTGGGCAGCTAAATTGCTCCTAATGACATATGAATAATGTGAATAAGCAAAAACACAATTGCAAAATTCTACACTTGAAGACTAAAATGGACTCCTAATAAGCATGGTCCTGTAAAAAAAGGAGAAATATAAAAATACCACAAATGTTGGGAGAGATTGGTAGAAAAATGTCTTTATGACAAGTGTCAAACGGTGTGTTGACTTTTTGAGAATGCATAGGTTTATGTTTATATTTTAGAATTTTATTACTAATAACCTTAAGCCCTAAGGGTAAAGGCAATTGTCCAACTTCTTTACCAAAATGAAACTTGTAATTTGTGCTATGTGCTAGCCCACTCTTCAAGTGCACCTGTCAAGACTGACCAGACCCTAACACACAAATCAATGTTAAAGATAAAGTCTTAGAGTGGCTGGGCTAGTACTTAAAATATAAATCAGAATGGCTGCAAGAAGAGACAGAATAAATGTAAACAGGCCAAGGTCTAGGATAACAGAGGTACATGAAAATGAGAAATAAGCCAAGGTAAAAAAAAAATATAGAGCAGGAATAGTCAGACATGTCAAAGTAAAAAAATCGAAGTGAGTATAGACAAAATCACACTCTCAAGTAAAAAAAAAATCCATGACAGGGCAAAGAAACAAGGACATCCAGGAAGTATAACCCAGTACTGGGTTGTGACTGGTTACAGAGGACTTTGATGTCACAAGTGTGTGCACAACATCAAAAGTGCCTCAAAGACTGATATAATAAAAGGACATCAATGGGAGGGTTCCATAACATATATGATGTCATAATGAGACACCAGGAAGCTAGGGATGAGTGAGTGTGCATCAGAACACAGAAGAGACATCAGTTAGTGTGACAGCACCATACATAATATATATTGTTTTTCAAAGGACAGAATAGGTTTTCTTTTAATATCCTATATGTATACCTTGCAGAACATTAAGTAATAAAAATAAAAATGAGAAGACAACCAAAAAGAAAAAATAATACTTTTTCACATAAACATTTTTACACATCAAGTGCAACTAAAAAAAACCCTCAAAATAGATTCAGGTATCAGTCCAGATTGTTAAGTGCATCATATATCTAGGATCTATGCAAATTAATTTTGGACACTAACTCTATATCAGTTCCCCAACCTTGCACCTACTGTACCCCTAACCATATGGTTACACTAACACCTCCCTAATCTTACTCCAAACCTTCACCCTAACATTAAAACAGCATTAACCCTAACCCAACAGTAATCCTTACCTTACACTAACACTACCATACAGCAAAACTAAGCTTACCTTAACCTGCCCCTACTTTAGCCCTAATTTAGAGGGATTCCCTCTGCTAACTACAGCACTCACATCATACAGAGGGATTTCCTAGATAAAATAGTAGATAGTGTTCTCTGAGCAACATCTGTGGTATGGTATCCCAGAACCAATCACAATTGACAGGCGAGCATGAAACGAGATCCTCTTAGGGACTTTTTAGGCTGTGAAGGTGTCCCTCTTTGGTCACTCAGCCATAGTGATTTAAAAGGGAATTAAAAGTGCTATATGCATCACTCATTTTGACTGCTGCATACAGTTCATATAAAAGTCTAGGGGTACTAAATATGGCCCCGGTTGACAGAGGGGAGCCCTGATGTCTATTGATATATGGGTCTTTATGATCTGAGCAGGGATTTAACTCTTCTCACCCTAGAACATTAAAACAGTTCATGCTGTTCCAATGGTGTTAAAGCCCAGTATTGATAGGACAGTATGGAATGTCCTAATGTCTTTACGGAAATAAAATCCCAGATTACTACATTACAGCTTTGAAACAGTGATGTGCTAGCTTGTATTACATGACCTGTAACTGGAACAGCAAAAGTACATTGTATTGAATACAAACATTGAATACAAAATATATCTACTTCTTTCACCAGTTATGTTCGAATTACTATTGGTAAATATGTAAAGAAATATATGTTTTTCTTTGTTTCCATTTCACATGATTTTAGTACTTTTTTAAAGTATATTTAGATGGTATTAAAAGAAAGCCCTATTTGTCTTCTAAAACTACCATGTATGATTATTTAGGTAATTTGTATGCAGCTTTTAAGCAAATGACAAAGTTTTAACAGATAATAACATGGTTTATATTGTTCTGTACTCTGGTACTCAAAGAATGAAATTATTAATGATGTTGGTGGGAGTGCTTTTAGCCACAGATATGCCAGGCAATCAGTACTGTTAATTGTATTTGTTTTTTTATGTTAGTCGGTCTTGCAGTAGAAAGCGCAATGCATTCCCAATGGAAAATAATCTTTCGTATTCAGCTAACTTCTACCATACATGCGTGAAACCTGCTTATGCAGATGATTGTGAGGACATTGAAACAGGAAATAGACATTAACTGTCAGTTGCTTAAAAAGAATCTCCTTTAATGTGGGAATGTGAGAACATTGAGCTACATCTAGTATTGCACAAATCTAATCAATCTGTATCAAGTCAAACTTAAATGGACATCTGTCAGGTGTATTCACTAACATGAAATATGTCGTATCATAGCTCAAAATAGCCAAACTGCAAATATAGCTGACTTTGAGGTTTTTTCCAATTTAGCAAATTTTTGCCGAAAATTTGAAACTTAACTTCAGTCTAATTCATTAAAGTCCAATTTGTAGTGAACTTAAATCTAAATGGTAAGATTAAGGCTAAAATAGCCAAATTAACTATATTAGCCTAAAGTCTTGATTCATATTCTAACACAGTTTGGAAGGCGAATAAACACCTTTAAATGTACTTTTAGTTTCCATCAATCTACCCTTTAGTGAATGACCCTATGTTTATTATTATTAATTTTTATAAAGTGTCACTGCTGTACAATGGTAACCAGATGAGTTGGACACACAGAAATAGAGGGATTGAGGGCTCTGCTCAATGAGCTTACATGTTAGAGGGAGTGGGGTGTAGGGACACAAAAGGTATGGGTAGGGTAGAAAACTGGATCTTCCAAAAATTGCTTTGTGTATTTTGTAGTTCCTTTCTGTAGTAGATGGATATTACATACAGATGAGGACACACATGCTCAAAGGGAAGGCATCCGCACACAAACCAAAATAAATGCAACAACAACAACAAAAAACAGTCATAACATTTTCTAGGAAAATACAAAAGCAATTATGCAGTAACTTCTAAAAATATTGATCCAGCGGCCTTCGCTTTCTCCCCTTAGAATAAACAGCCTTTTCTGGCCATCTTAAAAAATATGGAGTCTCTAACAAGCACGTTTGAATTGGCCCTCATTTTTCATGTTAGTTTTTAAATTGCATACTCTGATAGCATCACTTTATCATGGTCGGTTAAGGGCTATTTGCTTTCAGTGCTGTGCTTCACTTTCCCATCTGAGTTCTAACAAGGTTGTGTTTGCACATTTACAGAGGCTGATGAGAATGGTAAAGCACAGGTGGCCTCAGATTGTTATTTATGAGTATATTTCTGCCCATTAATAACTCAACAAAACCAGAAATAATCAAGCACACAATCTGGCAGGTAAGGACACTCAACTGCTAATGTAATGCATTTTAAATTGTTAGTCTATTAATGTTTTTGCATATCCAATGTTCAGTGGAGCTGCAAAATAATAATAATAAAAAAATCATTGCTATTTTACATTTTTTTTAATAAGTGGTCTATGATGGATTTTAGTTTATAAAAGCGCAATGTCGATATCTAACAATATTTCCCTGACGACCCAAGTGTTCTGCCGGCTGCACAAGAGACATTGTTCATCCTTCGAACAGATCAATTCAAAATGATTTTCTGTCATTGTCATTCAAGCCACAAATCAAATCTGACCTTGAAGGTTTAATGAAAAGAGCCTCACAGTATGTCGGCAATACTGCACTTAGAAATCTTTACAGCTACATAGGTTATTTTAGTTTAATTATGTTCACATCTCTTTGAACTTTCAAAACCTAAATGTCATCTTGTTGAAATAACAGCAATTTAACAATAAACTCTCTCATACTCTTGCTTGCTTTTTTTCCCTTTTAATCATCCCCCTTTCTATGCTTTTATCAAATTGATACTCAGAATGAATTTGTGTGCCCTTTTCTGGCACAATTCTAACAAGATTCTTGCTTGACGCTTTCTCCGTTAGAACACTAGAGGGCAGTAATGTCTAAGGTAAAATTAAATTATTAAACTTGGCCGTGGAAGGACAGACATTGGAAAAAACAGACAACAAAACAAGGCAACTAGTATTTGAAAAGAAAGTAGCATATATTCTGTGCCCTCATTTTTTTTTCAGTTTATACAAATAAAGTGGGTCACCTAGGGTTAAAAAAAAGAAAAAAGTGAAAATAGGCTTATGATACATTACAGTTTAAAGAACTGCATAAATATTGGATGAAGATTCCACTTTATACAATATCACAAGTGCTGCTCAGTGTACCTTGTACTTAGCCTTCAGTTTACCTGACAGCTTGTAACTAAATACAGAGACAGGTAGTATGACAAGCATGTAGTAATCTTGTCAGCTTGGGGTTTTACTGGCCTGTTGACCTCAGCACAGCATTCTTTCTGCTTCAATTCCACAAATATTCTCTATTCTCTTTAATCCTCTAAGGAAAAATACACACACACTAATAGATCTAGACCTACTGTCTATGGCAAGATAATCACAGATTGTAAATGATACAACAGCATCCATTGTCATTAATGGCAAAGTTAATAACCATCATAAACAGAATGTGTTTTTGACTCTATTGATCGATAAGAAGCAAAGGACTAGCCCAGTGATGAACAGCTCTGCAGCTGTATTGGAGCTACATGATGCCCAGAGAGACTAATGTATTGTAGTTGTCAAACAACTATCTGTAGGGCCAAGGTTAGGTATTGATGGACCAGTCCATAAGCTAGAGAGGATTATAGGTGAAAAGATCTAAGTGCTTTAAATGCTATTATAAATGAGTCTGATTTAAGGGAGCACTGAAAGGTTTACTTGAATATATAGATGGACTTGGAGATGATGAGGATACACACTTTACAGCTGCTTAAAAGTCCAATTCAAAGATGAGAGGCAATCAGGAAGACAGTCTATAATCATTAGAAGATGTGTACAGAAAGATACAAAGGATGTTTGAGCTGAATACAAGAAGCCAGCTTGGGCATAATGACAGTTAAGTGCAGAAATATATAAGTGGGATCAGAGAGTCGAATAGAACTGAAGGAGATGATGAGAATTTTACAATTTATACTGGCTAGAACAGGAGGTCGGTAGATCAATTGGAACATAAGAGCAAAGGGTAAGTATTTAGAAGGTATAATTTCAAAATCAATTAAATAATAAAGAAGCCATGTATTGCAAAAATTTGGAACCCAAGTCTTTTAGATTTTGCCCAGTAATTTTAATAATATTTTTGTATTTTACTATTATTATTATCATTATTATTGCCATTTATACAGCGCCAACAGATTCCGTAGCGCTTTACAATATTATGAGAGTGGGGATTTAACTATAAATAGGACAATTACAAGAAAACTTCCAGGAACGTTAGATTGAAGAGGACCCTGCTCAAATGAGCTTACAAGTCTATAGGATAGGACTAGTATTTGTATGCATTTATTTTATCTTCAGGAGTTAAAGGGACATAATGTGTAATCAGAGCAAATACAAACATGGCTGTAAATGTAAAGTAATCACTAACCAATTGCATGTCATGTGAATTGCTTCACTTTCAATATTTTGCCCAATAACTGCGTTTTATAACTAAGTTCCTTTGCATCTGAATATATTCCAATGAAATCAATGGTGTATAATATAACTTTTCAGGTGTTCCCTTGCCAATTATTCTTGATTTGCAGTACAGTGAATAATCCCAACAAGCGACAGCTGGTGAAATGTTACTTGATTGAATATAGTGCCAGGAATGTCTTGGTTTCTTGTCACTATAAAGAGTCAAATCTTCGTTGAACAGTTTGACTTCTTACCTGCGGTTCCACTGAGTGCTGCTCCTTGTCTGCCCTACCAATACATGGGAGCTGGAAGTTCCTAGGCAGGATAATCCCAGCAGTAGACAACCTTCTTGCTGGCTGAGAGTGTGAGCTCTGTCATTGGAAAAAAAAGGTCAGCATTGATTACAATTACATAACGAGAAATATCAGGGCCTCGGTACAAAAATCTGGTAAGCTCCCTACTAGGTAGATCCTCAGCTGCCATATAAATCCCGTAATGCTTTGCTAGCTGTGGATCGACTGTCTACCCATCCTTGCAAGAATTCATTTGTATGCAGGATCTTAGTGTAGTTTTCTTTGTACAGAGTATATTTGTGTGAATGTTTGTGTATTTGTGTATAATCCAGATGTTTGAATGCAGAGTTTCTGTTTGTGTGTAATGTTGGCATTTAAATGCAGGGTGTTGTGTCGGTGTTTGAATGCAGGGGTTATTATGTAGTATAAGTGTTTGAATGCAGGGTTGGCATGTAAATACAGGGTTGTCTTTGTGTGCAGTGGTGGCATTTGAGTGCAGCACTGTTTTTGTGTATAGTATTGGTGTTTGAATGCAAGGGTGTGTTTGTTTGTAATATTGGTGATTGCATGCCAAGGTGTATTCACAAATACAAACGTACTGCCACATACATATCGAGGCACAGATGGCAAAAATGTTACTCATGAATGCAAGGGGGAGAAGAAGATCATATCATTAGATAAATGTAAACAAATACCAGCATTTTGGGATGATTTTTATCATGGGACTGAAGTTATGCTGAAATAGGTTGCTGCATTTTTAAGTGGCCATCAAGATAAAGAAAAGTCATAGCTGCACTGTTAAGGACACATTGCCTTAATTAGAAACACACGCACACTTCCACACAGAGATGCCCACAGACAAACAGTGTGTACTTACTGATACAGTCTGAGAAATACACACAGAGATTGACACACATACACAGTTACATTGACACATACGTGTACAGATTGACACACCGAGTCCTCAAACATTGACACACATGCACATATACATACACTGACACACACAAACATTGACACACATGCGCAGATGCAAACACTGACACACAAACGCTGACATACCTGCACAGATACATATATTGACACATACAAACACTGACACACATATGCATACACTGATACACTTAGACTCTTCAGTCCAGCCCTGCTGTGATTGATTCCTTGGTGGCCTGGTGCTGCTATTATTGATTCCCTTGTGATCCAGTGGTGTATCTGATGCTCTTAACGGTTTCTAGCAGTCCATGTTGAGTCATAGTGCATGCAAGGAATCCGCTTGGCTGTACTCGTACTCACTAACTAAGTGCCGGAGCAGGCTTCAAAGCACTCAATATCACCTTTGGATCATCAGGGAACAATCTTTTTAAAATATATTGCCTATCTGGCAATATATTAATTAAAAACAAAATAACTGCTTTTGTAATTGGGGGCATTTTAAGGAGTGAAGCCGACACTGGATTTTCTGCAGGGCTGCAGCAGGCAAGCAAACTGGTAGTAAAGTAAGCTACCATGCCTTATGGGCCCCCTGACAGGTGGAGCTTGAGTGCCTGGTTGCAGTTACGACCTATACGACCCTGGTAGTTTTCCACTGTTTGATTAGTTTTGTTTTTAATTTTTATTTTATTTTATGTCTCTAAATATGCAACTTTGCAAAGTTGTAATATCCATCCATAGCCATTTTGGTGATATATGTTAGCATTCAGTATTTGTCCCTCATTCTGAGCTGTTGTGTTTTTGGATCATTGGAGTAGCCTGATACTTAAAGAAAAGATTCTGACACTTTTTTTGTACTCAGTCATAGAGAAGGAAATTAAAATCTTGATGTCAATATTCATGGGAACTTTGCATTCCTTTTTAAAAGTACACCATTAAATGTGAAATGTAAAACAGTTGTACTCATGTAAACCTTTGCCAATTTTCTTTTAAATGTATATTAAAGATTTCACAAATTATATCCAAATCCAGTTTCTTCAAGGCACAGTCAGTGCATGCATTGATTGCCTGGGGAGAGGAGAAACAGAGACATTGTTAAATGACAGAAAATGTAACAACGATTGACATGGAGCAAAGATGGAGGTGGAGCAAATGATTGACAGGGGGCATTGATAGAGTTGCCTTTACAAATAGAAGGTTTACCTTTACGGAGAAGGTATAGTTATGTAAATTGTGAAACTAATAGTTATGATGGCTGTTCTTATTGGTATTTATAAAAAGGCAGCTTGGGGACCCACATATACCTGTTATTGGGCTCTATTAATGGAAGTGCATTGAATAACAAACTGTAAAATTTGGAACTTGGAAATTGTTTTTTTTTCTAGAAGATCTAATTTAAACAAGAAATTCTAGAGTCTTGTCTAGATCTCCCATACCTTACACTTTTGTACACATGATGATGATGTCGATGACAAAGCTAGTCAATGCGGGTGACTGAGAATTCCCTGTATTCTAAGGCTAGAGAAGGCAGGTAAGTAACAATACCATAAATTAGCAGGTTTTTTAGTCTATAATGTAAGCAACCTTTACAGAAAGGATTTTTAGAGAAATAGGTTTGTTGTGAAATATCTGATGCCATAGAAAATGCAATTTCTTAATTTTTTTAATTTAACTATCAGTTTGTGGAGTGCTAAGCCAAGTATTATTCCCATAGCTGAATGAGATATGTAAAATATACAGAAGTGCACAATAAATACAGTGTATTTAAACATTTTCTGAAATGTTTCACCTACCCTTTATAGCAGGGATTTCCAGGGATATTTAGCTCAATGTTGTGAACTGACTAAATTACAAAATAAAACCTACTTGAGTTGAGTTGATGTCCTAAATGCAAGATGTTTGATGTAGACATGTGGCCATCGTGGAACGATTGCAAGGCCAGTTAAGTTATTTCTAATATTTCTAATGCAGACTGCCAAATTAAATAATAAAACATCTTTGCATTACATTATTTCTTGATATAATGCATATTTTTGGGGGGAAATGCTCAATAGAGTCTTGTTATGTACCCCCTACTGCTGAAAATCTCCTCCACAAGATATATGCTGGACTAATTGAGAAGTGATAAACATTGCATGTCAACCTCAATTTAGTTGAGTTTAAGTATCAGAGCACAATTCTCAAGTACCAACGCATTTTGTTATTCCATTGCTTCTTCAGTGGTTGAATAATACTCTACACCTGAGCAATTTACTTTTCAATGATAAGTCCTCTTAATAAAAAGGTTATCATCTAAGATTTAGGAGTGTAGTTAATATTTCTGGTGGTCCAAATCATTCATGTTTGTGTTAAGTAGACATTGTATAATATACACATCTATGGTTGCTAACAGGAATGTCTCTTGGTAATTTAAAACTAATATTTGTGCTTCTAGAATGTGCTATTGCTTGGCTGAAAAAAAGACATAACTGTTTCATGCCAATAGCAACACATATATCACTGAACAAGGTATTAAGAGGAAAGATAAGGAGATTATTGCATCCCAGATATTTCAGAAAAAAATGCTCTTTTTTCCTGGATTCTGATTTGAAAGCTCAGGGAGGTGATAATAACATGATTTAATTCTCAAAAGTTGTATTTCCCTTCTTTAATCCGACAAGCTAGTCTACAGAACTGGGGATTCTGAGAGAGTGAAATAAAACAGAATTTGTGTTGGTAACAGTTTTGCTATCAGAAAACCAGCAGATACAGTGCCTTGCAAAAGTATTCACCCCCTTAACTTATTACCTGTTTTGTTACATTACAGCCTTAAATGTAATGTTTCATTAATCTGAATTTAATGTGATGGATCAGAACACAATAGTCTAAGTTGATGAAGTGAAATGAGAAAAATATATAAATAAAACAATTTTTTAGAAATAGAAAACAGAAAATTGGCATGTGCATATGTATTCACCCCCTTTGTTATAAAACCCATAAAAAGCTCTGGTGCAACCAATTACCTTCAGAAGTAACATAATTAGTAAAATGATGTCCACCTGTGTGCAATCTAAATGTCACATGATCTGTCATTACATATACACACCTTTTTTTAAAGGCCCCAGAGGCTGCAACACCTAAGCAAGAGGCACCCCTAACCAAACACTGCCAAGAAGACCAAGGAACTCTCCAAACAAGTAAGGGACAATGTTGTTGAGAAGTACAAGTCAGGGTTAGGTTATAAAAAAAAATATCCAAATCTTTGGTGATCCCCAAGAGCACCATCAAATCTATCATAACCAAATGGAAAGAACATGACACAACAGCAAACCTGCCAAGAGACGACCGCCCACCAAAACTGAAGGAGGGCATTAATCAGAGAGGCAGCACAGAGACCTAAGGTAACCCTGGAGGAGCTGCAGGGTTCCACAGCAGAGACTGGAGCATCTGTACATAGGACAACAAAAAGCCATACGTTCCATAGAGTTGGGCTTTATGGCAGAGAGGCCAGAAGAAAGCCATTACTTTCAGCAAAAAACAAAATGGCACATTTTGAGTTTGCAAAAAGGCATGTGGGAGACTCCCAAAATGTATGGAGGAATGTGCTCTGGTCTCATGAGACTAAAATTTAACTTTTTGGCCATCAAAGAAAACACTATGTCTGGCGCAAACCCAACACATCACATCACCCAAAGAACACCATCCCCACAGTGAAACATGGCGGTGGCAGCATCATGCTGTGGGGATGTTTTTCAGCAGCCAGGACTGGGAAACTGTTTAGAGTTGAGGGAAAGATGGTGCTAAATACAGGGATATTCTTGAGCAAAACCTGTACCACTCTGTGCGTGATTTGAGGCTAGGACGGAAAATCACCTTCCAGCAGGACAATGACCTTAAACACACTGCTAAAGCAACACTTGAGTGGTTTAAGGGGAAACATGTAAATGTGTTGGAATGATTGATTATTGATTTGTCCGAAACCAGATTTTTCACTGTGCGCAAGTCTACAAATCAATATAGATCTCATCATTCCCCCTCCCCTTCTTCCAGACATAGCATTGCTGCTTCAAATATATTCATAACCCTATTAAGAATTAATTCATAGCAATTTCAGATTGACCTAAAGTAGTAGAAAGGAAAGCTTTTTCTTTGCTGGAAACATTATATCACTTTTAGGCCATGAACTTCCACTTGATCTGTATGGAAACACAGATGTGCACATCAGTTACATCAGTTATAGCAATGATTTTCATGTACACTGGTAATATAATAACAATAACCTCTAAAAGGAATAGTTGCTCTGAGGTTTTCTCTTTTATTTGCATGTACTTTACTTAAACTTTGGAAGCAATGTTAAACATTTACATAACCAAACAGTAAAGCTGTGACTGTTGGCTTATAGTCAATAACAAATACTGCAAACGTTTTAATTAGACTTCCAGCCCAATTTAAAATAATATTTTAAATTTTTTTTTTTATCTGATAGTAAACTAAATATGCAATAAAGGTAAAGCATTTGTTAATAACATGTTAAGAATCAATTACACTGTTTGTTGTTATCAGATTATTGTATTCCTTAGATGAATCCTTATAACATGCTGGACATACTTGCAAACTGAAAACTCACTACTGTAGATAAAGATAAAAAAGGAAAATCAACAAAACTCATATGGACAAAAAATTCACATAAAGCTATTATATGGGATAATCGGACAGGGTATATACACTGATCAGCCACAACAGTAAAACCACATGCTTAATATTGTGTAGCAGGCCCAGATGGGGCATCGGGCAAACCTGGACAAATTTCCACATGGGCCACGATGGCCAAGGGCCGAGGCTGACCAGGGAGATCAAAGAATTTTCCCGGCCGGTCAATGTAGGTTTGACGCTCAGTGAGCGTAGCCAAAACATCCAACAAAGTCCCTTGATGGGCCGGTGAGGAGATTAGAGATCTCTCTCACCGGCCCACTATTATTATTATGTTATTATTTATATAGCGCCAGTTTAATTGATACGCTTTTATGAAGAAGTGGGTTTTTAATGATTTTTTGAAGGAGTGGAGACTGGATGAGCATCTAACGGAGGAGGGAAGTGAGTTCCACAGGAATGGTGCAGCCCTCGAGAAGTCTTGAAGGTGAGCATCAGAGGTGGTAGTAGAGACAGAAGATAGACGTAAGTCTTCAGCAGTGCGTAAGGGCCTAGACGGGACATATTTGTGTATTAGGGATGATAGATAGGTGGGAGCAGCATTATGTAGAGATTTGAAAGCAAGACCCAGAATTTTAAATTGAGCCCTATATCTTACAAGAAACCAATGTATGGACTGACTGAAGGGTGAGGCGTGGGCGGTGCGGTCGGACAGGAAGATGAGCCTCACCGCCGCATTCATTATGGACTGTAACGGTAAAAGTTGGGAGCACGTAAGACCACTGAGAAGTGGATTACAGTAGTCAAGGTGAGAAAGGACAGTGGAATGGACCAGCACCTTATTCGCAGCTGGCGTTAAGTAGGGTCGGATGCGCGCACTGTTTTTGAGATGGAAGCGGCAGGATTTGGTGACAGACTGAACATGAGGCATGAAGGAGATGTCGGAGTCAAAGAGAACACCTAAGCAGCAAGCCTGCATGGTGGAGCTAATGGTAGCACCGTTGACTTGGAGGGAGGCAGACACAGGAGTAGCAACACTTGAGGGAGGAAAGACCAGAATTTCAGTTGTGGTCAAGTTGAGTTTAAGGAAGTGGGCAGCCATCCAGTTAGAAATAGCAGAGAGGCAGTCAGAGACACTACTCAAGAGGGCTGGGGAGAGCTCAGTATAGGACAGATAGATTTGTGTGTGATCTGCATAGAAATGATAATGGAAGAAAAAGGAGCTAATGAGTTTACCAAGGGAGGCAGAATAGATGGAGAACAGTAGGGGACCAAGGACTGAACCTTGGGGGACACCAACAGAGAGCAGTTGGGGAGTAGAAGCAAAGCCAGAGAAAGAAACACTGAAAGAGTGCTGGGAGAGGTAGGAGGAGCACCAGGAGAGAGCAGTATCTTGAAGACTGATATTGTGGAGGATGAGAAGAAGCTGTTGATGATCAACAGTGTCAAAAGCCGCAGAAAGGTAAAGGAGAATTAGGATAGAGTAGTGACCACGAGATTTTGCAGCGAGTAGATCATTGGATACTTTGGTCAGTGCCGTTTCTACAGAGTGCTTAGCGTGGAAACAAAACTGAAGTGGGTCTAGCAGAGAATTAGACTCGAGGAAGTCTGTCAATCTCGCATACACAACTCTTTCAAGAATCTTGGATGCAAAAGGCAGTAGCGAGATAGGACGGGGAGTTAGTGGGAGTTAGGGTCAAGGTTGGGCTTCTTTAGAATTGGGGTTATAGTTGCATGTTTGAAGGGCGATGAAAATATACCAGAGGAGAGAGAGAGACTGAGAATTTTAGTGAGAGGTAGAGAAAGAGAAGAAGACAGATGCATCAGAGTGTTTTGGCAGCATGAGGGGAACCTACACAACAGGGCTGGACTGGAAAAAAAAATTCAGCCCAGGCATTTAGAAGGACTAACATTCAGTTTCCCTGTGTACTGCCTGGAGACACTGAATGTTTCCTATAGAGATGCACTGACTCAGTGCATTATTATGAGGAGATGCTGAATTGGAGCAGCATGGTGATTGCCATGCACTAACCTAGCAATGCTTAAATATGGAGAAGTATTGGATTGGCTGAGATCATCAGTATAATCAGTGGAGGTGAGGCAAATATGCCAATGGAATAAAGGTGAATAAATACTTTATTTCATAGATATGGGGGTTGTAGGCTGTTCTGCACCCCGGATGATCATTTCGACCTTCTTTGGGCCTTGTCACTGTGGTGTAGCTGATATTTCTATAGGCACAGTGAGCACGGGGTCCACGTCTGGATTACCCTTTTAACTTTGGGAGAGCCAAGTTAATGCATTGCAACAAAAACAAAGATTATGAGAACTCTGTGAATGTACAAAAGCTTAAAGAAACTCAGTATATATATATATACATATATATATATATATATAAATATATATATAAATTTAAATATATATATAGTTACCTCAAAAAGCCCCAAATAGAGTTCTCAGTGTCAAATAGCTGCAGATGTATTTCAGCTGCCAACAGAGCCTTTCTCAATGCAAATCAACCTCCTTCCACCTCTGTGATGAGGTGCAGTTCCAATTACTTCATTTCCTTTCTGGGCACTTCCTTTGTATATGTCTATATGTAGAGATACTCCATTACATTATATACTATTAAATAAACTCAATTTAAACTATGGGCAAATTACCCAAATATATATCAAAACCAAAATAAAGCACAAATGTTTCCTAAAACATAATCGTCCATACATAAGATTAGTACCTAGGACCTGAAAGATGTTAACATTGCACAATATAATAGTCAAAATTAAAAAGAGAAAAAACACAGTATGTACAACATAACTTTATATAATAAGCAAATGTAAGCATAAGTAAGAAACCGGAAAATATTGGTATTTATATAATATTCTTTACTAATTTGGCTATTAGAATACATGACAAACAATTGGAGCCACTCGTGGTAATACAACCCACTTATCTTAAAGATTTGATGCAAAAAAGAGTTACAAGATATTGTATGGGAAGAAAACTACATTCTCACTACATGTGATGTAAGTAGTTTATACACTATTATATCTCTTTAATGAGTATGTGAGGCAGTGGAACACTTTCTTCAGCAAAGTTCAGTTCCAGAGAGTCAAATGGATTTTATCTTGGAGGAAATTAGACTTTACATACCATTTTTTTTTGTTTGAGGGCTCTTACTTTTTACAATTAGTCAGGACTGTGATGTGGGCCATATTCACACCCAGCTATGCTGATCTATGTACATCCTTCAGGGAGGAATCTTCTCTCCAATGAGGTATAGGCTGGAGTGCGAGTTTGGTTGTCTATCACAGGTACATTGCTAATATCTTTTTTATTTGGAAATGAGATAAAATTTCCCAAAAATGTAGGTGTGTTTGTTATACATGTTTTTTTATGGGTGCTGCGGTTGCTTTGTAGGGTTGTATTTGTGCCTATGTGCGCTATTATATTATATATGTGCATGAGTAGTTTGTATCATTGTATATTCTATCTATGAGTGGGGGCTGTGTAAGAGGCCTGTTTGTGGAATTGTGTGTGAATATGTCACATTGTATGTTTAGGGGTGTGTGTATGCGTGTGACTGCATGGGTTATTGCAGTGGTGTTATGTTGTTGGGGACTGTGTGTTTGTTTGTGTGTGGACCGTTGGTATTTTTTGTATGAGGTAGAGGCTTCTTCTGCAGCTCTGTGTTTATCTAGCTTTGTGGGTGGCTTATCTGGGGTCCAGTGTGCACTGGGTTGGCCAGGTACAGGTCCAGGGCATGAGCTGTAAAAGCTGCTGCAGGCTGCTCTACTCAGTGCACATTTCTAATTCACAAATGCTGGGAGGCAGTTTCCTAAGATCATTTCCTCTAAGTGCTGCAATGCATAAATTGAGGATTGCCCCTCACCACCTCATTGCACAAGCAGATACTTGTTTCAGTGTGCTCTCTGATAAGCCAGAGCCTATTTGGCTCCATCAGCCTTGAGTGCTATGCAAAGGCACCTCGAGTGCCATGCATGGCACATGTGCCATAAGTTGCTGACCTCTGCTATATTGTTAGGAATGCATATCTGTATTCCTAACACTATAGTTCCCTCAGCCACCCCCCTCCCTTGCACCTCAAGCCAAATAAAGGGCTATACCCTTTATTCAATGACCAGATTCCAGCACCAGTGTCCCTCAATGCTGGGTCCGATATCATCTGATGTGGGGCGCTAATGTTCATACACGGCTAGCACAGTAGGCCCTCCCCACAGGAAAGCATTGGATTAATGCTTTCCTATGGGGTTTACACTGATGCTGGATGTCTTCATGCAGAGCTTGAGGG
Source organism: Pelobates cultripes (assembly GCA_933207985.1). Classification (NCBI taxonomy): domain Eukaryota; kingdom Metazoa; phylum Chordata; class Amphibia; order Anura; family Pelobatidae; genus Pelobates; species Pelobates cultripes. The sequence goes on along the minus strand of OW240916.1, from coordinate 147,867,884 downwards.
TGTCCAGTGTCAGTCAAGTGACCAAAAGTCCAGCAAAAGTCCCGGAAGCACCTCTAGTGGCTGTCTGGTAGATAACTAGATGCTGTCTTAGCACTTTTCTAAAACTACAATTTTTTACATTGCCTGACAAAGGGTAATAGGGACATTGTACCAAAACCACTTCAATGAACTAACATGGTCTCTGTGTCTGGAATATCCCTTTAGCGGTCAGTTAAAACAAATTTAACCCCAGAGTGATCATGCCAACCACTGTATATTGCTGGAGTGCTTCACCTAAGTGGGTGCTGGTTACAGAGAAAGTCTGCATCCTTGCATTTTGCAGTTTCATGGTGATAAGTGTTACTAAAATAGTAAATATGTACCATAACAAGGAGACTATAAAAGAAACATTTTGTAAGTGGAAGAAAATATAAACAAGAGAGGAAAATATTCACAAGAGACAGATGTGTGAATGGGCAACATAATCATAAAATAGATCCAGATTACAAGTTTACACAAAATGGGGGACAGTAATAAAAAGTCCAAATCCTTATAGTATTATAGCAGATATGCTGCCATGTTGATTTTTTGTCTGTTCTCTAATTTTCTCTATTAGTGCGTGGGTATTAGGTCAGAGTGGTCCAATGGCGAGTGTACATAAATATGGTGTTCAACCCTAGCTATCTTGGGGTCCAAACACCTTCAACTTCCAGTGTGCAACCACCTTGCTTGGTGTATGTTTTGCATTTCATGGTGACCCCGCATAAAACAGATAAGTCATTTACACAATCCAAACAATTTGTGTGGGGCAATTACCAAAATAGGGCTAAAACACTGGTGTAAAAGGAGAATAGTTTGATTTGTCAAACAAAGAAATCATAAATCTTTTTTTTTTTTTTTTTTAATTGGCTCGAAAAACAGTGTGTGTGGATTGTAACCTCACCTGGAGAATATGAAGCAGAAAATTGTGTTATAGAAAAAAGAACAAAATAAATTGTTCGCATTTTCTGAAATTTACTTTGATAGGTTAGTCTCTATTTAAAGACTTATTTCCAAAAGGTAAAATAAATGAAAAAAAATAAAAAAAAATTTCATTTATATCAGTTCTATTTTAGTCTGGTATTTTATAGAGCAGCATAACTCTTTGTGATAAGATAAGAGTGCACTGTTTCTAGGAGTTTCTTATGCACCATGGCCTTTTCTGAAATAAAGACTTTTTTTTTTTTTTTAAAGTCAGCTTTAGAAAGTCATGTTCATATGATTGTATTGTGTTGCTTCAGTAAATCCAGAGCATTTATCCATGTAATAGTATGGGCTTCTGCTTCACTGATTATATAGCCCTCATGCCTCAGTGATTTCTTGATACGATACAGTCAAAATATTGCACACGTTATTCAATGTGTTTAAATATTTATAAAAGAAATTGCCAGAAAACTTCTTAGTTGAAACAATTACTTTGACTTTTCTTTAGGTGATTTTCAATGTAAGTACATCGGTTTATTATTTATTAATTAACTACACAATGCACATTAATTTATAATGCCTTATATATGTTTCTGGTTTTATATAATATGCTACTGTGCCTTCATAGAGAATTATATATGAGTACTTTTTGGGATTTGACTGTTAATTCAAATGTAATACATATATACATTTTTATACAAACTATATCTATTTTTTTTTTATTCAGTGAGAGGAGCACAATATATTTTGGGTCTAAATATATCAGACTTGGGTCAGATAAACATTTGAAATGTAATTTCCAATTTATATATCACATGGACCAAATCAGGGATGTGTTCATTAAACACTGTAATATATTTTATTTCCTATTTTATGTCCTGTACGCACATCATTTTCTCTTATACCCCCCACTCAAACAAAACAAAACAAAAAAGTTAAAGTATGTGGGTAGAATGTAACTTCTGAGGTTAGTATGTAGTTTTTGTGTGGGAATGTTATGTGTAATATGTGTCAATCATGTGGGTAGGGTCTGATTGTATAATTTCTATACTGCTCTCCCTAACTCTGGCATTGCTTTGTGTTTGTCCGAGATGTGACCATTGCTTTTCAGTGAAATAAAGAGGAAAAGAGAGAGTCCCTTGTTCAGATAGAGTACTTAAACTAAAGAGTATATACTACAAAAAAATTTAAATTCAGAACGTCTGTCCTTCAGGAATTTTGTCTAAAGCATCGCTTGGGTGAAAAATAGGCATGTGTTGTTTCTTTATTTAACACAATCAGGGTTATTCACCAAAGTGATAATTGTAGCTGAACTGGAAGCATAGCTGACTTGGGGATCTTTTTTTCCCAGTTTGGTTACTTTTTATCTTAAATGTGAAATTCACTTTGAATGCCCTACAATTCTCACTTTAGTGAACAATTCTGCAAGTTTTAAACATGAATCTAAACTAACAACAAAACATTCTGACAAACACATCCTTGTGTGAAAGTCACTGCTGCAAATTGGAATAAATACACTCTGCAAATTAATGTTAACCAATCTGCCTCAGATTTCACCACAGAACCAACATGATCACCGGCCCTACAGCGAGGCTTAAGCCCCATTTAACCTAGACATTGACTATCAGGAAATTAGACCACCCATGCTTGCAGGGAACAAGCACAAAACAGCAGTCCTTCGACTATTCAAGCCATCAGTCCGCCGACAAAGGGGAAAAAAAGAAACAAATCATTACAGGGACACTCAAATCTTTCTTATTTTATCCTGACAGGAATTCATTTATATGGTGTTTTTTCCCCCTGCAGCTATTGCCTCTTGTTACTCTTTATGGTAATTGAAGCCAGGCCCAAAAGGCCTTTGAGGCTTGTATCGTCTCCTCACATGAATGACAATTCAGTGATAAACTTGAACTTAAATTTACTGAGGCGTAACTGAGGGTTCATTTGATAGCTAGCAGTTTCTAGCTGCACTGCGGGGTTTCAGGGGCTCAGCGTGAGTGAGATTGTTAATGTCCTGTGAAAGAAAACAATAACACATTTCATTAATGCATTCATGTGTGAAGCATCCATTAGAGCACTGGAGGTATTAATGACGTTATTCTTTAAACTGACATGTGGGGCATGACAGGAATTGCAAGGTCTGATGAGAACAGATGACAAGATAAGCAAATATTTGAATGGCTTTCATTTGCCTGCAGGTCAAATGATTAGTGTATGGTTCTGAAACAGCTAAATCCTGGGAGAAATCTGTTTCTGTTGTAGGTTTGATTGAGCTCTACAGAGCAAAAACAAAACAGCCCCAACTCATAAAAGTATGAAAAATAAGGAAGTGCAAAGGCTTGCATGCATATACTTAAACATTTCCTCAGCAGAGAGGGCTGCGGGTATTGTGCTGCTCAGTCATTTCATGCACAAAGTGTTAACAGTGCTGGCAAATCTTTATTTAAACAAGTCAAGAGCGCAGCGACACAGCTTTGATCATTACTTTTCCTCCTGATATGGCTGACTTGTGTGCTTAAAAGTCATGTAAACACAAGGTCTATGTTTGAATGTATACTGTGTCTGTCAAGATGCAGAGAATAAAAACAAATATTGAAGCACAGGGTTAATGGGACTTGCATTGTTTTGCTTTCCTACTTTCCTTTTCTCCCACATTTGGGTTTACGTTTAGTCTTACTTATTGTGTCGTTTAAGTAGCAATGAGTTATTCATTTTTCTCCATCTGCTATATCCTTTCTTGTAGCGATTCGCTGACTGTGATTTGCCCAGTTACAGTCACAAATGTTTGCTCCATCTTTAACCATGCTTATCAATTCACAGATTGTGATATAATAAATGTACTCTTTATGCTGAGCCACAGTAGCAATGGAAATGCACAATAAAAATAGGTTTTGCTAAACTGTACATTCTAATGTTAGGTTGTAAATATATACCAATCACAGAGCACAGAAATAGGGTTTATGTTTATTCTTTTTTTTCTGCACTCTGGAAGATAAGGCTGCACACCTTAATTGATTATATATGTACTATTATTTATTTATGTAGCTCCAGTGGTATATTTTCTTCCACATATTTTTACATACCTTGCTAGTGCTAATCTTCTGTTTCTCGCTTTGTACAGTTATTGATTTTAACACTATGCCTTTACCATAATGAATGAATTTGCCTTTTTTCTTTGCTAGTATACTACCACTTCTTTCACTAGACTCTGGCTGCACTTAAAATACTTTTGTTCATACTTCCTAGTTAGTATTTGTTTTCTAATATAGCTAGTTTTTACTTTGTTTTGTCTATTGGACTGTTGGAAGGCTAGTTTGGACATGGAAGTGATGGGGAAGCAACTTTTAGACAACCAAGAAAAAATACTCCTGGACAACCCTGAAAGAAGCTTATATATGAAGTCAATAGATAGACTCTCAATAAATAAACCATAGGTGGAATGCTCCAGGCTATGAGTTTAAAATACACCCAAAATTATTCCTACAGGAATAGAACATGAGTTTTAAATAATGACAAAAGTATAGTAAAGACCCAAACATAATCTATTCCAGATAGTTCCATTAGATACTGCAAAGATCATGAATGTTTTTGGACCTATACATATTTTTGTTCGATAAAAACTATCACTTGTCAGAAGCTTTGTGAGGTTGGATCCAAAGGGCCATTTGTCTTTTAGGAAATGCAAACAAGCAAAACAACATAAAACTATTCCTGGCTAATCCATAGAAGCACTACAATAGGGTTAGCTTCTCATTTGGCAATCTAGAACATTAATTCATTTTACAAATATAGCCCCAACAGGACCTCCTCCATACTTGTCTTTTCTTAAGAAAGAGGACATCCTCTAGATGTAGCTCACTGTTTGAGGCACTATCTGGAGTGAACTAACTCTGTTTATTGCTGTTACCTAATGATAGTCATAAAGAACAGACAGCTTCTATTTTCACTCTTAGCAGGTCGATTGTGTCCTCACTTTCTAAAGCCTGTGATGTCCAGAAGGTTCCAATTCCTACTGGTTTAAAAGTCCATTATACCAGATCACTTGTTTTCTCATCCTGTGCAGCTGCAACACACACTCCAATTGAGAGCATCTGCAGGGCAATTACTTGGGCTTCTTCTATGTTTATTCAGCATTAATTGTTAGGGCTTCCAAAAGCTCAGATGTTTTCAAAATGTGCTTAATGTGGTTTCTAAATAATGTATAATTTTATTTTCACTTGTGCAGTATGTATTTGTTGAGTGTTTTTATTTCTTCCTAGTATGTTTAGTATGTTAAATCCTAATTATATGCTATGGATTAGCCAGAAATAAAGAATATATATATATATATATATATATATATATATATATATATATATACTTAAGTATTTTTTCCCTTGATATATCTGTGGAAGCACTTGGACTGTTCCATTGTTAATCTTGGTTGTTTTAATCACAGTTACTAAGACTAAGGAGAAGGTCCTACAGTATTTATTGAATTTATACTTTTTGACAAATGGGAGGATCTAACTCTATTACAATGCTGCCATGAATATATGCAATAAAAAACAAGGTAAATGTGAATTACTTTTCTCTATTATGCTGATCTTAAACCAATACAGTTAAGAAACTCAGAAACCGTGCCTTCTGCAAGTATTGGTTTTTGGAAAGCAACTCATAATAGGTTTAGAGCTTTAGATAAGGTACAACCTCCTTAAAGAAAGTGTCTAATCTTAAGGTTTCTGACAAAGCTGTCAAAAAGAAGAGCTTTCCCAGTGGTTTTCATGTAGAGAATCATATTTCAATTTGCAGATTACTAGGCATACTATATTTTCTAATGGTAATTTAAATATAATCGTTTATGCAAAGTCCATTTAAACTTTTATTTACTAGAGCTAAACACTTTAAAAGTTTCTGTGACTGCTAAGTTACTCAAAAAATACAGCTTGCTAAATTTCACTGAAGTTTCATGGCTGAGAAGAAAAGCATTTGTTTGTGCCGTAAATGTTCTAATTAGTGAAACCAGTCATCAATTCCAAGTAAGCAAGTGGTTTCACACCAATTAACTCTTGCAGTTTTTCAGCAGAAAACAGTTCTCTGACACTAAAAGTGGAAATCAAATGAACAAATGAATTCATTATTTGGCCTTTGAGACCCCAATGTATAACTAGATATATAGAATTGGCTCCCCCACATTGAGAGAGATGGTCATCGTTTGCATTAAAAATAAATAATAAAACAAACAAAGTGGACCCTACCTTTTCCTCCATCTGGTGGGCTTTTGGGTGGAGTTTAATTTTTTAATAAGTGCCTGAGGGTCCCATGCCCTCTTGCTTTCTAAGTATTTTTAAGACCAGGAGGTGGCCAGACTCTTGGCCCTGCATTTGCTAAATAGCCAGAGGTGGCCAGTAAGGGTATATCCTGGCCCTCTTTGTACAAATACAGTTGCCCAGAGGTTGGGCACCACTGGCCCCAGTTTATTTAAAGGTTACCTCTTCTATGTTCTGAACAATATGTTAATTAGGTCTATTTAGTATTCTTCATATCTCTCACGGCTAGTTCATGTAATTTTTAGCTCATGGTAAATTGCTTTACTGTGTCACTGGTTGTTCTGCCTTGTTTTGTTTTTTTTAGTTTATAGACATTTTTTGCCAAACAAATGGCAGATGAAATTTAAGCCCTTAAGGACACATGACATGTATGACATGTCATAATTTCATTTTATTCCAGAAGTTTGGTCCTTAAGGGGTTAAAGGACCACTATAGTGCCTGGAAAACAAACTTGTTTTCCTGACACTATAGTGCCCTGAGGGTGCCCCCACCCTCATGGCCCCCCCTGCCGTGCTGAAGTTGGAGGAAGGGGTTAAACACTTACCTTTCTCCAGCGCCGGACTCTCCTCCTCATTTGGACGTCATCGGCTGAATGCGCATGCGCGGCAAGAGCCCCGTGCGCATTCAGTCAGTCCATAGGAAAGCATTCTCAATGCTTTCCTATGGACGGCAGCGTCATCTCACTGTGAAAATTTACAGTGAGAAGCGCGGAAGAGCCTCTAGCGGCTGTCAATGAGACAGCCACTAGAGGCTGGATTAACCCATATGTAAACATAGAAGTTTCTCTGAAACTGCTATGTTTACAGCAGGCAAGGTTACCCCTAGAGGGACCTGGCACCCAGACCACTTCATTGAGCTGAAGTGGTCTGGGTGCCTATAGTGGTCCTTTAATGCAGAAAATGAAAAGTTATGCAGTGTAAAGATTTCACAAGCAACTTACATCCTAAATGGTAGTGAATTAGGGATCACAACACACAAGAAGGATTTTTGAATTATCATAAACAACAAACTGGGCCATAATATGCAATGTCAACCAGTCAGTAAAGTATTGTTATGTATAAATAGGGGCATTAATTCTCGGGATGAAAATATAATTTTGCCTCTTTAAAAATCACTTGTAAAACCACAACTTGATAATGCTGTTCTAAGGAAAGATATTATGGCATTAGAAAAAGTGCAGAGGTGGGCTACAAAATTGATAAGAGGAATGGAGCATTTTAGGAATGAAAGAAAGAAAGAAAGAAAGAATTTTAATCTCTTTAGTTTGGAAAAATGGCACCTCAGAGGGGATATGCTAGCATTATACAAATAAATTGTGGACCAATATAAACCATTGTTCAGAATCTATTCATAAACAGGGCTATACATGGGACACACGGTCATGCATTTAGACTGAAAGAAAGGAGATTTAGTCTAAGGCAAAGGAAATGTTTTTTTACAGTAAGAACAATAATGGTGTGAAATTATCAGAGTTATCAGAGTTTTTACAAATGTTTAAACAGCAATTGGATGAATACTTGCGAAAAAACATAATATATTGGGATATCATTTTTAATTAGTGGGATAATAGCTTCTTGGTCCAAGGAGATATCTGACTGCCATTCTGAGGTCAAGAAGGATTTTTTCCCTAGTTTGTTGCAAAATTGGAAGCACTTCAGACTGTGTCTCTTTTCAACTACCGTATATACTCGTGTATAAGTCGATCTCATGTATAAATCGAGGGCAGTTTTGTGACCAACAATTGTGAAATATGCTTTGCCTCGTGGATAAGTCGAGGGTAAAACTTGGGGCTATGAAATTCTGTGATTTTTATAATTATATACACACACTCATAAAAACACACACTCTGCATTATATACACACACACTTACACAAACATACACTCATACACACACACACTCATACAAACACACACTCTGCATTATACACACACACACTCATACAAACAAACACACACTCTGCATTATATACACACACTCTGTGTATATAATGCAGAGTGTGTATATAATGCAGAGTGTGTGTTTGTGTAGTGTGTGTGAACTGAGTGGGGGGAGGGCATTTTTATTATTTAAATTTTTTTTAATTTTAATATTATTATTTTTTAATTATTTTTTTTTTTTTGTCCCCCCTCCCTGCTTGTTAACTGGTCAAGGAGGGGGGCTATCTTAATCCCTGGTGGTCCAGTGGCATGGGCTGTGAAGTGGGAGGGCCGGCAGGAAGCATTTACTTACCTTTCCTGCAGCTCCTGTCAGCTCCCTTCTCCTCCGTTCCGGTCAGCTCCACTGTAAGTCTCGCGATCTGGTTGCTGCGCGGATCGTTGCCATGGCTCTGACGGCCGCGGCTCTCTAAGTTGCCATAATACAGACAGTGACTCGAGTATAAGTCGAGTGGGGGTTTTTAAGCACAAAAAATGTGCTGAAAAACTAGACTTATACTCGAGTATATACTGTATATAACTATATATAGTTGTTAGTCTTGTGGCATTGTTGTAGCATATGACACATACTAAAAAAAAAAAAAAATCTTTATAGACAAACATATGGCAGCCAAGAGTCCTCATAGTCTCAAAACGTTTATAACTTTTCTTTATATAAACATATATATTCAGAATAAGGTGACACTTATTACATCATTTTCAATATCTCATCTTCTGTACATTTGCCCATTTATATGTCTCTCAGTTCTCCTAAAAATCCTAACTGGTTTAAGTGGTAAAAATATGAAAACTACAGTTTTGTGTATAGTATAGACTTCCTTCCTGACCTTTAATTTCTATTGTACATATGGTGGAAAAAAAAAGTAAATTTACATCAATGTAAATGTTTTTGTCATTACCTAAACTGTCTCCTTTTTGATGATTGTAGAATATGATTATCTCTTTCTGGAATAAACATGAAAATATCAGCACAATTGGCACCAAACTCACTTTAGCATAAGTTAAAATGATCATTCTTATTCATGCCAAATATAGAAACCAAATGAAATTTTCTGGGGGGTGTTATGCGCAGAAAAGTTAATTAGAAATGATTCCTTACTTGACCTGCATTGCTCTAAAGTTATTGAGTTATCCAAAGAGAAGGCTTACTTATATGCGTCATTTCAGAAATCAGGCTACATTCTGATGACAATACCAGTATTTTAGAGAAATAAAAAAATGCATCCCAGTTAAGTGTTATTTGTAGAAGTAAATGACAAATACTAGATACATTCCTTTATCATGACAGTACTGAAAATAAAATTTAATAAACAATTTAACGGTGCTGTGGTGATTTGGGGTATATGTAAGTAATAATTTCATGCATTTTTAAAATATAATTTAGCTTATCCATTAAGCAGTATTAGTTTGCAAATAAAAATAGAGTAACTTGAACTAAATATAACATTATAAGAAATGTGCCCTCATTTAAACATTTTGAAGTAGAACATTGTGTGCTGCAACTAGCAGAGAAACAGGACAGTAATGTGATCTTAAACAGGATCCAAATTATTCACCCTGTCTCTATAACCTAGCTGAAGAATTATGAATCTTATGTTCATTACTACGGAAAGTATTAAAAAACAATAACAACAAATATTAAATAAATGAAACTTCATTAAACATACAAATTGTAATTACTTAACAAAAACAATTTAAATATATATTTTTTTGTTCATCTTGTTTTTCGTACCTCCGCTAATGCCTTCCTTCACACACTCAGGAACCCTTACAACAAGCAGGAGTCCAGTAACTGGACGAGACACAGCTCTTGGACAACACAACTAACTCTTTATTCAGGGCCACACAAAGCCTTTTATGCAAAAGCCCCATGCAAGGGGTTTCCAACTTGACATTACAAGGCAATCCTTCCCATGATCCTGATGGGAGATAGAGGATGGACAAAGCAACACAACATTACAGGGTCATCCCTCCCATGATCCTCTGTGCCTGAGAGAGAATTCAGTCCCCTCTCAGGTACAAAGAAATCCACTTATGAAAAAGCCCCATGCAAGGGGTTTCCAACCAAACACCCCAGGGCAATCCTTCCCATGATCCTGATGGAAGATGGAGGAGGTACATAGCACCTAGTTTTAACTGGGCTAGCAGTGTCCCTGGGACAACACCCTGCTGGGACAGGAAAAGGAAGGGGGAGGGGAAGAGGCACAAACAAGCAATACATTCAGAAAAGGGAGTGGGAAAGACACAGGCAAGCAATACATTGTTAAATAGCCCTGATCTGAAAACAATAAGCAGGCAAGCACGTTGGCATGGTACTCCGTTATGGCGTTCCATCACAGTTTCCAACATTTATAACCCTGTAAATGTCTGAAAGAATGTTTGATACCTTTTGTAAATAGTAAGAGTTGCACAGAGAGAACAATATAAAAATCTTCAGCACAATATACAAAATTTGGGTCATCTGAAATTAGTTCAGGGATGTAAAGGGTGTGTAGTGTATGGCACCACAATTTAAATCCCCTGCGTGGCACTTTGTGGAGAAAAAGGTAATTAGGGAGAGATAAAGTAAATTATTGGAACAGTGGAGATATGCATTAAGAAAACAACAAATTCAAAAAAGGAAAACATCTTCAGTTGAAGGAGTATAGGTAATTTGGTGGTAAAAAATAGCAGTCCCGGGGACTTTATGGCCAATTCTAGTCAGTGCGTCAAGCTAGCTCTCTTTGCACTGTAGGTTGCTTATTTAGATGGGGAGTGAACTCCTTGAACCTGTCAGGGTCCAACTGAGTCAGATCCGATCGGCTTGCCACAGCGGACCCCGTCAGGCCTCCCTTGCCTACCTGGGTCTTCAGCTAAGCATAGGTGTGAGCTCTGTGGGTAGTTCCCATGTGAGTGAACAGGATAACTTTGGGTATCCCCCAGCGGTAGGAGACATCCCTGTTACAGAGCTGGAATAAGAGGGGTTGAAGCGTTCTCCTCTAAGCCAGGGTGCTCCAAATGAGATCTAGGTATATTGAAAGTGTGGTGCCTTCAAAGGGAATAGAGGTTTTTCCTATAGCTGCAGCAAGAATCAGAGCCTTGTCCTGGATAGACTAGAAACGGATGATGATATCTGCAGTTGCTGGCGTTGGGGCAGATTCCGGTTTTAGTATTCGAAACATGCCATAGAGTTTCATGACTTTTACCTGTTTAGGTGGCAATAGGGTGCTCCTCCTATTTTTTTAAAATGCCTTTCATTGTAATGGTTTCACCTTGCCTTATGTTTTTGTTGAAAAATGGGTTGCTGCTTGGTGGATTTATTACTACTGTTAAATTTTTGTGTTTTATTACGCTGCACAGTGCATGCTGAACACTGTTCATCTTCAATAATGCTGTACCCTGCTTGCAATACTACTACTGCCACACTCAGTGTAGACATGGCTCACTTGTGCAGGAGACTTGAGACTGTCCCAAACCCTTCCCTTGTCTTTATATTCTTGTAGGTAATTATGGGGGTTGCTATAGCAGCCTAGTAAACATATAAAGGATTGGGTTAGCTGTCACCATGGTGAACGGGCGCCCAAGTGGCATGTACATGACAAAAGTAGTTTTTGTTCTGATCGGAATTATAATATATGGCTGAACTTGTCTATTCGCTAAATAAATCCTGCTATCGTACCTAATGCGTGATAGACATCGGTGTAGACCGGGGCCGCAAATTTGCAGATGCAGCAAGCTATATATGTCAAATCACCTGTCCAGCAGGAGAGCTGTCTAAATAGTTCCCCTATAAGTATATGAGTACATGCAGATAGCTAGTGAAACCATCCAGGTTTTATTATATGCATAACGTTTTTTTAATGGATATTGAGAATGGATATTGAGCATAGTAATCTAATAATTTCCATGTAATAGGCTATAAGCATTTCATTTAACAGTCCTAATACTCACACAGCTCTGTACATTGGACTGTGACAGTAGCATGAACTATGCAGGGATAAAAACCATTAATGGAGAAAGTAGAGAATGCAATAGTGCTAACAAAGGTACAACAGGAAAAAGAAGTAGGAAGGAGGAAAAGAGAACAATGAAATGTAGAAAAAAAATAATAAATAAAATTATATATAATAATAATAATAATAATAAAAGTGGTAATGAAAAATAAAAAAATAAATACATAAAACATAAAAATAGACAATAAAAGAAAAAATAAAGAATATGGAATAAAAATGAATTTGACTTTTTTAATTATGTTGTGTAAGTTATGGTGGATCAGTGATCCAAGTGATAGATGATACATGGACTAATTTATCTTATAGACCCTGGGGCGATGATCTACGACCATACTATTGGTATAAAGAAATGCCTGTTTTGTTCCATGTCTGATTCTGTCTCAACCCAACAAGACTTTCCTGCACATATTTATTTGTGATTGGAGTGCTGGAACCGATGGTTTTACTTTTTTTTAATGTTCTTTATTTTTGTAGGGCATAGATAACAATATCAGGTAAAAACATATCATCAGTGGTATAGGAAGTGTACCAGTAGAAATATACAGGACTTGTCAAGAATACAGCACCTTTTTAGAATTTTACAGTGAGCAGCACATTGGGAATAAAAGAGTACGAGATGACATGTATAATTAGCAGATACAAAGTATTACTCTAGATGCAAAATAAGATGATTATGTGCAATTAAAAGAACAAGAAAAAAGAAAAGAATAATAAAGGAATAATAAGCAGGTCGATTGTTTTAGTGACAAGTCTGAATGCTGATGAACTGTGGTGCCTATTGTAAGCTTGCAATCCATATGAAGGTTTTAGAACAGGTAATGTCTGGGAAATCTATGCCCGAACGGGATAGTGTGAGAAACATATGACAGGTATGATAAACCTTTAGATAACTATTAGTCAATTAACATGTTTACCCAACAGGTATAGATGCTTGTGTTAACTTATGCATGTTTGTAGTGACTCAACATGCCATAAATGGGTATTAGGCTGGTGTCACAGAGAATAACTAGAACCTAGGGGGGTATAGCAAATGGTCTAACAGTGATATCCAAGCCTAGAATAAAGTGCTAGCTTGTTGCAGGATTAGAACTGAGTTGTAGTCACACCGAAAAGGCATTTAAAACATATTACATAAGCTACAGGTAGGCACTATAAGAACTGTTTGAAAGAAGGAAAAACACTACACTGTTTCATAGAAAAGAATTGTATTGACTCAGAGGAAAATCTTCTTTAACTAGTGGCCTAAGCCACACCAAGATCACATCAGGAAGCCCATTTGAAGTCCGCCTCCAATATTATGGATAATGAAACCTTTGCATTTGTCAGAAAAGGACAATCCGTAGGTTGGTTAAGGCCAATAATATAGTGCATGCATGCTCCATTTCTCCATTACCAGGTCGTTAAAAGAACTCACTCCAAAAGTCCATTTACACCTCTTCTCCTGGTGTTAGGTTCAAAGTCCTGTGAGAGTCCCTTTTCCGCAGAGATCTTTCCAAGGTTGTGCATGGTGGACTGGAACATCTCACATCTGGACTGAGCAATGGGCTAAGACTCCACTCGGAACCAGTGTGTCACCAATAGTAATGAGCAAGGGTTTGCCATCGTATGTATGTAGCTACAAGTTAGCACAGATGTCTGCACATTTCTCAAGTTTCCCAGGCTGTGAGGTGTTTGGAGGCAGATGAGGATGCCATCTTGGATTGATCACAATGACAGAAGGTGGCTGAGTAATTAGAGCAGCTGACAAGCAGCAAGAAGGGCTTATCATGTGGGGACTGGGATAACTCGTCCAGAGGGTGGGGGAAGGGTAACAGGGCTCAAATGAAATGCCATGAATTATAGCTCTCCTCTGCCATTTCTCCCTCCCACAAGCCCTGCCAGTAGCACTAGACTCTTGAGTTGTGTTACTACCTTAGTCTTTGTGATCCTGGGTTCACCCAGTTGCTTCAGTGGTGTGTCTGCTTCTGCCAAATGACCGTTACTGAGGAGAGTGTAGTAGTTTGTGCTGCTTTAGTATTAGCATGATTGAGGAAATGTATCCAGCCATCTAGGCAGTCAGGCCCCGCCGCCTATTTTCACATACTTTTTCACCTGTTGGCAGTGGTTCCCAAGCTGTTCTGTTTTCTTTATCTTTTTCCTTGCAGTTTCTTTTGCTTTTTTATCTTTGTCACCAAAACTCTCAGTTGTTTTCTTTTTGAATAGATTGTATTATTTTACTTTTTATTATTTCTTATTCTTTCATTTTTATTTCTTTTTTGTTATGTATTATTCTTTATTTTCATGCTCTATTATTATATATTTTTTCTCTTTTTTAATTATTTTGTCTTTTTTTCTCGTTTTTTAGTTTTTCCTACTCCTTTTATTTTTCTATTTTTTGAATGCTTTATTTTTATTTATTTTATTCTTATTAATTAGATTTATTTTTATTTTTCATTATTTGGATGACTTTGTATTTTTGTATTTTTTTATTGAGGCTTCAAGATTACAGTACAGAAAAAAGAAAAGGGAGTCAAATTAAGTGTACACATATAAGGGAACAATGATAAATGTTGCCTCATTTCTTAATAAACATATATAAAACAAGCTAGCCAAACATGTCTAGTGAGTAGGTATTATTAGCCTCTAGCCTAAAACATTTTATATTTAGATACATGCTATATCAGAATCTGTGATAATACGCTATTCTTAAAACAATATTGAAATATGAAGTGGCAAGAGAATTACACTAAGCTGGACAGGCTTGGCAGATAAGGATATAGAGTGTGTACAAAGCAATTATATTAACAAATAAACTACTCTAGACACAGGAGGAAAAACAAACCAGATTACAAGACCAGGCTGTATATAATGAAATTATGAGGAATAATGAAATTATGGTAATACCACTGGGTACTTTAAATGATAAGAGAAACCAAGTAACATATAGCAAACGATATAAACAAATGTCTCCACAGAATCAACTGAGATGGTACCCTAGGTACAGAAAAGGGACAGCTGTTTAAATCATCCAATACCACAGGTAGGCCAGATGAGATTGACCCACTCCATGCTAGAGATGTTTTCACCACTCACTTTTTCAATACTTATTAGATTATTATGGAAAACCAGTTGCTGGGAGGCCAGTGCATCAATTCCATAGATCTGTGCAGCAGTAAGAGTAAGTATTGTAGGTCTGCTTAGAATTTGATGCCAGAAAATCTGAAAACCTGAGTAACTTAGTGGGAACTTACTCCCACCGGTCCAGAGGTGGGTAACGGAGATAGAGAGCAATGAGGCAAGCACCCAGTGTCAGTCAGGAGATCGTCCGTCTCTCCTAATTATCCGAACACCAGTCTAGAAGGCCACAAGGTCGGGTATGTGCGAGTGCCCAGGCTAGGCATGAACTATGAGCGAGCTATAGGCTCTCATCTGATATCTCACATCCTGAATTTGCAGGTAAGTTGGCAAGATTCAAGCTTTCAATGCCAGAGCCCGTGTGAGCCACACACAAACATATGTGGTCATTTTAGTTGTCAGGACCCACTCCCTAATTTTGTATTTTTTTGTATTTTTGTTATATTTGTGTTAACTGATATAGCATTTTTAAATTTTTGTTATTTTGTGTGCAGGGAGTATTTTGATTTACACGTGTCTGCAGGGCCAGATTTACATATTAGGTGCACCTTGCTCCCCAACTCAAAAAAAGTAAATAAAGTAAATGCAATTACGTTTTAAACTGGACAGTTTAGGCCTAAAGCATACATATTCATATTTGGCAACTGCATTCAGTATGTATATGCATGTTTTTGCTCTGATTGTAATCTGTGATTTGAATCTGTGCGTATATTGAGTGTATGCAGCTGTGTAGATGCATGAAAAGTTTAAGATAATGTTAGAAGTGGTTAGGGTAAAGCGATATTTAATGCCAGAAAAGGGTTAACATCACAGGATGTTTAGTGTTATGAGCATTAAATGCATGAGAGGGGTTAAACTTGTAATATAAGGGCAGATTAGGATAATTGGATTTAGGGTAAGAGTGGGGTTAAATTTAGAATTTGGGTAGAGGGATATGTTAGGAATAGCGACTATAGTGCTAGAGGTGGGTTAAATTTAGTATTGCAGTACTTGAGGTGTTTAATTTTTAAGAGTAGGTAAACGCAGGAATAATGTAAATGATTTATTTTCAGGTTTAGGCTTTGAGTGCTTACACATGTGAATAAGTAATGAGTTTCCTTAAGTTTTTGGAGGTTAAATCTAGGGTAAGGAAAATGGGGTGTTTAGGTCATATCAAGTTCAAAGGGTTATTTAAAAAGTACTCACTCTCCTCTGTCTTTTATGATTGATATGAGAGCTGCAGGAGCTGCTTTATAGTGTGCATCACTCCTCCTGCAATGCATTTCCTGTGTGAGAGGCTGTTAGTGGGCAGATGGGAAGTGATCCCTCCACTTTCTGTCTTGCATCACAGGCAATGGAAGAGCTGGGACAATATTGAGTTTCACACACTCTTTTTTCCTTAAAGGGACACTATAGTCACCAGAACAACTACAGCTTATTGAATTTTTCTGGTGAGTAGAATCATTACCCTAGAAAATACAGTGTTTATATTACAGCCTAGTGATAACTTCACTGCCCACTCCTTAGATGGCTGTTAGATATCCTTCCTGGGTCATGGCTGCCTAAAATGCATCCAAACATTCAGTGTCTCCTCCCTCTGCATGCAGACACTGAACTTTCCTCATAGAGATTCATTGATTCAATTAATCTCTATGAGGAGATACTGATTGACCAGGGCTGTGTTTGAATTGTGCTGACTCTGCCCCGATCTGCCTCTTTGTCTGTCTCAGCCAATCCTATGGGGAAGCATTGCGATTGGATCAGGCTACCACATGATGTCAGCAGGCAGTGGGCAGGTCAAAAGGAAACAGGGACAAAGTCTGCAGCTTGAATACAAGTAAGATTGTACTATATTTATGGAGACATGAGGGGGCAGGGGGGCTAGATTGTGGTTTTAACCCTATAGTGCTCCTTTAAATAGTGTAAAAATAAGCATTAGAAGTGCCTTTATTGATCTTTAATTTGATCAGATTCTCTCCTCCTCTTCTGATTATATGTCATACCCCCCTTTGCTTTTTCCCTGCTTCCTGTATTTCAGCTGGACTATCCATCATTAGCTATGCTCCGGTGATTCTCTAAGTGAATCAATAATGACACGACTATGTGCGGGTGCTGGTGTTTCATGATGCACCCATTGCACAGTGCTACGGAATTGGCTGGCACTATATAAATAATAAAATAATAATAATAATGATAATGATGCAATTTGCATTACTCAACTTATGCCCTCAATGCAAACTCAAACTAAGTTACACTACTTAAGGGAATTTGCCATGAGTTTTTGGAGGGGCCTGCTTGCCTGGCTCCTGCCCTGCGACTATGGCCCCTGGGGTGTATTGCCATTTAAAAAGTCTATTTGGGCTTGTTGGATTTTAAAACACTTTTTCTGCCCCTTTAAATCCACGCGAAAATGTTCTTTTCCCCTCTCCCTTTTTCCTGTCCTATTGTTTCTCCAGCAGTGCGTTGTCCCAGGGACACTGCCAGACCAGTTTAAACTGGCTGCTTGTCCCTCCTCAATCTCCCATCAGCCCTTGCTATATACTGACCTCACCCTACTATAGTGCACTTTTACGTTGGAAATAGACCGGCCGTACAGCCAAAATTTGTGGAACTATTTTGGGCATGAAAGCCATGCTTGCGGTCGGTCAAAAGAGACAACTTTAACCATGTGGCGATCCAACTGTATGTGTGAGATCTGAGCGCTTTTTGGACATATTGAGAGCTCAGATCCAAGCTACCTGGGGATATGTTGGACATATAGGTTAAACATTGTATTATATGAGTTATGTATTTTTATGTGGTTTTTGTAACAGTTTTTGCACTTAGAGATATTTCCTGTACCTGGAGATAATTGGCTTACCAGAATTATCTCCAGTATAGAGGAGAAGATAGACCGGCCACACAGCCAAAATCTGTGGAACCATTTTGGACATGAAAGCCATGCTTGCAGTCGGTCGAATGTGACTTCCACAAATCTTTTGAACCACTGCTCTGATCTGGGTGATTTTTGGATATGTTGTTCACCCAGATCAGATTGTGGGGATATGTTGTTGTTTTGGGGTGTTTCTGGACTTTGGATATTTTCTGCCTGTGGTAATTGAGTTAGTCCATTGTGTTTGGTAATTGTATCACAGGCAGAGGGGAGGGTTTGTGTACATTAGCTGGGAGTGTCTAACTGTACAATACTGTGTTGATTGGCTGTTGTGACTTTGTGTCCTGTGCTCCACAAGGTCCACGTGGGTGTGGGGAAAACTGTATATACAAAATACCTTTGTGCTCATTAAACCAGTTCTACTTCACCCTCAATTTAGAGTCCTGTCTCTTATTGGGGGAAATAGCTACAAGGTATTGTTATGCTCTTCATACTCCCTTGGATAATCACTAAGCTCTTTTAAGAGCTTGTTCCTGCTTCACTCTCTGGGGAAAGAGGTTCACCCACTGGAATCTGGAGCCTTGTCATAGGTCCAGGGTGGGTAGGAGACGGCGAGAACCCAATCAAGCTGCGGCGGTTCCTGGGGTCTGCGGTGGTTATGGTATCTGGTGGAGTGCTTGGAGCCCTCAAGAAGTGCTTGGAGCATCCTTCAACGGAGGTACCCTGTCGAGTGCCAGGTGATCTGTTACAACTACAGCATTCATCCCTTAGAACATACCACATCAAATGTGCATACACACAAAAACACAAACACACACACACACACACACACACACACACTCAAGCATTTCTCACCACATTAGGTATCATATAGTGTCATATGTTTATTATGAATAAATATAAAGAGACACACAAACTCATAAATACCTATATAGCTTTGTGTTATTTTTACCTATATGTCTATCTATCTATATATAAAATATCTATCGATCGGACTAGATTGTTTACTGGATATAAAAATCAGCACTTGCAGGTTTTCCACAAAATGAAAATTTACTAGAAAAAAGTGTCAAAAATGCCAATGTTTCAGTTCCACATAGGAACTTTCCTCAGTTTGAGAGTGACTGGAGCGGAAGGGATTAACTGTGGGTAGTAAGGCTGGCTGACATATTGGGTGGCTGGGAAAAGGAAGGAATATCAAAGAAAGGAGGAAGGGATGAGAACAGAATAGCGATACATCAAAGCTGTGAAATAAAAAGAAACTAAAAAAAACAGAAGGGAAGGCAAAATCGTAACAAAAACTATGTTACACATACTGTTCTTAGCTCTAGCATTGTCTCTAGAGTGCAGTATGTGCTATTCATTACATTACTGAAGACATGCCTTTATTTTCATTGGTTGAAAAAGGTATGCTTCTTTCAGAGACTGGGAACATTTAGAAAATTTGAAAGCGGGTGGCTAAGGAGGCAGGGTTATACTGCTGAAATCAGCAAAACATTTTACAGCAGTGCAGTAAAATTACACAGAATTGAAAGAAAATATACTAGCCACATGCATTTGAGCTTCATAGCTTTAATTTAACTTAACTTGTTTAGCTGACTGAAGCTCATAAAAACAGGCACCCCCTACTGGATAGGGGCCTGTAGGCAGGTTCCTACACCGCCTAATGAAAATTCTGGCCCTGGGTATTTTAATGATTTGACCTGAATGAAAAAATAAATGTTCCTACATTTAAATCTTTCATATTGGAAATATTTACATTACCATTTTGTTTGTAAAGATTACTCAAACATTGAACTAAATGTAAAAAAACATAAAAGTTGCTTATAAAGTGCTGAAATGTGTCTCATATTTTCCCCTTATTATGTACAGTACTTAAATAGCTTGTAGTGACCTTGTCTAACTTGTTCTGGAAGCAACCATAGAATGTGATATTTCACTTTGTGTTTTTTTACTCTTATCTCAAATTTATAGTTGACCTTTTCATTAAACAGTCAGGGAACATTATTTAAATCATGCATTATATATAACGATTGTTTCATTGAATGCAATAAAGCTTACATTTCTTCCGCCATGAATATTTATTGCTTTTACAAGTACATATGCTTTTACTAGTGACATTCTATCTTCTCGTTTATGTATATAAAGAATGCACATTTTAAGACATAGGAGTACATGCTGACCCTGCTGAGATAGTGAGATAAATGAGTTGTGGTGTATCCAATTATTCACCAACGACTCTAACCATGCTTCCAGTTTTTAAAAGCTATTTACGGAAAAATACTATCACAAAATGAGTGCGGAAACCACCTACTATATATTTAATGAGTCAAGGGTTAGCATGGAGTCTATTTCATCCTAATCTGTGCTCTCATGAATGATAAATCACTCATTCTGCTGGAGCTCTCCTATTATACAAAAGGAAAAGCAATGTATAGTTCTGTTATTTCTGGAGGGAACAATAAATTGATACTAGACATATTTTCACCAAATATTTATATACTGTATACATATATATATATATATTTATTTTTTTTAAGTAAATTTTCTTTTCAATAAAGAAAACAATTTCAGTAGATTATTAAACGCTATCAAAAAAGTAATGTGACATGCTCAAAAGAGATTGAGTTTAAAAAAAACGTGAATCAAGGGAAAATAGTAAAAAAAATATAGTTATTGGAAAACGTTAGGGCATTTTAGGATGTGTCAGTATGTATAAAAACTTTTAACATCTGTTTAAAATTAATTTGTTGCCTATTGGCCGTAAGGAGAGTGGTCAGAACTGTTGTTCACAGCTCAATGCTAACATTTTAAAGACAACTACCACTTCTTTGGAATTTAGATAATTGAATAAAATGTTGAAAATCATCTATAACGTGTGTTAAGCTTTTGTTCTTTTTTTTTTTATGCTCGGTTTTCTTGTAAATTAAATTGATTTACCAAATAAGATCATAATCTAGTTTGGACAATACAAAGCCAGGACAAACATTGCAAATAAAGAGAATAAATAGCATTCTTTCAATTCTATTTTTCTCTGTATGCTTTCTCTATGATGACTGCCAGGTAAAAAAGGGCAGAGTTAATACCACCAATTGACTTGACACTAAGAATTAGACACCCAATTTTAGGACCAAAAAGTGTGGGCTTATATATTTATTGTATTTTTCACATCTCACAGATACTGTACGTATTTGTTAAATAATGGATAAGTAAATGTAAGGTTAAAATGACGTTTCCCTTTTAATAAGCATGGCAGATATTTAGTATGCCTCTGGTTTGGTTTTGTCACCTTAGGTCAAGGTCTAACTAATCTAAAACTACAAAAGTGTAGAAGGGCATGCTTTCTCCAAATCGGTAGTGACAAATATGTAGTGGTAGAAAAAGTATACCTCCCTGAGACTTTAATCACATTTAGCAATTAATTTACTCAACTTCAGAGCTTTGCACATATCCTTGGCATGTGTTTTTCACCAGACAAATAAAGACTTGTTGATACTTCCAAGATGGCACATTTCTAACATGTTTAAGTCCACTTGCTTCTTATGACTTGCAACGATTAATTGCAAATGCCCAAAAGTATATTGATCGACTACTCTTTGCTCCTAAACTGCTAAACTCCGAAAGTAAACAATTTTGTGCTTCAACATTATTATTGATATTTTATTATTTATATAGCGCCAGCAATATTTCGTAGCGCTGTACAATGAGTAAATGTAAACCCCAATAAAAGGAGTTTAATATTTATCATGGAGTACTTAGTACTCAGTAGAAAATAAAGTAAAAAAAAATATAACAAAAAACAAAAAAAAAATAAAACATACATTTTATCCCGTCTATGAGTATAAGAGAACTCATTATGTGCAATTCTTAAGACTTCATAATTTTTGTGTGCTCAACTTCTGGTTCTTGAAGAGTTCAGGTGTAATCACAGCCTTCTGTTGTAACAGAACACACCATCTGCCAAGGCAGCCTGTGAGCTATGTAATGTCTCCCAAGAGATAGTTTTGCATTCAATCCACAAAGAAGAATGGCAAAGGCATGTAAACAAAAGTAGACAAGTGAAGCAGTAAAGGATGGGCTATGTTTTAAATATTCAATATGTTTCTTCATAGATGAAAACCGTGTAATGATTTTGCAGCCTGATGGGGATTTCTGAAGAATCATTTTTTTTTTTTAAATTTAGATTAGGCATACGCAAACACAATCTTCTCTGTTCATATCTGTAAATACTTGGTACTGAAATAAGACGTTATGTGATTTGTTCAACCAAAATAAATTGCTTGTTTTCAGGTGTGCATGTAAAAAAAATCATAACAACTAAATTGAGTGGAAATAAATTGAACCAATTGCCTTGGCTTTCCTGGTCTTCAGAGACATCCTTGTCTGTTCTATTAATACTTTATGTTCCAGACTCGCCTTTGTTTATAACATCCATACATATCTTTTGTCATTGCGTTTGCTTTTTTATATGATATTAAGATATGTTTGTGCCCTAGATCCCCCTGTTTGTGCTCTCTTTGGCCTTTTTCTGTCTATTCAAGGTATTTGCTGTAAAAGGCTGTTAGTCTTTTCTACTGCTTTGCTTCGATATTACCTCTCCCCTATTTCATAGATGATCTTCCTCAAGGCACAGTCCACTGCACAAAAGTTCAAAATGTATACTAACCCCTTTGGTGTTGAGGTGCAGTCTGACATCTGTATTGACTGCACTCCTTGACAACAGACAGGTTATCTGCGTCATTCAACATCATTTTATTTTTATAGCTTAATTCAACCAGAATACTCTGATTTGTGCCCATATTGTATTGATCCCAATAAACATGGCTCCTTTATTTAAATTATTTTATGTTTTGCACTTCCCTTTGTAACATGGCTGTCGTGTCAAACCTTTCATGATGAGTAGCCTTACCTCAAAAGGTAAAATAAGACACAGACATTATTTTTAAAACAAGACCCTGGATATTAAAGCAGCAATATGAACGCTAATATTTTAATATATACATTGTACATTTAATGAACCTTAAATGTTTAATGTACATTAAAGATATATATATATATATATATATATATATTTAATTTATATATATCTTTAAAACATATTCATATTTATGTATATATTATTTTAATAGAGAAATTTGATTTTGTAACTTGCATTTAGATATATGATTGGGTTAATTTATCTAACTTACTTATATTTGTATCTTGGATTTATTTTGTGTCTTACAGGTTTAGATGATTTAAGTCTCCTTCTCTTTTTTAATGGTAGTTTTTTTTGTTTTATATTTGTTGTTCTTCTTATACATTTGTTTGAGTTATTTTTTATTGCCTCCCTTTGAAAGATACTGCTTTGGTAGCAGATGGCTAAGACAGTTTTACTGCCTGACACAGAGGTGCTGTAGTTTAACTGTATGGTGAAGACAGAAGATGCTGCACTGACTTTAAGGATACAATTACATTGACAGACATTACCACTCAGTTGATCAATTAAATATACCCAGTTACAGGGAATCACCTTAACCTACAAACTTATGCATGGAAAGTAAAGAATAGCAGCCAGCTGTTGATAACACATTCACTGTGACAATGTAATACTGAGTAGTGACCTTAAAGGGACACTATAGGCACCCAAACCGCTTCATCTCATTGAAGTGGTCTGGGTGCAATGTCCCTGTTCCCTTAACACAGCAATGTAAAATATTGCAGTTTTAGAGAGCTACAATGTTTTCATTGCCCTGTTAAGACTGTGTCTAGTGGTTGTCTTCTAGACATCCACTAGAGGTATTTTCTGCAGTTTCAGGGAGTTTGACAACCAGTGTCAAGCAAATCTTCATTGGAAAGAATTGTGTCAATCCTTTCCTATGGGGAAGGCCTAATACACGCACGGCGCTCCACATGTCGACCCAGCATCGAGGCTCTATGGCGCAGGAATCATGAACATGAAAGAAAGGGGTTTTATCCATTCATGGATGGGGGGACCGAGGGGGAAACCACAGGGGCAGAGGAACACTAAAGTGATACTTTAAGGGTTCTTTGTCATAGGCTACGTATACTTTGCATGATATAAATGATGATTTAAAATTATGCACATAAAAATACTACATTAAAATATAAAAAAAATGTAAATTATCTTGCAATCTCATATGAAACACCCCTCAGGAGTATATGAGTGAGCTAGAATTATGACAAAATATAAGTAATACATATTCTTGAACATATACAATATAATTCCATCCACCTTATGTATCTTTAATTTCTGCGTCAATGTAATTGCTTAATCTCAAAGAAAAATATTTCCAGAATGTTAAAATATTCTTGTACATGTCAAAATGTACATTTAAATAGAAACATTGGGGGGAAACATCCCAAGATGATGTGTCAGTGAAAACTAAGGTAACCCAGATAATTATATTTCTATGTAACACTCCATGAATGAAGATGTGGCTATCCCATTTTGTAAGTGGGATACAGGCTATCCACTTACTACTTTACATTGTAGCACAGTGCCATTTCTTTAGTGTTGTCACATGAAAAGATATAATAAAATATTTACAAAATGTGAGGGGTGTACTCACTTTTGTGAGATACTATAAAAATTGATATTTTGGCTAAAAATGCAGTTTGCTTATTTTTGCTAAGGGAACAAATATATTGAGTGTAGTTCCTTTTGGTTTTTGATTAGGAAGTACACGTGCTAGGATCCCTTAGAATCCCAGGTAAAATTCACTTACATTGTATGACTCTTAATTTGCTATTCCACAGAACCAAATATCCACTGCTTTATGGATTTTTATATAAAAGTTAAATGTTCACTCTAAGAACCAACAAACATTTAGATTAATTAAGTGGTTTTGGTATAGAGATCATACTCCTGCTATCTTACTGCTCAATTATCTTCCATTTATGATTTAAATGGCTTTGTTTATGCAGTCCTAGCCACAACTCCTCTGGATGATACTCACACAACCTTCCTACACATTTCCTGTCAAAAAGAGTTTGCATTTTTAGCTTCCCTAATTGCCCAATTCATTTAGAATTTTGTTTCTCCACTCTATCAATAGCCTGTTAAAGCCTGAATGATAACCCGAATGCATCCGTCAGGATGAATGTTAACAAATTATCATTCACTTGCTATTGGCAAGTGAATTGACAATTTGAAGAACTATTTTCCATCTGACAAAGCTAACGGTCAGTGGGCAAATAGTTAAAATCCCACTGTAGCATAAGGGCTAATTATGTGACAGCTGGCCAGCACTTGCAAGACAGCCACTACATTAAAATAGGAAAAAAAAACAGCTGGACGTCATGACGTGGTAACGCTGTGGCAGAAGAGGAGGGGCTACCGTGATGGAGTGAGACGGAGTGTGGCAGAGCTCTGACAGGATGGCCGACTAACGAGAGATGCCTGGGCTTGTTCGCATTAAGGTTGGGACTCCCAACACAGCTCTTTGCCCTGCTGAAGCCTCGGTTGAAAGACGGGAATAAATGGCTGATACGAGAGGCCTCAGAGAGCCAGCAGCATTTCCCATCAAGATTTGAACATCACTTGTAAAATCTGCTCTCTGGTGCGAACTGCCTATGTGGGACAGATTGGATTTGAATAAATCGGACATAATAGGTCTACAATTACAAAATTACAAAGTTTTTGTCGGCTACTGCAAAAAAACTGGAGCTGGCAAAGGGTATAGACACTCCTTCAGATAAGTGTTAAATTTATTCTTATCTTCATGGCTGGTTTAAAATTGTAATATATTTTGAATAATAATATCAGCATTGCCCTGAAAAAGAAAGAGATTAAAGTAAAATTGAGAGGAGAGGAGAGGAGAGAAAGTAAAAGCAAAGGAAAATAAAAAAAACTGAGGTGTGGTGCTGGGCAAAGAGCAAAGAAGGGAGAGGGAAAAAATCTTTATTTGGAGATAAAGTAAAGCTGAATGAAACTCCCACATTTAAAGGGGGCTAAGTGAAAGAGAAAAGACCTTGCAATTAAATGGCTAATAGAAAACCTCAAGAAGCAAAAGGAACATTAAAAAAAGATAAACAACAGCAACATGATAAGAGTGTAATTAATTATTTCTCTCCCCAACAACAGAAAGATCAACAAAGGGTTAATACCCAACACAATTTGGATATATCTAATACAGGCTCAGATAATATGGAACCAGAAGATAAAAGAATGAGAGAATCGCTTATAATTGATCAGCTCAATGTGAGCTTACAAAACAATTTGTTAGAAATAAAAAAGAAATAGCAACTAATACACAAGAAATTAAACAAGAGATTAAACACAAAATTAACCAATTAATTATTAATTATAAAAGTCCAAAATTTTGAAGATAAATTGGTTGAAACAGATTTTCAGATTAATAAGTTAAAAGAAGTCAATGATAAAATTAAAGAACAAGTTGCTTCCCTGAATCAAAGATAGATGACTTGGAAGATAGATCATGAAGAAAAAACCTCAGTTTTAGGAATTTAGATGAGCTGAATGATCACCAAATTTAATAGGCATTCTGAAAGAATTGTTTGTTGAATTGGGACTAACACTTAAAGAACATGAGGAAATAATAGAAAGATATCATAGAGTCTTTAAACCCCAAAATATTGAAAAATCCTTGTGATCGCCTGTTTCTATTCCTTTGACTTTAAAGAAAAAGTATTGAAGGCGTTTAGACAGAAAACAAATAAAACAGGACGCTTCCTAAAAGTAATAATAATGCCAGACATATCATACAATACCTGTATGAAAAGAAGAGCCTTCAATCCAGCAATTCAGATCTTAAGAAGGCATGAGATAAGATCTAGGTGGTCGTTTCCGGTGAAATAAATCCTTACCTATGACAGCCGTTCTGAAGTCTTTGAGACACCTGAGAAATTAACAAATTAGCTAATACTTAAGAAATTGGTTTAACCAAAATCTATGTATTAATTATACTTGCTCTTTTTTTTTTCTCTTCTCTCCTTCTTCTTCTCCTTTCCCACAAATTTGAGATAAATATATGTGACACAGAAGGGTATATTTAAAAATGGTAGGGTGAATGCACTATGGAAGATGTTGAATTACACTTAATTCTGAATTACACGATATCTGAAGTAAGAATAGACAAAATCAATTTGCTACTCAAATAAAATTAAGATACTATTGTAAATAACAAAATTAAGGGTTCTAAGGATAAGAAAATATATATATATATATATATATATATATATATTTGAATAATATATTGACACAGAAAGGTAACTTTAAAAGGTTAATTAAAAAGGGCAGACTTTTAGACAATAGAGAATTTACAAATAGCAGATAATGATGAATTGCACTATGGTTGATGTTGATTTGCATTTTAAAGACGGATGTATAAACTAGTTTAAATTAATGGGAATATCACAGGAAAGTTGAATGTCAATTTTGTTTTTGATGAATTAAGATTTAAAACATGACTGTAAAACAAAATATTCACGGTTAAATAAGAAAAGGATTATCCTAAAATATTTGATAATATAAATGATGAAGTGATTGAGTCAATTAGGAATAGAACCACCTATAATAAAGACCTAAAGCAATATAGGCAACAATTATTTACGCGGCTAATGAGATATGAATAAAGATAATATAACATAGAGGTACCTACATTTCTCCACTCCATTTAAGGTATGCCCCACTTTCTGTAGTAACACTACAGTTTTCTCTGTAGCTAAAGTAGTTACAAAGACAAAAGAGGAAGTATGTCCCAAAAAGGATATGTATGTTCAAGACTGTAGACTATTCTTGGGTCTGTCAGCCTGATATGAATGTTTTAAATATTTTTTGTGTAACTGTACTTAAAGAAGGGGGAGTGGGAGTGTTGAATATTGGTTGGCTTAAATGTTCAGGCTAATGTCGGTAAATGTTCAGCGGTTGAACACTGTTGTTAAAAGAAACAGGTTATATCATTCGTTAACACAAGAAAATATTCAAATCTTTTTTTTTACAAGAAACGCATTGGTTACAAAATATGCCTCAGAAATGGGGAGGAGATAGATTCCCTCTAATCAAACATGCATCTTTAAATAAAAAGAAAAGAGGTGTTGCAATAGTGTTCTCTAGAGAGATTGAAGTAGTTATTAAATATCAGGAATCTGATGAATCGGCCAGATATCTAATTTTTGTGTGCGAAATAGATAAGACTTCATACATCTTGGTAAATATATATCTACCAAACGTGGATCTGATCTCAAGTTAACCAAGATAATGAATAGGGTACAGAATATAATGAAAGGCACATTGATTATAGCCGAGGATTTTAATTGCGTAATGGACCCAAAGTTAGATAAAATATCACAGGGCTACCCAAAGAGTGATAATAGAACTATAAAACAATCTAAGAGATTGATGGCCCTCTGTAAAAGGTATGATCTATACGATGCATGGCGCGCCATAAATCCTATGGAAAAGGATTATAGCCATATATCTAGTGCGCACGGCTCATATTCGAGAATAGATATGTGTATGGTAAATGCCAAGACGATTCCGATTATTAGCAAAATTGTAATAAAAAAAAATGTCTGGTCCGATCATAGCTTTATATTGATTGACATAGGGAAATCCCTCAGATAGCCAATGAACTCTTGGAGATTAAAGGATAAGTTAATTAAAATCGAAACAAATAAAAAGGAGTTATCTAATCTTTTAAAATAGTTTTTTGAGAAAAATAACCCTAAGGAGACTTCACGCATTACAAACTGGTGTGCTCATAAGGAGGTAATGCGGGGTTATCTAATTAAAATGGATCATACACAAAGGGAAAAAACAGGGAAAACACTAACAGATTTACATATAGCTTACTACAATCTCTCTAAATTGAATAAATTGCAACCAACATAAGAAAGAAAAATAAAATTAAAAAAATTAAAAAATTGAATTAATGCAAAAACAGAAGAAGAAATAAAATAAATATAAATAAATGGAAATTAAACACTTATTACACAGGGAATCGTGCAAATAAAAACTTAACTAGGAAATTGTAAAATCAGAGATCTAGAAATAGAGTAAAAAAACTTGAGGATGATCAAATGATCTATACCTCTCCAGAACAAATCGGAAACATTTTTAATAAATTTGACCAGGAATTATATAATTTAATTTTAAAACCAAAAAATATAGAAATACAAAAGTATTTAACCAATACAAAAATTACGAAGATTGTTGACAAGCAAAGAAGTTGACAAGCAAATTAGCAAACTAGAACTAAATAAAACCCCAGGACCTAATGGGTATACAAATTTATATTATAAATTGATGAAATCCATATTGATCAAACCCCTTACAGATTTCTTTAATGAGTTTGCATTAAATAACAAAATTCCTAGAGAATTACTTCAATCAAATATTCTTCCTATTGTAAAACCAGGTAAAGATAGTAGATATGTAGAAAATTACAGACCAATCTCACTAATCAATGCCGATGTTAAATTATATGCCTCAATTATTGCCGAAAGACTGAAAAATATTATCCCAAAAATAATACATACAGATCAAACCGGTTTTGTACCGAGAAGATCTACAACCAACAGTGCCAGAACAATTTTGGATATATTAGATCAATCAGTTAAGCGGCAGATTCCCCTGCTGACCCTGTCACTAGACGCAGAGAAAGCATTTGACAGGGTCGGCTGGGGATATATAATGACTGTTGGACTGTTGGAACAAATATATGCGCAGAGTGGTTTGAATTAAAGAATGGCACAAGGCAGGGGTGCCCGTTGTCACATCTGCCATATATATTATCACTGGAACCATCAGCAATCAACATAAGGGAAAATTGTAATATTAAAAGTTTTCATACCGCTATAAGGGAAATCAAAATTTTGTTATATGGGGACGATACTACAATTATAATGACTTCTCCTGAACAATCTTTAACAGAATTAATGAAAGAAATTTATAAATATGCTTTGGTTTCAAATTACAAACTAAATACACTTAAATCCACAGCAATGTATAAAAATATGGATAAATCGATAGTGGAAAAATTGAGAAAGGAATAAAAGTTTATTTGGACTAAAAAAGTAATAAATCATTTAGGAGTTTTAATGCCAGCTAGAATGGAAAACACAATGGAAATGAATGTATTGAAATTATTAAAATATACTAATAAAACATTAAAATCATGGAGAAATGTGCAAGCATCATGGTGGGGGAAAATTTATGTTGTAAACGTATATATAGTACCCAAATGGTCCTATTTATTTGCAATGATTACTCTTAAAATTTCTAAAAGCTGGCTTGATTTGATTCAAGCCAGTTTTTCATCTTATATCTGGAAGAATAAAAAGCCCAGGATCAGATTAAAGATACTTTCTAAAAAGATAAAACAAGGTGGTTTAAACTTTCCTAACGCAAAACTTATATATTATGCGAATGTAATCAAACATATATACAAATTACAAGAGTAACAAGTGAATGTAGACCCTTGGTACATTAGCAGAAGCAACTAAAACAAGAAATTTGGAGTACTATCTATGGTTAAATTGTAATAAGAACCATAAAAAGAGGCCCTTACAGACACATCATTAATATTATTTCAACTTTTACAAGTTTGGGAGGAGATAAAAAAAGCTTTGGGAAGTGCTAAATATATACCAAAAACCTGTAAATTAACTGTACTAGAACAAAATATGAAAGATTTATCATTAAAGAATTGGCCAAATAATGATACAATTTCAATTTCACAAATAATGAAAGATGATAAGATTATTCTATTCCAAGAGATGGTGAAAAATGTTCAAGTCCAAAACAGGGCAATTTTTACATATTTAAGAATAAAAAACTTTATAGATATCAATATTTTAAAAATCTCATTTCAGTCAGCAGGTCTTATGGAAAATATATTTCGTAACATTTATGTTAATAGAGTAATTTCCAAAGCAAATCTCCTTCTAGACTTACTTAATGATAATCCAATGAAAATAATAAATTATTGGGAACAAGAACTAGAATTAACTATAACATTGGAAGAATGGCGTTCCTCTTTGTCACATATTTCTAAAAATATACATTGTTTGAATTTGACAGAGTGCCATTTCAAAGTTATAAATAAATGGTATTTAACACCAAACAAATTAGCTAAAATGTATCAAAATTGCGACCCTACGTGTTGGAGATGTGGCAGTAATTTGGGTTTATATATTTACATATGGTGGTATTGCCCATGTGTTAATTAAATTTGGTCTTGGGTTTTTAAACTTTATTATGATTTTGACAGGTATGAAACTAACATTCTCACCTACCGTTGCATTATTACATGTAAACTGAAATTTAAAATCACAAAATTATATCTGTATTGCTGTCCATTGTTTCATTGCTATGAAAATTATAATAGCTAGAAATTGGAGGTCCTCCTTACCTTTTCAGAAACAACATATACTCTCTCAAATGAAAACACAATTGAATATTGAAAAATCGCTTACGATAAATCATATTTCACAAATAAGAAAAAACGCTATGTATGAAAACTGGTTAAACAAATTGTCAACCATGTAAGATCTCCCATGAACATGATGTTAAAAGATACTTGATATTCTGAATTTGTAAAAGTTTTATCCTTGGAACCCCCCAGTATGAATGTAGTACATTTATATGTAATGTTATTCATCATGTATTTGTGTTTGAGTGATTGAATATTTAAATGTAGACTTATATACATTGTATTTGTTAAATAATTTAAATAAAGAAATATTGAAATAAAAAAAAATAGTAAAAAAAAATAAAAAATCCTTTGGGGGGTGGTCAGTAAGACCCCATATTACTGTCACAGAGGTTTTATACCGCTAAAAAAATACAAAAAATCAATATACATAATTTTTAAAAATATATAACTTAACGAAGTTTGATTAAATGTAACAAACTTTAATAAAATAAGAAGTTAACATGTTTAATAAATTCAATAAATTATTAAATGAATCTAAATGTTGTGTTTGTGTGTGTATAGAAACATAGAAACATAGAATGTGACGGCAGATAAGAACCATTCGGCCCATCTAGTCTGCCCAATTTTCTAAATACTTTCATTAGTCCCTAGCCTTATCTTATAGTTAGCATAGCCTTATGCCTATCTCACGCATGCTTAAACTCCTTTACTGTGTTAACCTCTACCACTTCAGCTGGAAGGCTATTCCATGCATCCACTACCCTCTCAGTAAAGTAATACTTCCTGATATTATTTTTAAACCTTTGTCCCTCTAATGTGTAAGTGTATGTCACAGAGATAACCTATGCTATTTTCTGCAATATTTTCATGAATACTTTTCCTCATAAAATGATTTACCTCCATAGGAAGCTATTGAGTATAGCTGCCATAGAATGAGAACAGACAGTAAGGCTATCAGTAAGTTGATTGTAGATGATGGGCCATGAATTGAATTCAACGCTGCTAAAATGAAATAATCTTTATGTTCTTACCAAAGTAATCCTCAAAACAATTAAAATGACTGGAAAAAGGGCTCACACTTTAGGCAATATTGCTAAATATATCTAATGGTGCTAAAAGCTTGGTAGGTGACAGTTTCATGTGTAAGACTGAAGAGGAGAGATTTGACAACACAAGAAAAGGTTGAGGTGACACAAAGGTCTCTGCAAACCGGTAATAATACATAAGGCCACTGAGGGATCGGAATGAATATATAAAGCCAAAAAGGAGTTTGAGTGAATATTTAAAGCTTGTAAAGTATTGAATGAAATGTATAAATAAATATATTATTTTCTCAAACTGGCTGTAACCCATTTAGTTTGGGTTAGTTTTTCTGTTCCCTTGGTAGATGTATTCTTGATTTAGTTCTATATCTAAACAGGAGCGACTTTTTACTATGATACAGCATATGTTTTCTCCAGTACTAATAATACAATTTTTAAACGGTCCTTAGTTCTTATCATTTTTTTCATGTGCTGGAGTTACTATTACATTGTAGAATAGAGTGATGATAACATCTTTGCAGCTATGTTTCCATTTCTTTGCAATTTGTCTTAAACTGGCACTTAGTAACACGCACTCTTTTAGATTGTTGAATTGTAGTGATCACAAAGTGCTATTCACATTCGCTTAGGAGGATGTTGGGATCATGAATTCCAAAATGGTCTCAGTAATTCTACCACTCAGAATTCATCATTAGCTCAGCCCAGTTTGGTGAAGGGAAGGGGGATAATTAACATTTTCAGAGGAAATTTGCTACTAAAATGAGTTAGTAAAATGCAGCCGGAGTTCAGCTTCTAATGAATTAAGTTACTACAACAGAACATTCATTGATTACACTAACTCACACTGAAATAAAGATGGTTAATATGGTTCAGGAATGATGTCCATATGCTTTTAAATATATTGGATAAATAAACCAGACAGCTACTGCTGACTTTGTGTTATTGAGCATCAACAGCTATAAAAATCTATACACGTGCAGAACGTAAACAAAAACTTTAATTTGCGCTATATGTCTGTTCAGGCGTAATTCGCCTCTTTCATATTATGTGCACCCACACTTATTATATATAATTTTATTCAGGGGAAACAGGGCTTTCATTTAACATCAAATATTTAGATATAAAACACAATTTAATATGAATAAAATATTGAAAAATTGGAGAAAATAAGAATTTTAAAAAATATTTAGTTCTACGTGACATTCTAACTGTGACTGTCATAATACTGTTTGCTTATACTGCAATAAAATGCACATATTTGTATTCAGTGATGTCTCAAATGTAAAACAGTACCCCCTATCTATAAGATTTATGGTGTTTTGGAAAGTTACAGGGTCAAATATAGCATGTTACACTTTTCAGTTTTTTCACATTGAAATTTGCCAGATTGGTTACGTTGCCTTTGAGACTGTATGGTAGCCCAGGAATGAGAATTACCCCCATGATGACATACCATTTGCAATAGTAGACAACCCAAGGTATTGCAAATGGGGTATGTCCAGTCTTTTTTAGTAGCCACTTGATCACAAACACTAGCCAAAGTTAACGTTAATATTTGTTTGTGTGTGAAAAATGCAAAAAAATAATTTGAACGCCAATTTTGGCCAGTGTTTGTGACTAAGTGGCTACTAAAAAAGACTGAAAATACCCCATTTGCAATACCTTGGGTTGTCTACTTTTGCAAATGGTATGCCATCATGGGGGTAATTCTTATTCCTGGGCTACCATACGGTCTCAAAGGCAACATAACCAATCTGGCGAATTTGACTCTGTAACTTTTGAAAACACCATAAAACCTGTACATGAGGGGTACTATTATACTCAGGAGACTTTGCTGAACACAAATATTTGTGTTTCAAAACAGTAAAAAGTATTACAGCAATAATATCGTCAGTGTCGTTATGTGTGAAAAATGCAAAAAATGGCACTTTTACTAACGATATCATCGTTGTAATACATTTTACGGTTTTGAAACACAAATATTTGTGTACAGTGATGTCTCCTGAGTAAAACAGTACCCCCCATGTACACGTTTTATGGTGTCATGGAAAGTTATAGGGTTAAATATAGTACTAGAAAATTAAATTCCCTATACTTTCGGCCTGGGTTGTCAGGCAGGTCCCGCAAATTGTAATTAATAAAAGGACTTAATTATGTTAAATTATTATATAAATATATATGTAAAATTATTATATATATATATATATATATATATATATATATATATATATGTGTATATAATTTTTTCAAATTATTTTTATTTATATATAGGTATACATGTAGTGATATATACATGTATACTTATGTATATTGATATCTATATGATTTCGTTCTACGTGTATTTTGATATCAATATATATATTATCAAAATACAGTTAGAACAAAATTACACACACATATATATATATATATATATATTTTAATTATTTCTTTTTATTATTTTTTATTTTTTAACGTATTTACATAGTTTTGATTATATATAAATATATATATATATATATATATATATATATAATTATATATATTAATATTAAAATACACTTAGTGTATGTGTAAATGTGTATGTGTGTGTGTATGTATATATATATATACTTAGATCATATATATGTAATATATATATATGATCTAAGTATATTTTATTTGTAACTGTAATTTATTTATTTATTTTTTTAACTAATATTTTATTTTTATTACAGGAGAGGGGGCAGAGACAGTGTCAGCCAGTGACGGCCTGTCACTGTGATCACCTCCTGCAGATTGGGTAATTGACCACAGGGGGGAGTGCCTAGGTGGTACAAGCACTCCCCCTACCAATCTGCAGGGGGATCATTGCGCCTGTTACATGTTTCAGCCATTGGGCTGACACATATAACACTGATCGCAGTGACAGGCGGTCACTGCGATCAGAGCGCTCTGAGATCGCAGTGACAGCCTGTCACTGCGATCTCAGACAGTGTAGGTCACGGTCACTGACCCCAGGGGGAATGCCTGGGGGGCCAGGTATGTCTCCCGACCGCGATCTGCACAGGGGAAAGCCGCCGGCCACGTGTGTCAGCCGATTTGAAATCGGCTGACACACTGTAAATACTGATCGCAGTGACAGCCTGTCACTGCGATCAGAGGCTGCAGATCGCGGTCACCGGCCACAGGGGGGGTTGCCTGGGGGGCCAGACATCCCCTCCGACCGCGATCTGCAGCGGGCAATTAGCGCCGGCCACGTGGGTGGCAACTATAGCGAGGGCGTACTATTACGCCCGCCACCGTTTAGAGCCAGCTCCTGCAGGGCGTAATAGTACGCCCTCCGGATTTAAGGGGCTAAAGACACTATTAGTATTCTGGTTAATTATCTTGCTCTGTATGTTATGTAAAAACATTCTCTCTTTACGGTACATGGATAACGCATATGTTTACCTGTGTGTGCTGCTCAGACGTTACATAAACTTGGAAGAATACAGAAATCAATTTTGTCATAGCAAACCAAAATGTTTTCTTTACAAGGTAAAAGTTATACATTCAGTTGGCAATCAGACAGAAGTCAATCACTTGTATTGACTGTATAAAACAAGCTGAGAGTACTTTCAATACTATTGTTCACTAGCAATTTGTGTTAAGACCCCTATAAAAATATGCAATGCCAAAGGAGGCCAAAGCAATTTTTAACAAAGGATGCTGTTGTTCTCTTGCATCAGACCACAGCAAATGTTCACTTTCCACTTACATTTCACTTGACAACTAAAAAGACATATTGAGGGATAAGAGAGTTTCTTTATCTTCTTTTTATTTTCTAAAGATCAATGTTTGGCTTCAGCTTAAACCATAAACTCCATTTACCGCTTTTTCTTTTTTCTTTCACTCTTGCTTTGATAGATTAGGTGTCACAGTTTTACAATGTATACTCCAGCATGAGCTTCTAAATTGTTTTTTTTTTAAATTATTATTCCACAAATGCCTCGGTTAACATAATTTTTGGTTTACAAATTAAAATCTATTGAAAATAATGCCTCGGTTTACACGTTTTTTCATAATACAAAGCAAGTTTCTTCAGGATGCATGGCGCATGGGAGGATTATAGCACCGTACCCGTGCATGCTGGAGTCTGTGGGGAGCACGTGGCATCGAGTGTGAAGGTGTTGGAGCGGTTTTTGCATCGAGTTTTGGATCCATTTTGGAAATTTTGTGCAGTGGTTTTGGGACTATTTTTTAACTTTTTTGGTGTATTTCTCAAGCAGTGGAAAGGTAGGGAGATGAGCTTTGTCGTTTGGATGCCTTTTCTTGTGTCTTCTGCATTGTGGGTTGGTTTCCATGCCAGCTCATTTTGACTTTTTTCTGAACAGATTAATTGGTTTTCAATGCATTCCTGTGGGAAACCGTGTTTCGGTTTACAATTTTTTTGCAATAAGAAACGTTCCGGAGAACGCATTAAATTTGTAAACCGAGGTACCACTGTATTTATATATTTTTAAAAAACATATTATAGAAGTTCATGGTAAAGTGAATTATATGAATTATTTTTAGCAAGGAAATATTTTAAAACATTTTAAAAATAATAACTCCATGTAAATAATCTTAATTCTAAATCTTAAATATAATTTTTTATGTAGATTTCAATGAGCAAAAGCATCCTATTCCTTCTAGAACTATACAAGCTATAGGTAGCTTTTATCCCTTAACCCCTTAGTGACTAGACCGTTTTTCAATTTTCTTACCGTTAAGAAACAGGGCTGTTTTTACATTTCTGTGGTGTTTGTGTTTAGCTCTAATTTTCCTCTTACTCATTTACTATACCTACACATATTATATACTGTATTTATTGCCATTAAATGGTCTTTCTAAAGATACCATTATTTTCATCATATCATATAATTTACTATAAAAAAAATTATAAAATATGATGAAAGAATAAAAAAAACACACTTTTTCTAACTTTGACCCCCAAAATCTGTTACGCATCTACAACCGCCCAAAAAATCCCATGCTAAATAGTTTCTAAATTTTGTCATGAGTTTATAAATACCCAGCTTTTGCAAGTTATAGGGCTATAAGTACAAATAGGACATTGATGATTCAAAATATATATATTTAAAATGTATCAATATCAAACATACCCTATTTGAAATACCTTGGGTTGTTTTCTTTTGCAAATATGCTATCATGAGGGTAATTCTCATTCCTGGGCTACCATATGCTCTCAAAGGCAACATAACCGATCTGGCAAATTTCAATGGGAAAAAATGAAAAAACAAGCCTTATATATGACCCTGTAATTTTAAAAACACTATGAAACCTGTACATGACGGGAGACTTCGCTGAACACAAATATTAGTGTTTCAAAACCGTAAAACGTATCACAACAATGATATCATCAGTGAAAGTGCTGTTTGTGTGGGAAAATGCAAAAACTTCACTTTCAATGACAATATCAGTTTGAAACTAATATTTGTGTTCAGCGAAGTCTCCCGAGCAAAACAGTACCCCCATGTACAGGTTTTAGGGTGTCATGGAAAGTTACAGGGTTAAATACAGTGCTAGCAAATTAAATTCTCTGGACTTTCGGCCTGGGTTGTCAGGCAGGTCCCTCAAATTTCAATCAATAAAATTACTTAATTACTTAATTATGTTCCAATAGTACATAAATATGCACATAGAATTTAAATATATATATACATATTTACATATTAGAAGTCTATGTGTATATTTATGAAATTATTTATGTAATTATGTATATATATATATATATATATATCTCATATTATTTTCATTTTTATATATATATATATATATATAAAAATGAAAATAATATGAGATATATATATATATATATATATATATATACATAATTACATAAATAATTTCATTCTAAGTGTATTTATATATATATATATATATATATATATATATATACACATATATGTATTATCAAAATACAATTAGAATAAAATTACATATATATATATATTAAATTTTATTATTATTTTAAATGTATTTTATTTATTTTTATTTACTTATTTATATTTTATAATACATATGTGTATATATATATGTATATATATATATATATATATATAATGTATATAGTTTTATATATATATATATATATATATATACACCCTGTTCCAAATTATTATGCAAATAATATTTTTCTCATTTACCTAAATAATTGATGTAAATAACAGTCAGCATAACTGCACGAACCTGTCTGTGCTCTGAATCAGCCACAAATCTCTTAATAGTGTGATGATTATGCTTAAGTTTTCATTAAATATCTAATGTTTTCATACCTCGTCCAAGGCATTGAACTATTTCACTCTTTTCGGCAGCAGAGAGATCCTTTTTCTTCCCCATATTGCATGAAAATGGTGCTCTGCTTAATAATGTGGAACACCCTCCTTTAGTAGTTTTTCCTTAAATTGGGCTCACCTGACAATCTAATTATCACAGGTGTCCAAGATTGTTTTCAGTGATCAAAAGAGGACTGAGACACAATGCCATCCATGAGTTAAACTGAAAAACAAAATATTTAATCTTTGTGACACTTAAATAGAATTTGCATAATAATTTGGAACAGGGTGTACACATGTATAATTTAATTTGAAGTGTATTTTTATATTAATATATGTATGCATATATTAATATAAAAATACACTTAGTATGGCATTATATATATATATATATATATGTATATATATATATATATGATATATAGATATATATTATATAGATATAATATATGTAAATAAACCATATATATATATATATATATATATTTATATTTACTAACATATTTTTTTTTATTTTACAGAAGCAGCGAGACTGCCTGTCAGTTCAGGCAGTCCCCCTGCACTCAGCACTATGGACTCCTATTGCCCCAGACCAGGAGGAAAACCAATCGCCGGCGGGGGGAACGGTGGCCATCGAGTAAGTAAGAAGGACTGCGAGGACGTACTAGGTACGTCCATTGTCGTTAAGGACTATTTTTTGTCTGATGTACTTAGTACGTCCTCGCTCCTTAAAGGGTTAAAGACAGAATCCGGTCAATGTCATCATAACAGTCTGTTATATGAAAATTCTATATCAAAATTGAATGCCCCACTTAATTAAGCCTGCAACTCTGCATGGCAAAGCTGATCATGGGCGGATGCACAGGGTGCACTGCTTCCAGGCGCCAAAAGGTGGGGGGCCAATTGCTTGTCACAGGGGGCCCTTAAGATGGCTGTCTGTAGCAGATGCCTACTCAGCCCTAATAATTAAGTGATGTTCTTCCAGTTCCTCACTGCCCCCTCTCACCAGGGAGCTGGAAAATGGTGTCACTCTTGCCCTTGCATCACTAAATAGCATGTGAGGGAGCAGTGAAAAACTGGAAGATTGCAGGAGCCACTGGACCTCAAGAAGAAGTTCCCACTAAAACCCAGGGAGAATAAGCCCACTGGACCCCATGGAGAAGATCCTCATTGGATCCCAGGGAGAAAACCCACAACAAAACTCTCCCAAAGGTAGGGAGGCTGGTTAAGTCTAAAAAATAGAACCACAAGAAATAAAATTATATTTGTGAGCAAGTGCAAGAATGTATAAATGTGTGAGTGTGCCTGTCAGTGAGTGTGTGTCTCTCAGCGTGTGTGTCTGTCTGTCAGTGAGTGTGTCTGTCAGTGAGTGTGTTTCAAATCAGTGAGAGTGTATGTCTGTCATTGAGAGTGTGTCTGTCAGTAAGTGAGATACTAAAACAGTACATGTCTCTGTATAATGCTTTAACTCTCTCTCTATATTCCTAGCTCTCCCTTACATGTCCTCTATTACTGCTGTGATGAAACATGTTAGCTACTCCATTAGCTCTCAGCACACAGTGTACATAGGGGAAAAGCAGCAGGATACTAATAGACTGATTGTTAACTTTGCAGCTGTCAATATAATTCATCTGCATTGGCACTATGGAACCAAGAAAAAGTTGGCATGGTTAACTGAATAAACAATCATTGCAGATTGAAACAGATTGGATTCAGAATCAGATCAGTCCTCAGAGTCAGAGTCCCAGTCCTGCAGTTTGAAACTTCACAACTTTTCAACTAGCCACAGCATAAGTGCCTCAGCTGTAGAGTGACTGAGCACTTAAAGACGATGGTGGGTATGTGCAGTAGGAATATTTTTTATATATTTGAGTATATTCCCTTGATTAATCAGCCCTCATGCAGTCATTAGGGCTTTGGGGGAGAGTGAAACATAATATACACTGCTGCTGTGCTATTTTTGTGTTACTTCCAAGATGGCTTTTTGCTTTTCTCTTCTGTGGGTACTGTAATCCCACCCCGTCCCCAATGATGGCCTTTGAATAGAAAGTCCAAAAGCATGACTTCACCCATGGGCAACTAGCACTGCTGCCTGAATAGCAATTCAATGGAAATTCCTGAAATTCCTTCTTAAAGGACACTAGACATGTGCTGACACAGGGCAGATTTAAAACTTGCTCATTTTTTTGACATGCTTAGCTGCTCTCAAGAAAACTTCTCCAAAGAATTAAAGAGACAATAATTTTTTTCTTATATTTTTTGGGGCTCATCACCCTCTTATCCAGAAAAATAATATTAGTGTTTCTAAACTACGGCATATACATGTATTGGTGGCATATGACTTACCAAATGGTGTGGCTTACCAAACGCATTACCTTACATTTAGTAATATTTACTAATATAGCATTGCCTCTTTTATTAATTATTATTATTATTTATAAAGCGCCAACAAAAACTCCAGCGCTGTACAATGGGTGGACTAGCAGACACGTATCTGTAACCAGATGAGTTGGACACACAGGAACAGCGGCATTGAGAGCCCTGCTCAATGAGCTTATGTGCTAGATGACATACATCTACTTATATCACTCGGATCTTAATTCAATATGTTTTCTCACATGATTTAGGAACATTCATAAAAAATATATTTACTATAAAACATTCATTGCTAATCATGCTATTCTGAATTTTTAGTATCCTTCCTATTTGTCAAGATTGTGGTGAGAACATGGATGGTGTCTTTGGCTTGACAGTAGAAGAATTCCTGTTTGTCATTTTCATGCTCTTTGCTTTTCCATACACCAAAAAGATCCAATTCAGCTCCCACAATGTTCAGGGTGACATTCATTGCATGTATTTATAAATACCATCACCATAAGGTTAAGCAATTGTTGGCATTAAGTAGAATGAAATAATATTACCTTAATGAAAATCACTTTACCAAAAAAAGAAGAATGTCACTTTTACAAGTGGAAGCACTGTTAGCAATTGTTTTACAAGAGAATTCCCCAAATCATATCTAAATTGCTTGGACAGCTGTAGTTTACATAACGAGCAAACAATGCCAAATCTTTCCCCCCCACCCCAATTTCCTTTGTCAGCTGACTGGATCTTAGTATGCATGGTGGACCTTTTTTTAGTTATTTTATTACTTGATTGCAAATCATTCTTCATTGCTGCCCAAATTTATGGAAGGACATTGCTCCCTGAGGTGCCATATCCTTTCAGGTTTGTAACTGAACATGACTGATGGCTCCAGTGTAACAGTTGCTTATTACGACGCTCAGTGAGCTATGATTGCTCCAATACTTTATGTTGGCAGATGTGTTTCCCCTGGAATAGCATCTCTGAGACATAGGTCATTGATCAAACCCCCCTCTGGCTGTTCCATTACGTGCAAATTATAGCTAAAAGCAGAAAGACTGAGAGGGAGTGTGTGTTCTTATTCGACAACTCCAAAGGAGGGGTGGGAAGGGGGAGATAATGTAATGAAGCAGAAAAAAAAACCCTAACTATATTGGAACAGTGTTTTTATTGCATGAATTAACCCCTTTTCCTTGCTGGATCAGCAATCCATCTTTCATAAAAATTACAAACAAAAAAACAATTGAAATAGAAAAATAAAATGGTACATTTTAGAGGCAAGCATTGGTTACTTTTCTATAATACAAAAATTAGAATACAGTATTTGTTAATTACACACAGTTTATCTGCGTGCTTTACTAACGTAAATACTGCAGCTATCCATACAAACACTACACATGCACAGATGGTGTAATGCTTGCTTTATAGCAATGACTGAGAAGATAAGTGTGTTTGCAATGAAGATGTATCAGCAAGGACAAGCTGCATCCCTTGGGTTTAAAATGAAAATAAATATTCTGACAATATTACATCCGTCTCTGCTTTTTTCAGAACTGATGAGACTTAGGTTCGTATATTTCATGTTAACAGTAATGGCTGAAAAATACATTGAGCTGGAGCTTACCCAAATTCCAGCTGTGAATTTGACATAAAGTGTTAACCAGATGTTACAAGGTTCATTACATTTGTGGAAGGTATTGCATATGAAAAACAAAGATGAAGCCTTTATTTTGCTGAATAAAGTTTGAAAGAAACATAAAACCTTTTGTAAACGTTTTTTAAAAAAGTGAATGTAAATGGGTATGTAACCTATAGTAGTGGGCACTACTCCCCCTGGT
Source organism: Pelobates cultripes (assembly GCA_933207985.1). Taxonomy (NCBI): domain Eukaryota; kingdom Metazoa; phylum Chordata; class Amphibia; order Anura; family Pelobatidae; genus Pelobates; species Pelobates cultripes. The sequence goes on along the minus strand of OW240916.1, from coordinate 147,824,816 downwards.
TGAATAATATACCCAAGGGCCAGCTTTTCAGACTAAAACATAACTGTACTGAAGACACAGTGTTCCAACAGCAAGTGCAGGACCTTTTAAATAAATTTAGAGAAAAATAATGTCCTGAAAAAATGTTAGAAAGAGCTCTTGAGGAAGTAAAAGATGTAACACAGGTAGAACTAATACAAAAGGAGGAAGAACAGAACAGTGACCCGGATTCTTTTAAGGATGTTTTAATATTTGATTTTAACAACCAACATAGATCGATTAAACAAATTATAAAAAAAATTTGACCAATACTTCGGAACGGATAAAGATCTGGGTGACATATTACCAACCGAACCCAAGATCACTTTTTGGGGTGCCCCAAATCTTAGGAATACTCTGGTTCATAGTTTCTATAAGGAAAAGTCAAGCAGACCATAAAGTTCCTTTTTAGGACAACCAAAAGGTTTTTATAAGTGTAAAATGTGATTTGCATGAAAAAACACAAAAATTTTAATCAGAAAGAACAAAAAAAGAGTTTATAATCAGGGAACATATCACTTGCCATAATAACAATGTAGAAGATCTGCTTAAATGTCCTTGCCAACTACAATATGTGGGGAGGACAACACGTCCTCTCCATATAAGGATTAGAGAGCATATATATATAACATAAAAAGAGGGGTGGAATGTCACAGTGTTTCTGAACATTTTAAAAAGGTACATAAACAGGACCCTAGTGGCCTGTAATTTATAGGGATTAAGCAAGTATTCAGGGACTGGAGAGGAGGTGATTTTATCCGCAAGTTAAGACAGGAAGAGATGCGATGGATCTTCCAACTAGATACTTTAGCTCAGTCCGGTCTGAACAAGGATTTTGAATTGTGCAATTTTTTATAATTCTTTTTTTTTTTTTTTATTATTATTTTTTTATATTTATATTTTTCATATTTTTCATGTTTTATTTATATCTTTTTTTACTTATTTAGACTCCTCCGATCCATTTCTCTAGTATTCAGGTTTAGTCCCAGATTATAGAATTTGGTGCTTTTATGTGTTCTTTACATGTCTTTTACATAACACCGGAATTTAATTACGGTTTTATGCATTTAATCTTGATATTTTTTAAATACAAATTTTTATATCCCTTTATATCCCTTACGTTGCTGCCTACTTACATATTTTTATTATGCACTACTACTTACTAGATTTGAACAAGTTATATCTGTTTGTGGTTAATTGTCATGAATGTTTTGCAGATATGCAGTGCATTATATATATTTGTAAATATATATAATGCACTGCATATCTCCAAAACATTCATGTAAGGATTTTATATGTATCTATATGTATATAAACAAAGTGAAAATACCGGCACTCAAGGTTTTCCAGAAGATAACTTCTCCATTTATTGCAAAAGAAAAATTAGATGTTTCAGCTCCACTGGGGAGCTTTCATCAGTGGAGCTGAAACGTCGAATTTTTCTTCCGCAATAAATGGAGAAGTTATCTTCTGGAAAACCTTGAGTGCCGGTATTTTCACTTTGTTTATGATTAAGCCACCAGAGCACCAGGTACTATTTTTCTTTTTCTAGTTGGAGTGCAGGGGTATTTTGTATTTTTATATATGTATATATATATATATGTTACTTTTTAGATATCTATCTTTCTCTTTTAAGAAATATATTGCCCTATAAAATATATTGCCCTGAGTACATATGACTTCTATGGACTAAAAGAATTATAATAATATGAACATTTCCTCTATATGAATGAGGTTGTTAAGCCGATTGGATCATGGCAAAGTAATTTATGAATAAAAGACAATCTCCAGTGGGGGGAGATACTGCTCGTTTGAGAAAGCCCCAGGAGGAGGGGCGAAACGCATTTCAGGACCAGGAACACTGAAGTGTTTGCAACTTGTACACTGGCAAGAACAGCCACCACTAAAACGAGGAAGACGGCGGTTATCTTCCTACTGCACTTCACTCCCTATGGGCTGGTGAGCAGACGGTGGACTGTATATTTTGCTGCTAAGGATTTGTTTTTTTAAAGTATATCAATAAAGTCTTTTTACCTACTACTTGGTTCACCAGAACATCTATCAGATCCCACGTACTCTAGGAACTGATCCTCCCTGGGCGTTATATCTTTGAGTGGGGCTAATATCACTCCTAACTTGTGAGTTTTATTCCAATCAAGGGTTCTAAGTTTTATGTGATTTTAATAACTTTATTGCACTAGGAGTGCTTCTCTTGTTCCCTTTTGTCTTCCATTTACAGAAACCATTAGTGCATTGCAAGTATATGTACATGTGTGTTTTTCTATGTGTTTTTATTGTGGGTTAACATCATCTCCACTTGTTATATACTTAAAGAGCACTTTATGATGCATAAGAACACTTGAGATGTTTTTATTTGAAATTTTGCGCACTAGCACTTTTGTTATTTATTATCTGAATCTTATTACCAAGGTTTAAAGTGGGTGCTGCATATCAGATTAGATTGTTTCTTATATACTGAATCTTTGCGCCATCTTATCTATATTTTGTGTATGATAAAACATTTGTGTTACAATCATTTTATTTTTTATTATATCCATATTATGAGCTTGATCATATCTAGTACTTTGGAATTTGTCATAGCTGTATGTTTGACTGATGATTGTCAGTTTTGGAAGTAATATAGCGAGGCACTCCATAGCGCAAAGATGGCCAAAATGTAAATCCTCAACTGTTTTACACTTCCCACTTGGCTTTGCAAGCTTAGGATTTACCAGTTGCCTATTCTTGCGGGGTAGCATTTGAGAGCAGTGTCTATGTGTTTGAACTTGGGAATGAAGGTGTGTAATTGTGTGTAGTATTGGTGTTTGAATGCAGTTCTGTGTTTGTATGTACTGTTGCCATTGAATGCAGTGGTGTATTTGTGTATAATGTTGAAATTAGATTGCAGGGGTGTGTTTGTGTGTAGTGTTGGTATTTGGATGCATGTGTGTTTGTTTTGTTTGTAATATTGACATTTAAATGCAGTTATGTGTTTGTGTTTAGTGTATTTTTGAATGGAGAGATTTGTTTATAGTATTGGCGTTTGAATGCAGGGGTGTTTTGCATGTAGTGTTTGTGTTTGTATGCAAGGGTGTGTTTATGTGCAGTGTTGGAGTCTGAATGCGGGTATGTATGCACTGCCACACACACACATACACACAATGAAACAGGCAAAAGAACACAATGACACACATAAGAACACACATAGATCCACACACAGACACAAACAGATACACCTGCACACTGACACACACATACACATGTACAAGTCACAATATACATTGTTTAGCCACCCTCCTGTTTCCACACCATTTGGGTGCAGAAGGGTGATTTCCCTTGGGTCAAGTGGGAGCTAGTTGCAGGATATTGTAGCAGGCTGATGGGAATCTGAGACTTCAGTCTTCCTCAGTCTCTTTCCCTTCCCCTGTGTGTCTCTTCCTCTCCCTCCATGGCTCTCTGCAAGCTGGGAGGAACCGACCTGAACTCACTTCTTGCCAGCAGGCTGTGGGGGAATCAGTGTTTTAACAGGAGCCACAGAGCCTGGTCAGAGATGCCGATAGGGAGGCCCTAAGTATAAGGGCAACCTGATGGGCCACCCAGCTGATGGGCCAGTGATTCCACCACTGCTAGGCCCTCTGTTAGATGCAGAACACTTAAAGCCTGGTCGCACTTGCGATCTTTGCAAACCTGGGTGTTCCAAAACTGATGATTGTAATAATTGTAGTGATGAACATCTTAAATGATTGCATGAAATAAAATAAAAAATCAATTACAAAACAGAATATACTAGTTAGTAGTTTAGAAGGTATGTACATTAAAACAATGTAATCTAAAATCAATAATCAATCACAAACTGGTATAGCAGCAAATTTTGTTGAGCTAAAATGCTGTGAAGATTTTATTTATTTATTTATTTATTTAGAGGAGCCATGTAGGGTAACATTTACCTAAAGAACTGATGTTCTGTTATGGTAAACACTACATTCCATAACCATAACCAGCAGTAGCTGGTGAGGTTTAACTTGGTGGGGCGCCAGAAATGGCACCCTGCCTCTCCACCTTCTGACCTCTAGGCTCATATGATATCTTAAAACAGCTGTCAAAATAATTAAAAAATAAAATTTATTTCATTGGTTTAACTATTTGAGTGTCTAAAATATGATCTACGCATTGCAAAACAATGTATGTTGCAAACCCCTGGCACCAAAATGGTTAAAACATGTAATTATGTATTACTCTGCATGCAGGAAGCTGCTAAGATTACTGAGTTACACTATTCCTGCTGTGATAAAATAAATTATGCTAAATTACGAAATTATTACAATTGTCAGAAAAATTAAATTTACAAAATTGATGATACAGGACAAGACAATAATGAAACTGAAGCGGAAACCCTTATATAGTCGTGCAGCATGCTTCAAAAGACCCACACAGTACTGGAACTGGTGAAGAAGATTTCCAGAAGGTACAAATTGCTGGGGTTTGTGGAATACATTTTCAGTAGACACACATAATGTTGAGATGAGGGACACATTTCTAAAAGGCATGCAGTAATGCCATTGGATGACACAGCAGCTGATACAAATAGTGCTGGTACTGAAGCTGAGTTCTGCTGTATGCTCACTTATGGTATAGTGGTTAAGAGCTTTGTTTTTCATTCTATAAAACCAGGGTCCAAATCTTGTATTGGAATAAGATAAGAAAATAAACCTATTCAAACTTGCAGATACACTCCACAGAAACTTAAGAAGTAAAATTAATGTAGTTGTCCTAGTTTCATTAAGAGCATTCAATAAATATATTATCATTATAGAAATTTGGGAATTACACACATCACAATGCATGGATTGTAATTGAAACCCCCTGAATGTAATGTGCACCTAACAAGCAGAAAAATAAAATCCAATTATGCAGGAATTGAACTCACAACGTCTAAATTAAAGAGAACCTGTCTTTCTCATAGTGACTAACACGTTGAAAAGAGATTCAAATTCCCTCTATACATTGTGCTAGTTTTGCTAGCAAATGCTTAGATTGGGATACAAACCTATCTAAAAATACCAAGGAATTGAGAGACAGGAACAGCAAAAGAGAGGTCCATCTGCTTTCTACCAATAGCAAACACAGCGCATGCAAGTGTCCCCAAGCAGAGAAGATTAATGAAGCGCTGAGGAGGAAGTAAAGGTGGGTATTACAGAAATGTAACTGCCCTACTGTAAGGAGATCATGGCCAGATAAGATCAGTTCACTAACTCTAGATTATTTTCAAACAGTAAGTTTGCAGGAGATTGTAGGGCTTTATAACTATTAGACACTGGGAGTTCAATTCAGATATCCTACTGGGGATTAGTTCATCTTTTACTGCTAGGATATTTTATTATGACAACAATTACCTTGTAAGGCACTACCCTGAATACCCCTATGGACTAAGCATACCCATAACAATATTCAAAATAAAAAAACCACAGTAGAATTTTAAGGTTCCACTAAGATGTCATTGTCACGTATTCATCCGCTTATAGAAATGTGGTTAATGGCATTTACTGTTCACACACGAAAAGTTGTGCCGAACAGCAACCTAATCCACAGAAGGTTTAATGCTGAGCAGTAATTGTGCAAATGAAACCTGGTGTCATGTATTCATCTGCTTATAGAAAAGTGGTTAATGACATTTACTGTCCACACAGGAAAAGTTGTGACGAGCAGCAACATAATCCACAGAAGGGTTAATGCTGAGCAGCAATTATGCAAACGAAACCTGGTAACTGACTTTGGGGTCAAAGGCCGGTTACAGCCTGTGACGAGACCAATCTCGCCACATTGCATTGGAGAAGCCTGGTTGCTCGCCTGCTGCCTTTGGACTATGGCCCCCTGTTAAAATACATCTTTTTTTACCTGCAGAAAAGCTTAATTCGTGCTTTTCTGCCTGGGGTTCGGTAGATTTGTTTGAATGTGTTATACCCCAGATAGGAATCCCATGGAGCCCATTCGTATGAAACTGACTGTAAAGACTTTGGCTCCATGGCGATTAAACTGTATTCGTGTGGTCTGAGCGCCATTCACTTAATAATGTGCGCTCAGACCTGAGCTATCTGGGGATATGTTAAATGTATAGTTTTAATGTAATGTGTCTTACCTGGTGTATTTTAACAGTAATGCTTGTTTTATGTATAAAATGGGACTTTGTGTATTGTACAGTATTTTAATGCTTTGTGCTAACCATGTGCATAATGGAGTCTTGTCTCTGTCCTGGGAGATAATTTAATTACTTCTCAATTATCTCCTGGGCAGAGGAGAGGAAGCCAGGATGCATTGTGGTAAAAAGTATGTGTAATTGGTTTCCTCTCAGGATAAGGGGAGGGAATCTGTGGGTTGTAACTAATATGTTACTGGATATTTTATACCTCCCTGTGGGCGGTCCTGTATTTGCAAGACTGTAATAAAAACCAGGCTGGGTGTGCCAGCACCTCAGACCACTGCTTGACCCTCAACACGGAGCCTTGTCTCGTTCTTGGGGGGATTCACTGTATGCTGTTAGAGACTGATTGCCAGGAGTGTAAGCTGTTCGTCTGCTTTTCCTGTTCGTCTGCTAGCAGCTATTTGGGAGGTTCCAGTTCGGGAGTTGGAGTGCTATTTTGTATGCAGTTCGGGAGTTTGGTGTTCTGCAGTAGCTGTGCCTGCATCTCTGGAAAGGGGGCCGATCGCCTAAACGGTTCTTACCCCATGTGTGCAAAACGGTCTGTTACACAGCCTACCAGAAAGAAAGGAGGGGCATTTAGGCCCAGTTCTCAGCCTGCTCAGTGCCCTGTCGTGGTTTCTCTTGTGTTTGTCCGACAGCTCGTTCCTGTTTATAGTTTTCTACCTGGTTTTTGACTTTGGCTTTGTTTATTGACTTCTCTATATTCTGGTATCCTGACTCTGGCTTTCCTCATCGCTGTGTCCCTTTCTGTGTTCCCTGATCTCGGCTAGTATTTTTGACTATTCTTTGTACGTTAAATCCGGCCATTCTAAGGACCGGTAATACGTTACTTATTTGTCATCCGTGCTGTACAGTTCTACGTGCTGGATCAAACAGTAATCCTGACAGTCATGAGTTGAATGAAAAATTTTATACGCTAAATGTAAGCCAAAATAATCACATAGAAAAAATAAATAAATTCAAATTCGAGCTGTGCAGAAGACTGATTTCCACCTTGACTAAATTTCAAAATCTGGTATTGAACATACCACAGTAAATATAATCAAAAAGGAGCTGTGTATGCATTATATTTGCAGAGTCTTGAGCTGTCTGTTAGTTGTCGCTCCCAATTATAATGAAGTTGGACACTTTACACATTGCATAAAAAATAATAGTAATATATGTCTAAATAGAAATATACAAAGTGCTTTAATGCATCAAGTATGTATGTGGCTCTGAAATAATTACAAACCTATTTAAAAGCTGGTCACTCATGCATGATCATAATCATCTTTGTCTATCCCTTTATGGAAAATAGATAAACATAGTTGACATGTTATTTAGTACTATATTCACAGAACTGAAATTTAAAACAGATTTGCAAATGAATATAATTATGCCAAATAGCAAGAACAAGATTTTTCTTTTCTGTGAGAAGTCTTGCTGCATATATGAATTGATTATTAGCAACATAAGTGCCAATTCCATATTTTGGTGAGTACTTAATAGGTATCAAGTCAATAGTCATCCTTACTCTTAGAATCTTTTTTTGCCAACCATTTATTATATGGTAAGATAAATACAATAGCCAGAATATGTATTAATCCCCAAAACAAAATATGGTTCCTTAATTCCCGGGTAATATCCTTACTAGCAAACTCGATATGTATTTCCAATTAAGTTTAACATATTCTTTCAGGCACAATACATTCAATAATACATTTTGTATTTATTTTTATTTACATTTATAATTTACTCAGAAAAATAACATATGTGCAGCAATAGTCCATAGGTACAATGGCATATTCTAATTTCTGTGAACAAACTATCAAGCAGTTTTGGAAGTTTTGCTCCTTTGTGTGAGTCTACACAGGGTACTAGAGGGGTCTAATGAACCCCACAATAAAAAAAATAAAAATGAAATTAAACATTTATTTTGGGCCTCTTTAAAGGGAAACTACAGTGCCTCTCCCTCGCACACCCCAAACCCATAGTGCAGAAGGGGTTCTGTCACATACTACAGTCCAGTGCCAATGTCCCTCGGCGCTGGCTTGGGTCTGCCTTCACTGACCGTGCTTGCATTAGGATTTCCCCATGGAAAAGCATGATATAATAACATAATGCACTAGACAGCCACTAGATGTGGAGTTAAATGGATACTCCAGGCACCCAGATCACTTCTGCCCATTGGACTGGTCTGGGTGCAAACTCCCACTACCCTTAACCCTGCAAGTGTAATTATTGCAGTTTTCATGAACTGCAATATTTACATTGCAGGGTTAAGTCCTCCTCTAGTTGTTGTCTACTAGACAGCCACTAGAGGGACTTCCGTGTTCATAGAAGACGTCCTGAAGCTATGTGAAGACCTCCAGCATCGCCGGAATCCCCATAGGAAAGCATTGTATAATGCCTTCCTATGGGGAGGTCTAATGCGTGTGCACGGCCATTGCCGTGCATGCGCATTAGGTATCCCCGCCGGCTGACGATAGCGAGGGAGGAGCATGGGCGGAGCCTGACCCAGCACCGAGGAACATCGGCGCTGGACTGCGGTAAGTTACTGAAGGGGTTTTAACCTCTTCAGCAACTTGGCATGGGGGGTGCGAGGGAGAAGGGCACTAGAGGGTCCTGCAGTGCCTGGAAAACACATATATATTTTCCAGGCACTGGAGAATCCCTTTAACCCACCAAGCTAATTATTACAGTTTCTTAAAAACTGCAATAATTAGCTTTGCAGGGTTAACGGTGCTGTGACATTGCACCCAGACCACTTCAATGAGCTGAAGTGGTCTGGGTGCCTTTAGTGCCTTTAAGTGTGAAGAACAGACTACAGCATACAGTGATCTGCATGATTTTACTTTTATAGCCATAGAGAGAAGCAATGCACTTTGCGACATCCTTCTTATTCCCTTAGATATTTTTTCTTTTGCCTTTTTATTGATGTCAACTATTTTAATATTTACCCAGCATGGCTATACAGCTAGCCAGCCAAACACAATGTAGGAGAACATTACATGTAAGTAAAGTAGTGTAGTACATGGGTAAATAGTTAGTGATAGCATCGTGTAGTGTGTTAGCGTAGAGTAGGAGTTAAGAGAAGGCATTTACTATAAGGTCAGCAATAGAACATACATATCCCGTTTGTAATGAGATTATTGGGAGTTAAAGTCCTAACCGGCAGTTATTTCAGATGTTGTCATTAAAATGGTAGCATTTGATACTTGGCAGTGTAACTTCCACTAAACATATCCAGAAGCATGTAGTTGATCTGTGCGTTTTCCCCATTCATTTAGGAGATAAACTATATGGGTGATGTCACCCCAATGCAGTACAGGTGTATCATGGTATTGCTATATTTTTAAATACCTAAACCTTCTGTTCAGTACATTTTAATAGTCCTATTGAGGACTTTGTTTGCATAGGGGTTTTGCTTTTTATTGGATGCTTTATATCAGGGTTAATTGTGGATAGCAAGCATGGTTTGAAAAGTAGTTTCTTTCTTTTCTCTCTCTTTTAAAACACATCGCGTGGTACTTAGTATGTTGGCTGGTGAGAAAGCATCAATGCAGATGTAAAAAACTACCATCTGCCTTTTGCTTGTTTTTTTTTTTTTTTCTTCCCTTTTATGGTGTGCTGATTATTATAATTTTTCAATGTATTTTTTATTTAGTATTTTTGAGTTCACACGTATGTAGCATCTTTTTGCCATGCATTACAATTATTTGACTAAACCATCACCTTCCACTCACCTGAAAGTGTAAGTGTCAGCCAAGTGTGGCTTAAATGCTTTTTATGTCATTATATACCTTAGCTTTAACCCTAGCCTTGCTCTAATCGTTGTCCGTATTCTAACTAGCCCATAGCCCATGCATTACCTAATTAAAAAAATAAATAATGTAAAATATAGAAGATACTTAACCCTTTCCCGACGTTAGGTTGTGCTATAATATCCTACAAAAAGATCGCATTAACACCAAATTTAATTTGTAAGCCCTATATTTAACCCTGCAACTTTCCAAAATGCTTAACACCTGTACATCTGTTTTTAACATTATAGGGTTTAGAAATACACGTTTGTATTCCTAACCCTACAGTGTTCATTTAAACCTAGAATTTGACCTAAACTTAACTCATGTCCAACAGACTTAATCAGAGACCTAAACCAATACCCAATTCTAGCCTGTATTCTTATACGTAAAGGTACAATATAGCATTGGAAATAAAAATGTGTATTCCTAAAGTTATATTTACCTCTAGTCACCATTTTTGTGACCAGACCAGAGCAGCCAGGGTTAAAAAAAAGCCTTGAACCACCAATCTCCACTGTGAAGCTGTGCTTCTTTAGCTGAGATCATCGAAATCAAGCCCATAAGAAAGCATTGGAAGACTAGTGAACTTGCGCAGCAAAACACTGCACTGCATCAATCACATTCTCTCTCATAACATCTGATTCAAAGAGCAGAGTTTTACAATAGAGACAGGTGTAATCCTGCAAAGAAAAACATTTCTGTACCTGTGGAACAACCCAGTTTTCAGCTGCAGCGTAAAAATGGGGGGCCCATGGCAGGGTGCCTATAGTGTTTATTTCACCACCTTTTACTTGGTGGTTAGCTCAATCGATGGATTTGACTAAAGTGCCATTAATTTCAGCAGGTATTTTTCTTTTATAAACTGAGATTAATTTAACTCCGTAAGTGGAACTGACACAGTGATGTGAAATACGACATATGTCATTCATAGGTTCTCAAAGTGTATGCCATTTTTTTGAGTTCACTTTTTTCACCATTTCTTTTTTAACAGAAATGTATAAAAACAACAATATATTGTGCATGAAACATTACGAATGAGTAAAGAAAACAAGAGAGTTGTGCAAAGTACGTAGTTTCAATAACTATGTATGAATCACGCTGTTCTTTCCTCTGACTAATGTTTTATAAGTGTTTTCCTTTTCTTTTTATTTATTATTTATACTTGGTTAAAATTGTATAAAGAGATTTGTACGTTCCAAAGAAAGTAAAGTAAAACAATAACAAAAAAGTAGTTTCTAGTATTTTTTTATTCTTAAAGCCAGGTTTTGTCATTACTCTGTTACCTAAAAGTACTTCTACATTTTTTCATGATGCAAAATAACTTTTAAAGCAATCTATATACAATGAATCACAGTAAAAAAAAATAATGTGACTAAGCAGTATTGTATACTATATCAAAATAGATATAGGTTAAACTTGGTTATATTGCGTAGGTCCCCCTTGTGCAGTCAAAACAGGCATGATTCAACGAAACATGAACTCTATAAGATCTCTTAATGTGTCCTTGGTAACTGAGAGACATTATACATTAGCAACAGATATTTTAAGTCGTTTTTAAGTTGTTAGGTGGGGCCTCCATGGATCGGATTTGTTGTTCCAGCACATCCCACAGATGTTCATTCTGATTGAGATCTGAGGAATTTGGAGAACAAGGAAAGACTTTAAACTCTTTGTCATGTTCTTCAAACCATTCCTGAACAATTTTTACAGTGTGGCAGGGTAGGTTATCATGAAGAGGCCACTGCCATTAGGGAACACCATTAAGGGCTGTACGTAGTCGGCAACAATCTCTTGATAGGTCGTACGTCTAGAAGTAACATCCAGATGAATGCCAGAACACAAGGTTTCCCAGCAAACAAGCCCAGAGCTAAACACTATTTCATGTTGTGGCTGGCAAGCAAGAGCTGACCGGCTGCCACATAGTTAACCCTTGTGCCACCGAGGGTATTTAACTGTTTCCCTGTTGGATACTACCAGCAGACAAATAATTTAGAGTCTTTAAAAATTTGAGCCCAGATTTTAAGGATCTGTACCTTGATTTGAAGCGCTCGGTTTGGATTTCAGCCATCTTGCAGCATTAGACCTGGCTGAAATCCAGATCAAATTCAGGTCAGGTCGGGGCTTGAATTGCAAAGTCTGCAGATTGTTGAATAGCAAGAACAATGTCTGTTTTGAAGTCTGAATGGCCCCGTATGCATCCCGTCAATCTCAATTTAAGTAATGATTTTAAGTTACACTATGGAAGGCTGGATACAGAAAAAGATAATGGCAGGCAAAGTACCAGATACTGGAGTATTGAGTACGAAAATGCAGAGGGCAGGGCAGGGCAAACGAGGGAAGCTGCCTGGCATTTGTTTAAGAAAATATCTCTATAGAAACAGTACATGTTAAAACTGCAATTTAGAGAAGGATAGTGAGAGAACAGATAAGAGGGGAGAAAACTGTAGAAAAAGTAAATGTTTAGATAAAACATTATTAGAATAATATGTTATTGCAACAAAGCTCATATATATCTGGATAAACTGTTTCCTCACATATGGAACTGGGGATCCCATTGTAATGTGCTCTAAATATATTTTTGCTGAGGAAAAGGTGACCATGTTCTCTTTTTACAGACTTCTATGTTGCTACGAACAAATCCAAATGTAGAAAAAAAAATGGAAAAGTTTACTGAGGTTAACATTCCACTTGGGCATACTGAAGACATCACTTGTACTTTAGAGTAAATTCTGACAAAATAGCATCTCAAATGGAGTAGCCTGAAAATGAGGACTTGAGGGCATTACAGCACTGTACTTTGATGGCACTTCTGACTGTGGAGCTGTGACAGAACACATGAGCCATACTCCATGGGTTACAAAGGAGCGTAGAGAACTGAAATTTAGACTAATGTTTTATTTGGTCAAAGGAAATCAGCCTTTTGACTAAAGCAAAAAATAATAATGATATGACCGCATTTTCTTAATTTAGCAAATTTAGGAAGGCAAAAAGTCTAGACACAACAATATACATTCATCTAAAGCTGCAACGTCAGCCTTTAATCAGCTCTAATACAACAAGCTATGGTATTAAAGTTATGCTACATGCTTTCCCATTGGTGAAATAAGCCATTCAAAGTAATGTTATTGTCAATCTTAAAATACTTGACATTTAGGTAGTCTGTTATTTGTTGGATTTTATATTGAAATAGCCATTCTTTAAACTCCATAATGTAATAAATTATTATATTTAATTAAATTCAGGTTATATATACCATTGTATTTCAATGTTCTCTCTTTTGTCTTTCATATCGAAAAAAAAATAATACTTCTAAGACAAAATAATCTAGTCTAGTACATTTTAAACCGACTTTTGTAAAGTATTATGGGTAGTTAAAATAAATATGCAATTAAGGGGAGGGGAAGTTCATACTTCAGCAATTCATTAATTGTGATCAGTAGAACATTGTGTGCATATTGTATTCTCGTTCTATATAGTGTTAAATTAAAACAAACAGAATTCATTCTGTCCAATGTCATTGTAAACAAAATATTCACAGCATTCAGTCAAGTATTCACTTACATTTCACCAAAATACTAACATTGTTCTGGGAAATAAATGTGCAAGTTCATCTTTATTGTTTCATTTATAAAATGCCTATTTAACTTACAGTTCTGTTTATTGGGTTACAACACAATGTAATATTGTTCTATAAATCAGAATATGTTGGTGTAACTAACTACGTACTCCTGAGTGCTTGCAATAATTTCTCTACTTAATTTTATATATAGCTTTATTGGCTGCAAAATAGAATGGAGTGAAATGTATAAAGATATAATTTATTCAAAGAGTGTGTCATTGTTATAATCATATAAAATAGTGTAGGGAATCGGTATTTTTCAGAATTGTATAGGTGAACAATGCAAGGCAACAGCTGATGCATCCTTAATACTTGCACATTATATATTATTACATAATATACCTGGTACTACTCAAGTAGTCAGATAATGAACAAATAAGCGATTATAACTTAAGCCACTAGGCTGGTGTATTTTTCATATATATTCTGTACACTTCTTTTTTAAACTATACTCAATAAAAGTTAGATTTTATTATTTTATTATATTTAGGGTTGCTCTTGATACATTCGAGACCCACGGGACTGGCATATTGTTCCCGGTGGGCTCCTTTGTATCTCCTTTTCTCTTTTTGTATCTATTAAAATCCAGTACTAATCAACTAAAGACTGATGTTTCGAGTACTTGAAATTGACAAAGAAGAGAATGTCACCTTGACTGCAATAAAATGTACTCTTCTCTAGAATGTGATTGGGAGGGAACCCTGAATTAAGCCCTTTATCAGCTGAAATACAAAAACTAAACTAAAAATCAAACAACCCCCCACACTAAAAAAAAAATTAAAAATCAAGGAATACCAAAATGGACGACTATAGATGTCCAACATGTCAACATAAAAGAGGTAGCAAGCAGCAGCCATCACACTATACATCTACGGTTTCACCATCAGCTAAAAAGAGGCCACCTTCCTATAAATCAGTAGTAATCAGTCCAAAGGAAATTAAGAAGAAAGAGCATGCTATTAATTAAAAAAGAATTGAAGAAATTAAACGACATCTACATAATTTATTTCTCCAAGCAAAATACACGTTTTGTTTCTTTAACCGAAATTTCACATATTTATAGATTTGAAATACACACGGACCACATATTCCAGGATATTAACATATAACAATCTACATACTCATGCATTATGTTCGCACAATCTAATGAGAGTTATGTCCTGAAAAAAATGTTGTGGCTTACTTTAGTCCAGTTAGTTCTGTTAGTTCTTTTAAAAGGAATAATGTTTCTAACTGCCCCACAGCTATATGGGATAGACTTTGTTAATTAGCTTGCCAAAGCTTAAAACTGTAATGATTTCAGGTCAGTGAGTAAGTAGTCTTAGCCCTGCTGAGCCTTTTTAGATTAGTTTACATATATCTTTCGCCTTTCCAGGTCAATGCCACTAATCTCTGAGTCAGTGGGTGTCTCCTGAGGTTGCCACTAATAGAGACAGGGACATCTAAGTCTGGCCCAGTCAAGGTCTGATTATTTGAACAACCTCAGAGTGTCCTGGATTTCACCAAATGCTGTAATTATGTGTACTCAGTATGATAAATGAATTTAGGAAATAATAATGAAATAGCAATCAAAATGATAACTTGTAATATAAATATTTTCTTTATTCGAACACGTATTCTACATATGTTGTAACTAATCAAAAATATTCATTTTTTCATGTACAGACACATTTAATTTTTCTTTAAACTTGGAAACAGCCTAAAGCCATTTACATCAAAATTATGTTTTGGCCAGGAATATGTCGCTGTATTAATTTAAGCTTTCTGCAATTTCCAGGCACTGAAAAAGAAAGTATTGCAAAACAGCAGTAATTG
Source organism: Pelobates cultripes (assembly GCA_933207985.1). Taxonomy (NCBI): domain Eukaryota; kingdom Metazoa; phylum Chordata; class Amphibia; order Anura; family Pelobatidae; genus Pelobates; species Pelobates cultripes. The sequence continues at coordinate 147,809,380 of OW240916.1, read as the reverse complement.
TACGTCAATTGTACAACTAATAAGGGAAAGCAAAGTCTGATCAATAGGAGGCAGCAGTGTCTGACTTATAGAAGGCAGCACTATCTGACCAATAAGAGACAGCAGTAATTCTCAATTTGGAATTATTCTGTAGGTAATAAGAAGCCTAGTTTTCACTACCTGGTTATTTTTTCTCTGGATATCCTGTGTAAATGTAGATGTAATTGGCAATTACTCAATAGTCATTTATTTAAATGGCCACTATATTACTAGCTATTACTTGTCTGTGGGATAATTGGACAGAATTGGATTGAATTGAATGTAAGTATACTGGGCTTTGCAGGAATGATTATCAATGGAACAATAATTATAATGCCTATCATTTTGTCCACTGCAACAATTATCACTCATCACAGATGAAATACTATACTGGTCACTTGCCTAGACTATGTTTTGTTTTTTTCGACAATCTTTATCTTTCTTAGTGCATGTGATAATGCACAAGCTTGCAATACCACAACAACATTTGCAAGCAATTCAAAGCAAACATGGTAATACAGTGACATGGTATGTGATACAACTGCACAATTTTTTAAGGTAGTGCCATGATAAGCAGACATGACCAGAAGGTTGTTGCACAATAGATTCATATGCATTACATTAGTCAAGATCCAGCGCACTCACTTATCCACTAAACAGCAACTTCAATACTGACAGATTTTATTAGTTTTTTTAAAAACACCTAATCTAGGCAAAAATAATGGGGGTTTAGTTACATTATATGATCATACATTGCATAAGCCTGCCACAATGTCAATGTACCCCATCTTTGGCAGGTCCTACACTAACAGCCTACAGTAACAGCCTAATGTCTGCTCTTATTATTCCCCACTTACTTGGGGGGAAAAATTCCATCTGGGGCTCTCTGCAGTACATGGCTAAATAGGGCCCTGGGATGAGGCACCTGTAACAGGGAGGGGTGCAAAACCAAGGAGTTGGCCTGATTTTCAAATATATATATCTCACAAATATATATATATATATATATATATATATATATATATACGAATATATATATAAATATATATATAAAATAAATGGTATGAAGATAGCACTCCAAGGACTTAGCACTTCTAAGTCCTTGGAGTACTATCGTCATACCATTTATTTTATATTATAAGCACCGGGCTTACTTTTTTTTGAACAAGAGTGCAAGCATTGGAATCTTATATATATATATATATTTGAAATCAGGGGGCTGCACTCTGAAGATCGGTCCTGCAAAGTGGAGGAATAAAGCAAAAATAAATCTAGTTGTGAATATCTATATGCAGAGGTTGAGTTTTAGTAGCAGGATAAGGAGTGCGGCTGAGTACCGACGCGCGGTTTGCTCTGCATATAGATATTCACAACTAGAAGAGCCACTTCAAGAAGAACCGCATACCGGCGAAACGCGCGTCAGGGCTCAGCCGCACTCCTTATCCTGATACTAAACCTCAACCACTGCATATACATATTCACAACTAGATTTATTTTTACTTTATTCCTCCACTTTGCAGGACTGATCTTCGGGGTTGGCAGGGAAAGTGTTTACTTATTGTAGTGCATAGATAGCAGTAATTTAGGCTTCTCTATCCCTCTTATTCAGCAGCAGATTAGGTGCCCTTGAAGGCACAGATTTAGGGTTTTACGTTACCTTTAGATATCGGATGTCTCCACTGTTAGACATATATTCAGTAGACAATTCAAAAATACCCTTTAAGCACAGATTTAGGGCTCCTATATTTTATATCTATTCAACGACCATACCTTATAGTCTAACTTCGCTAACCTTCTAATATCCAGAAAGGTACCTTGTATAAAACTGCACTTAACTTACCTCACCCTTTTAACTATTCTTTTTGCACTGTCATTATATATTCACTTTTGTTTAATAGATAAACTGCGATTAGAAAGGCATTTATATACTGGTCTAGATTTTGAAATATCTAGACATTTAGGTGATGTACCCCTTTCTTTCCTATCTGTTTGCTACCTACAAGATACATCTATCTGCATTGATAGTTGCTACAGACAGCTACTTGTCTCTATTCAGTTACACTTCCTACTCAGTGACTCGATTAAATTTTTAGTATTTTTTGCTACTATCCAACTCTTGTAGAGCAATATAGCAGTATATTAAGAACATATATCTAGACTTAATCCTTAGTAATTTGCGTGTCTATTCTCCACTATTTAGAATTTTTCAACTAAATATAGTATCCATATAGCGAATTTTTTTTTTACTAATTCCACCCTTTTGTTCTCCCATGTTTAGAGGTTTTTACCTTTTCAATTATACTTATTAAATGTTATATTTTATACGTGTTATTTTCACTATATCACTGATTCTATTAGGACAGATTACGTTCTCTCGTTCTCTTATCTAAATTCTCCTCAAGGGTTATCTCCTAATATCTGTCCTACACATTTCTCGGATATATACCTAAAGCTTCCTACATGTTCTTTTTGGATCTTGTGTATTGTATAAATTGGCCCACAGCAGCACCCAATTTATGCATGTTCAGAAGAGTGCATTCTCCTGGTTTCATATAAGCATTATATTAGTGTCCAGGCATAATAACAAGTGAATAAAGCTTAGTAGGTCAGGATAGTTATACTCATCTAAACAAAAAAATCAAGAATTAAACTGACAACAAAAACCCTCTGGACATAAACTAAAAAAAAAAAATAATAAAAAAAATAAAATAAAATAAAATAAAATATATGTTGAAACATGCTAAACTAACATATAACATAGAATAGCTTTAATACCACTGGGTACTTATCATATGGAAAAAGTTAAATAGGGAAGACAAGATTCCCTGCACTAAAGACTATGTCACTATGCCAGTCAAAATTGCACCTCTCTCCAGCAAATAGACATGTAAAGCTAGCTGGATTCTGTGTCTTCAATCTATAGTGAGTCCACTGTAGTGGGATACTTCACTCCTTTGAGCCCAGACCTTATATGGAGCTGCAACTGCTTGTCCAAGTCACCCCTTCTCCTCTGGGTAGGGTCGTGGGCTGGAAGGCACTCTGGAGCACGGATAACTATCTGGGTATGTGGTGGTTGTTGTGGATGTTGGTACCTCCAGGTGGGCCTCCAGCTTAGAGTAAGGTTGGTGAACCGACGCAGCATCCTCAACATCCTGTAGATGTAGAAGGTAGGGTACAGGAAAGAGGTTTTGAGATATGCATCTCCAGAACTCCTGGCAAAGTGTGCCTCAAAGCTCTCTCTCCATTGGTAAATTGACAATAGGGGTGTGCGAGCTGTGAGATTGCACAGGGTGCCATGGCAGTAGGGTGGCCTACTAAGCGACAGGCAAGGGCAGAGCTAAGTAGCAGATGGAGCTAAGTTGCAGATTTGGTAAGAGAGGGAAAGCAGGAAGGAGTTCCTGCTACCCACCTACCACCATGCTGCTCATGCTTCTCCACCTGCCACCACTGTGCCCCTGCTCCCACACCTACCCATTGTGCCCCAGCTTCCCCACATGCCCATTGTGGCCCTGCTCCCCCACATGCCCACTGTGCCCTTGCTCCCCCACATCCCCTGCTCCCCAACCTACCCACTGTGCCCCTGCTCCCCAACATGCCCACTGTGCCCCTGCTCCCCCACCTGCCCACTCCCTTCCTACCACTACACTACCCCTGCAACTCACCCTCCTCCAGTGTTCCCCCTGCTCCCCCACCTTCCACCACGGTACCCCTGCTCCCCCACCTACCCATTGTGCCCCTGCTTTCCCACCTACTCACTGTGGCCCTGCTCTCCCACCTGCCTACTGTGCCCCTGCTCCCCCACATGCCCACTGTGGCCCGGCTCCCCCACATGCCCACTGTGGCCCTGCTCCCCCACATGTCCACTGTGCCCCTGCTCCCACACATCCCCTGCTCCCCCACCTACCCACTGTGCCCCCTGCTCCCCCAATCTACCACCACTGTGCTCCTTGCTCCCCCACCTACCACTACTCTACCCCTGCTCCTCACCTACTACTACACTGCACCTGCTCCCCCACTGTCCTCCACTATGTCCGTGCTTCCCCACCTACCGCCACTGTGTCCCCGCTCTCTCACCTTCCACTACACTGCCCCTCCTCCCCCACCTACCAATACATAGACCCTGCACGTCCACCTACCACCACACTGCACCTGCTCCCCACCCTACCCACTTTGCCCTTGCTCCCCCACTTACCACTACACTGCCCCTGCTCCCCCACCTACCACCACTGTGCCTTCTGCTCACCCACCTACCATTACACTTCTAAGCGGCAGGCTTCATGCTACAAACCTACCACCACACTGTTCCTATTCCTCCACCTGCCACCACTGTGCCCCTGCTCCCCCACCTACACACTGTGCCCCTGCTCCCCAACATGCCTACTATGCCCCTGCTCCCCCACCTGCCCACTCCCCACCTACCACTACACTACCCCTGCGCCCCATCCTCTTCTATGCTGTGAAGATTTTTTGCACAGGGGGCCTCAAGGCCCAAGGCTGGTCCTGATTGCCGAGTACTTTTGTAGTTGTGGAGGTTGTGGGGCAGCGGCCATATTAGGCTTGCCGCATGGATTCTCGATCAGCATGAGATTTAAGTTCTGCTAATAGGTGAGTTTCCCCAAGGTGTACCAGAAAATACCCCTGGCCCAGAGGGAGGGGGGTCTACGGGGTGACATAAGACATATTGAATGCTCACTGCACCAGGGGATCGGCCGCCTCCCTCAGACGCCAGGCCGCCACTCAAGTGAGGTCGCAACGTCGAACCTTGGAAATTCTCTGTGGAGTGCTGGAAAATGTACAAGCTGGAGTACCAACTAAATATATTGTCGGCCCACTGGTTATCCAAAGCTGCTGACAGCACGCTTATAATAGAGAAAGCTTAATTTCAGCTGGAATGTGCAGGAGATGTCAATGAAAACATCCAGCCATTTTGGCTGCCAGGCCTTGCCTTGCCTAGTCTATGTTAGCAGAGTTTTATGTAGCTTCCTAAAGAATATTTAAAAATAAAGCAGTCATTTAGAACACAAAATTAAGAATGTAGCAAAAATACAAAAAGGAAAATAAAATTCTAAATTATTTAGGTGTATCACATAAATAATATGCAAGATGGAATTTTTCATGGAATTTTGTCTTTTTGGTGAATGCACATTACAACACATATGAAATAATTCTTGAACTGGTCTGTCTACATTAAACATATTATAGAAATACATTTTCAGAGTGCAGTATAATCAATATTAATTACTAGTAGACTGAAAGTGCTTGACCTTTTGCTAAGTTAAAATACAATGATGATTTTAGGTTTGCACAGAGAAAATCTTTATATAGACATATTGACCACAGTCGTGCCATTAGTTAGTTTTACTAACTTTCCCCTTTTTACTGTAAGTTTAATCCTTAAGGATGTTGTTGTTTTTTTTAAATCCAGTATTATCTATATGACCAGTATATATTTCAAGTATTTAAACATGTTGAACAGGAGGTAGCTATGGTTTTCCCAGGAAACAAATACATGAGATTTCGGCTCCTTGTCAATTGTTATTGTTAGAGCAGCAGGACATGCTCTTACTTCAGTAAGTGATCAAAAGAACATTAATACCATGACACTTAACAGTATTAATGATCAACTTGATACCTGGGAGGCACATCCAACCCTGTAAGCCACTCAGTGTGACTCATCTAATTCAAGGGTAGTGTAATCCCCCGCTGCTGGAGAAACAGTGCTGTCTATTATAAAGCAGGCAGAAAACTCAAATGACACATGTGAAAAAATAGGTAATTAAATAACATAATTAATATAACCCCACTAACGTATCTATTACATGACAACTGTTTTTAAATGTACTTGTCATGACAATTGCATTGTTCTAGACATATTATAAAAAAATTACCCCAACTCCTCAAACCATAATGCAACTGACAGCTGAACTGATCTTAAGGTGCAAAGTGGTTTCAGTGTCCTTTAAACAATCCCCCCTACTTGCTTTCAGTTTGGTTAATGCTTAGTAAACAAATAGAAGTATGTATTAGCAGTTGCTATTTTATTAAGAGCATTTTGGAGAAATGATGAGAGCTGCAGTGCTTTTGTGTAATTCACATTGTGTAGTATCATCTAACCTACAACACTCCAGTGTCAGTTCTTAAAAGCTACCTGTTATTATTGAGAAATACATTTATGTAAACCATCTTGTACACCCCCCACACAAATGAAACCTTAAATGGATACTCCATTGCCCAAAGGGTAGAAATACATTTATAGTCAGCGTAAGCGTAGGGTTGGGGTTGGTATAGAGTTAGACGGACTTGGTATAGAGTTAGAGGTAACTACCAAAAAACTATTTAGATACTAGATGTATGAGGCATTTAAAAATCAAGATTGATATGTGAATCTATTTTGAGTTATTTTTCTTCAGTTGCAATTGATGTGTAAAAATTATTATAAGCAAAAATGTAAAAAAGTTTTTTATTTTTGTTTTATTTCCACCAATTTTTAACATTTTATTAATACTTAATGTTGTAATAGGTCAACATGTAGGATATTAAAAGAAAGCCTCTTTTGGATGGGTACACTTAAACATAAATTCTTAAATTATAGTGGAACAAACACATAGCACAAGTTCTAGGTTTTGTTTTGGTTCAGATGTTGGACAGTTGCCAAGAGGGGTATTGGTTACAACTCACTGACAAGGTCCAAAGGTGTTGAAACAATTGTCTGGCATTGCTGAATCTCTTTTGCAGAGGAAACATGCCAGCATGTTTAATCTAGACTGCCCTTGGTGGGATTAGTTTGATATAGCAATGTTATATGTACATTCATCCTCACTGATGGTACCTTACAAGGTTGAAACAATTGTCTGGGGTTGCCGTATCTCTTGTGCAGAGGGTACTTGCTGGCATTCTGGATCTGCACTGCCCGTATGGGTGGGACCAGTCTGAAGTGCTTCAGATATGTTCTCTCTATAATGGCACAAGTTTAGCTAAAACCAGCTTGAGATCTGAGCAGGGACCCACCGAAGGCAGTATAATTGAGCTGTTGTCCTTTCTCACCTCTCTTGCTACTTGTTTTTCATTCTGTAATGGCACAAGTGTGCAAAAACCTTTTTGAGACCTGAGCTAACCACAGGGAAAGCTACTGAGTTTTCAAGCATTCTCTTTTTTTTCAGTGTTTTTTATTTTTATTTAAATTTTAAACATAACACAACAGAATACAGTAAATACATAAATATATACAACAAAAAATATATTAAAAAAAAAGTTTGAGGGGGTACATCAGTTTGATTTTATATTCTGACAGTACTATCTAATTATTTATTAGTATCCAATAAAAAACAGTACACAGTGAACACTTAAACACGCAGTGAGCATACATCATTTACAGCCTGTTTATCCAATAAATACTCTAAAGCCATTGCTGTGCTGCATATACACATACCATAAGCATTTGCATACATAAATTAACATTGACATTTTAGCTACTACTTCAATAATTAATAGTTTACCACCTTTGAAATCTTCTTTAACTTATAATCGTACCAACTCACCCTAAATTTAGCCAGTCTTAATCCCACTCAGTCTTAATCAACTTAATTATCTATTAAATCTTATGAAATCTTATTTCTGTACTGTACCCAAGCCTGCCACTTTTTCTCATGCCACATTTCTTTATCTTCTATTCTGTTTGCTATTCTCTCATATTGGCACATCATATCTACTCTTGTTTGAACATCTAAAATATTCGGTGGGGTAGTTTTCTTCCAGTTTTGAGCAATGCTTATTTTAGCAGCTAATAATAAATTCAGCCTTCCTGCTTAGAAATAGAAACATTTCTTGAGGAAAGCAATCTTCCCCAAATCTCTCTGAGCCAACAACAGAAGTTGGAGGAGCCATTTACAGAAACTGAAATAAGTAAAGCTATTCAGTCTCTCCCCAAACATAAGGCACCAGGACCGGGTGGCTTTTCTAACTATTATTATATTAAATTTGAACCCATTTTGACACCATTTCTTACAAAGTTATTTAATAAGTTTAAAACAGAAAGCTCGATACCTATGGAGATGCTGGAGGCATTTATTGTTACCCTACCCAAGCCAGGTAAATCACCTACAGAATGTGCAAATCTTAGGCCGATATCATTGTTAGATGCAGATATTATAATTTATGCTAAAGTACTGGCCTCTAGAATAAAGCCAATCCTTTTGGAGCTGATTTCAGATAAACAAGCCGGCTTTATTCCAGGTAGACAAGTTGGAAATAATACAAGGCACTATAATAATCTTATTGAATGGGCATGTAACAACAATCGCCAAGGCATTTTGCTTTCCTTAGACGCCAAAAAGGCGGTTGATCGTTTGAATTGGAATTATATGGAATGAGTCCTATACAAATTTAATTTCCCGCAATTTTTTGTAAAACAATATTATGGCATTGTATTCAAAACCATCAGCGAAGGTAATGAACACTGGGTTCTTATCTCCTAAATTTGAGACTTCTAATGGTACACGTCAGGGTTGTCCACTTTCCCCACTAATTTTTATAATCACTTTGGAGACTTTTATTAGACAAATAAAGCAACATGATGGAATATGTGGGATAAAAACTCTGGCAGACGAACAAAAACTAGCTATTTTTGCCGATGATGTGTTATTATTTATAACAAACCTTAGTGAATCATTACCACTTTTGGAAAAATTGTTGGACAGGTATTGTGCAATCTCGCAAAGACAATTAGCAAGTACATATCTGTATGATTAGCGTAAAGACTTCATTAAGTATCTGGGCATTAATTTAGAACTAGTCCTCTCCTAATTAAACAAAACTATTTTTCTTTATTACATAAAACTAAAGCACAGCTAAATAAATGGGGCCCGTTGAGGATATCTTGGTTAGGATGGGTCCATACAATAAAAATGATGGCTTTACCATATATACTGTATTTGTTTTGCATCATCCCTATAGCATTGACAAAAAATTTGCTAAAAAAGTTTAAAAATAGCTTTAATTCGTATATTTGGAAGAAAGAAAACTGCCAAGGGGGGCTTTTAAACTTACAGAGCTTCCATATTTACAAGGAGGTTTAGGTATTCCCAATATTGTTAAATATTATCAAGCCTCTATGCTGTCTTGTGGCTTGGCTGTACTTTATCGCTCAGTCCCACCTTTTTGGTTAAAAATGGAACAAGCATGTGCAAATCCTTACTCAATAGAGGGTCTCCTTTGGGGGACATCAATGAACAAGATAATTGGCAAAAACATGCTCTCCACGACTAAAGTAATGCTGACTCAATGGGCAATATGGGTCCCTAAACTAACAAAGGGGGTTAATTTATTATCTTTGGCACCATTACAAGCAATTTAGAATTTTACACAGGATTTAAATTTGATTAATTGGGTGGCTAAGGGTAGGCAGGTGACATTTTCTTTATCAAACAAATGGCATAGGTTCAATCTGGTATGGCACAAGTGATTCATACACTTTTGGACTAACCAAAGGACAAGCTACCGAGTTGTAGTATGTTCTCAGTTTTCTCTTGTTCTGTATGTTTCTTAATATGAAAAGGATATTTTGTCTTTACTTTAGTTTTATAATTTATTATAAAAAATCAGACATAATTTGAATCCAAGAACTTACGGTCCTTAAAAGGATGCTGACTTCATCATGCTATGACATGAAAGCAAAATAAAAATTACTAATCATTAATAATGAAAAAAAATGTATGTTAGGTCACAATTTACATGAAAATCTGTTTGAATTTAAAGGGATACTATAGACACCCAGACCACTTCAGCTCATTGAAGTGGTCTGGGTACAGTGTCTATATTGCCCTTAGTGCCGCAATGTTAAACATTCCAGAGAACGTTCCAGAGAAACTGCAATGTTTAGATTGCAGCACTAAGTCTGCCTCCAGTGGCTGTCTCCGCTTTCCTATGGGGAGGTCTAAAGCACATGCATCATTTGTTGCACATACGCACCTACTTATAGTATCCCTTTAGTACAGACATGAGTCCAAAGTCACCAAGCACATTAAAGATGTGCTTATAGGGACACTCAAACACCACAGAAAAGTATGATTGTTGCATATTTAAGGGTGCTGTTTCTTGCTGTCAATATATTTCATGTTTACATCCTGTTACTTTACATGTTTCATTTACACCAGGATAAATACAGTATTTGGGGTCAGATTTAATAGTGGTTTCAGGTTATATCTTTAAATGAATGTCCAATTTGCCCAGTGTTTTGCAGATAAACTATATGGTTGTCATTGATTATAATTCTAATTAATGTATCCATTGGTTATTACACCACCACTGTTGACAGTATTTTTAATACAATTGTTTACAATGAAAACATTCACTGATTTATACATGGTTTGGTGTGAATAATATACTCTATTAGTAATTAAATCACATTTAGTCATGGATTCAGTGAATGAAGAGGCATCTAAACTAAAAATCTATAAATTCACTGAAAGCAGCACTGTCAACTCCTCCCACCCTCCCCCTCCATATAATGAGTATATAATGAAGATAGAATTTGATGAAATGCTCATCTTGACTGTGTTGGTTTCACTAAAATTCCAACCCTGTCAAGAGATATAAAAAGACAAATTAGGGACTATTATGTCTCTGTATTTCTCCTCCGCCTGACTATCTTACAGTGACGGCTGTCGAGAATTGGCTGTGTATATGGAGGATCCCATGATCCTGCAGGATCCTTCATAGACCTTAATGCGTAAGGGTACAGCAGTCGTGTCAGAGCAGACTAAACAAGATGGTCGCACCTATGAGGAATAGGTTCAGGTAAGTAAATATTCGGCATAGTCCCCAGAGGGTGACAGTGTGTCTATAAAGGGACACTATGACCAAAAAACAGTTATCTTAATTTTGTGGTTTTGGTGTATAGAATAAGCCCCTGCAGTCTATCTAACTGCTCAATTCTCTGCCATTTATAAGTTTAATCACTTTGCTTATTTGTTTATACAGTCCTTGTCACACCTTCCCTGCTTGTGACCTGCACATACCCCATAAATAAAAATATAAAAACATGCATAGTATAATACTGTTACATACAGTATATACTCGAGTATAAGTCTAGTTTTTCAGCAATATATTGTTTGGAGTCGGCGTTGAGCCGTTGTGAGATGAAGTGGATATTCAATCTTGACACTTTGTCTCTCGGCAGACTAAACGTCGACTTTAAAATGTCTGGACTCATTTAAATCAAATATATATATACATTTTTTATTTTTTTAATATATTTTTTATATATATTTTTTATGTAATTCATCCCCCCATTTCTTTTTATAGGAATTTATATATTTTTATATTTTGTAGGTATTCTGCAGTTATATTTTTTCAAATTTTTTGGCCTCTAAATTATAAATTTTAATCAGTGGTTGCAAATTTATATACAAATCCTTTGTTAAAAAGTTTCTTCCTATTATAAGTGTGGTTCACTTTAAGAGGATTCTCCTCCTAATATTCTGGATGATAAACATTAAGTTATTGCTGTTGTTGGAGATGATTCTCCTCTTTATACTGTATATTTTTTTATGTATTAACTATGTTTTTCGTTTTCCTTTAAGAGAAAGAAAGGAACAATGTTTTCTGCAAAAAAATGTTTATTGTTATAAATTTTTATTTTAATATATATGTCTAGCCTTTTAGTTCAGATGTAGATTGTCTTTTATCCGCTCAGTTTCTTTCCCATTGTAAATATGGTGAAATTGGAAGTGCCGAAAGTGTTCCCGTAATCAGAGACGGAATACTAAGAAGCCGGATGTGACGTCATTACGAAGACGTCAAAATCACGTGATGCACAGCTAAGTCACATGATGCGGAAGTGCTAAGAACTCGGAAGTGAAGTGACTTCCTGTTTGGACCAGTTAAAAAGAAAATGAGAAGGATCAACTATACACTTTGATAAAGACCCTTTGGTCGAAACGCGTTAGTGCTGTGGACTCTTATTTTATTGTGTTTTTAAAGCTTATTTTGTTTCCAGTTTTTATTTTGATTTGTATCCAGTAAAGTCTATCTTTTCTTTACCACCTCGGATATCCTGATATTTATTGGGGCTGGAAAGGAGCTATTTGACCTTTTCACAATTCAGCTATTTTTGTCTTAAATGTGAAATCCACTTTGAATTCACAACAATTCTCACTTTAGTAAATAACCAAGTCTACACTTTGGAATAAAAAGTCAGAAAATCTAATTCTGTTAACATTTATTTTCTATGCGAAGATCTGCACCATGCATACTAATTACCCTCTTCCCCCCCTTAAAATAAATGAAAATCTTCAAACAGGTAACAATAAATTTTGAGATGTTCACTAGATTACCTTGGGCTCCATTTGGGTTCACCTTGGTTCCATGGTTCATCTAAATGTTGCTGTTGAAAAGGTGTGGTTAAATATACCTTTAATTAGAACTGCATCATAATAACACTGCTTTTGTAAAAGGGGCTTAGATGGTTTTAGGATTATGGCTATTTATGGCTGTTGGAATCCAGATTTTGGGCTTTAGAGCCAAGCCTATCATTCTTGTCCAAGTTCGATGGAATAGATATTGATAAATTGGAATTGTAAAGGAAGTGGTCTATGGGCGCAGAGGAGAGCTCCAGTTATATCAAAAGTGTTCCAAATGGTTTGACACAAAACTGAAAGATAGGCACTGTAGTGGCTACGGTGCTTAGAGAGCACTTTAATCTCATTTTAACTGTGCAATTTCAAGGTATTATAGCAGGGTTACTTAAAATATATGTATTGTCAAACACATGAATACTTTTATTGTTTATCCTTATTTAATTTAATATTCTTGGTGAGAACTAGTATTGAAGAATCTTAGGAAATACAAGAAATTTTAACCTGAACTGATTTTATGTTACCAGTAGTAGATCAAAGGGTGGGCATAGGTTGATCACTATATGCCATTTAGCAATAATTGTATTGTTAGGATGAATTTTTGATTTGCATTTACAATAAATATTTGATACATGCTGCAACTTGTAAATCAATGTAATATGTTATGATAATTGCATTAATTTGAACTCTTCCCATTACTTGAATTTGTGGTTGCATTTTTTAGATTAATTTAGTTTGATGAGATTATTTAGTTTGTTCTGTTAAGTAAAGTACTTTGGGAATTGTCTCAGTTACTGAATAATTTATTGACCATCAGCATTACATGACTAAAACGATCAGTATGGGAATATAAATGTGTAACCCAGTCTTTGAATTTGCAGTAAATTCTCGTGGCATAATAAGGCTGTTTAAACATTCAAAGTCAAAGTGTTAATGTATAAATCTTGCTACAAAAATTGCGCGCACAATGATACAATTCTAGATCAAAGTATTATTCAGAGACACCAGTATTCTTTGACAATGAGGTGCCTAAACCCAAAATAACCAACAAAGGGGTAGTTTCTGTAGGTTATTTACTTTATACATAGGATTGGTGATATAAAACTATGTCCCTGCTGGAAAATGAGCTCTAACTCAATGAGTCAACTAACTAATTAACTAAATACCAATGTCCCCAGCATTTACAAACTAGTTACTCAAATTGTAACACAATCACCAGTGGTTGGGAAATGAACACAGCTTTTATTAAATCTAACATTACTATTCTAACCATGCCATATTGCAATTTGTGCAGTGTAGACCTGGTGGCCCAAAGGTGGTTTTGAAACAGTTGTAACCAAAGCTTCTGGGTACTGACAGTACCTCAAGCCTCTGACAGGGTAACAAAGCCCAAAATGAATAATTAACTGGGCTTCCTTTTGAACAACCCTGTGTTGAATAATATTTTCAGTGACTATGACCATTAATAAGACTTAATACAAAGTGAGTCTGTGTGGTTGTTAAAAGTGCTCTGGATCTTGTCAGGATCAGAATGAAGTGATATTTTATTGGTTGACAACAGGTGATCATGATCCTGACCAATTGCTGAGCAGCTGGTATTAGACTCAGTCCTCAATCTCTATCAAATGTCCTTCTTCATACTCCATGATATATTGTAGACTCACATTATTCTCTACAGCAACTTTTTCCTTCCTTACTACTTCCAACTTCCCAATTCTTTTTTACATGTCTCTCTGTCTCTACATCTATTTAGTAACTACTCCTCCACTCCTCTTCCAAAATGTAATACTTCCATCTCTATTCTTTCCTTCCTGTGTCCCCTTCCTGTTTGTAAAAAGAAACGTTTATAATTTCCTTTCACTCATGCATTCCATACTCTACATTTGTCTTCCTCTCTTTACACTCACCCCTTTTCTCTACCCAAGCTCTTTATTCTCCCCCCCCTTCTACCCATTCTTCTAGACCTCAATCCCCCTTCTTCACCTTAAAATCTTACTTACACCTCCTTTCACATTCTCCTATCTTGCTCCTGACATCTGAGGACATCTCCTTCAAACCTGGCCCTGCTGCCTTACCTTATCTTTCCCCTAGGAACCCTTCAAACATTATACATATTCCTGGCTTCCTCAATGTTTGTCCTCTGACACTTGCTCCATTGTCCTTGGAGAATTTAACATGTCTCTAAATACACCAACTACCTCTGAGGTCTCTAAATTCCTCTCTATGATCTCCTACATCAGACTCAGACAGTGCTCCAATTCCCCTACTCATCAACCAGCAACACTTTAGACCTCATATTCTCCAATCTCTGTTCTATTGCAAACCTAACACATTTCTCCTTCTCTCTCATCACTATCTTCAAAGATGACCATCCTCACCTGCCACACTTTGACCCTGCAGAGACATGAAATCCCTTGACTACAATATGTCCTTTTATGAAAGCAACGTCTTTAACTCTACCTTATCAACTACCCTAGATACATCTATCACTACCTGCACTGCCCATTAAACTAAATCCAAACTCTGACATACACAATTCTCTCTATACCTCTAAATGTGCTTGAAGGTTGTGGTACTGGAGAAAGTCTTGTAGAACAGCTGCCTTCTTGCCCTACAAACTTATGTTGTTCCTACACATGTGCCCTCACCAAACAAAAATACTTTCAAAATTTTAACTCAGTATTGCTTCCATGTTGCTTCCACCATCTACTAATCTCACGGCTGACAATTTTGCATGCTACTTCAAGGAAAATATCAACATCTAAAAATATTTTGCCTTGCTTCTCTCTCCCCTTCACTGACTGACCATTTGCCTGGCCTCCTCCTCTATACTTAGTATATATCCTCTGTTTCTGAAGAGGAGGTTTCTGTGGCTCTCCTTTCTTCCTGCCCTGCCTTCTGCCTCCTTGATCCCATTCTTTAGCACCTTACTCAGTCTCTCTCATATGTTGCAGTCCCATCTTTGACTAAAATCTTCAAAGGCTCTCTCTCTCTCTCTTTTTTCCTGGTATTTTCCAGTCATCATTTTAACACATGATGATCACACCCATAATAAAAAATCAAAACATTTGCCAACTGTGGCGGAACCAACCTCGCCACTATGCACTGGAGAAGCCTGGTTGCCAGCCTCCTGCCATGTGACTATGGCCCCTGGGATGTATTGCCCTTTAAAGACATGATTTGGGCATAATGGATTTGTGTTGTGCTGCTGCTGGCCCTTTTAAGAACCATCTGGGGACATACTGTGGAGTTACTGGGTGGCCACCATTTCCTGTATCAGAAGCACATGGTGAGAACAATGGATGGCGGCCATTTTAACTCACAGACACTGTGTGGACTTTTCAACACGGTGCCATCTCGCCAGTATTTGTTGCACAGAGACATCGTGCGGTGGTTTTGGACTATACAGCAGGGGACACATTATACAGTGATTGTTTTTATTTAGCCTGTATATGTTCTGCAGAATCTGCATTAAACTGTATTTTCCAAAGTACTGAACGGATCTGGGTGAATTTTGGATATGTGGTTCACCCAGATCCCCCAGTTCCAAGGATATACTTTTATGGGGTTATTGCATGTTTTGGGGTCCCTGTGATGTGTTTTATGAAACTGTATTTCTCTGGCTGTGATAATTAGATTACCCATTGTGTTCAGTAATCATATCACAGCCAGAGGGGAGGATTTTGTGTGGGAGTGTCTGGGTGTATTGTATGGATTGATTGGCTGTTTTGTAACGCCCTGTGGGCTGTACTATGTTTGTGGATTGGGAATAAAAGAGACTGTATGTGACAGTACAGGAGTTCCTGTTTTAACCCTCAAAGTGAAGTGTCGTCTCATTATTGGGGGAAGGATTCATTGTATGCTGTTCCAGTTTGAATGCTAGGAGAGTAAACCTATTCGTATGGTTCCTATTCAACTGTCTACAGCATTCATATGCTTGGGAGAATTTATTTGTTTCTCCGGTTTGGTGATTGTGGTGTCTGCCAGAGTGCTTGGAGTCCTCAGGAAGCGCTAGGAGCATCCTTCAACAGAGGTACCCAGTCGGGGGGCCAGTCGATCCGTTACACCAACCTTTCGTCTAACCTCTCATTTTCTAAAGGCTAATACTTTTAAAATCTTTCTGCCACTTTTAACACTGCTGACCACCCACTTCTCATTCTAACCCATTTGCAACCTTGGCCTTGAATACTAATCTTTCTTGGTTCTATTCCAACCTCTCTGACCACTCCTTCTGTGTCTCATTCTCTGGTCCCACCTCCCTTCCTGGTACATTCTCTGTTCCCTTCTCCCTTCTCTCGGGTTGGAGCCCTCAATGTTCTGGGACCTCTTTTCTCAATTTACATGGCCAATCTTGGGGACCTGATATCATCCTATGGATTTCAATAACACCTGCATGCTGAAGATAACCAAATCCACCTCTCCTTACATGATCTTACTATCTGTCTTCTGGATTGTGTCACTAACTTCTATTTCTAAATCTGTATATCTTCTATTTCTGTCTGAATTACCTCACAATTACTAAAACTGAACCTGTCCTAGACTAAATTCCTTGTTTTTCCTCCCTCAAAAGCTAAGTCTGTTCGTATTTCTATTAGGGTGAATGGAACGATGATAACCTCTACCCTGCAGGTGCATTACTTTGGTGTGCCCTTTGACTTTGACCTTTCCTTTACCCCTTACATTAAATCTATCACCAAGGCTTGTCACTTTTACTTTAAAAACATCTCTCACATTTATCCCTTTTTCACTCAAGTTGCGAATAAAATGTGTGTTCATGCTCTTCTTGTTTCCAACAATGATTCTTATAACCTTCTGCTTGTCAGACTTTGACACGCTATTGTTCGCCGGGGGACAGTTCGCGAACAGTTCAGCGGACAGTTCGCGACATCTCTACCTATAATGAATGCCTCTGCCTACTCATCTACCAGGAATTCTAACACCTCTCCTCTCTGTCAGTCTTTACACTGGCTTCCTGTTTCACTTAGGAATTGGTTCAAAGTTCTTGTGCTTACTTACCAATTTCTCCATACCTGGGCATTTACATTTCCACACTCATTAGCAGATATGCTCCAGCTCGGCTCTTGCTGATGACATGTTACTATCTCATTCTCGCACGTGCACTCTCATCAGCAGGACTTCACCAGGGCTGGAATGCATGAATGCAGGACATCCAACACAATCCCTAAAAACACACCTCTTTTTAGTGACGTCTATAAGCTCTCCCCTTACCTCTTCAACGCCTTCATTCTTCCCAGGCCATCTCTTATCTACTGTGCTCCCTCCTCTCAGACACCAGATCACTTGATTCCCTAACTTCCATTTATATATTTGTCCCTTATCCCTTTAGTTTGTGAGCCTGTATGGGCAGGGATTTCTTCACCTACTGTTCCTGTATGTCATACATGTTTTTTTTTTTTTAAATTAAAGGTTTTTCTTGTTTTATTTTGTAAAGCACTGTGGAATATGTTGGCACTATTTAAATAATTGTAATTGTAATTTTATAACATAATATAAAATGATATATACAGATAATATGAAAATATTTTTGCCTTTTTTGTATAAAGATTAAAGAATCCTTTTTTCATTGTGACTTCAAGCATTAAATTGTTTATAGATTTATTTATAAATTATTTTATTTAGTGTGACGGTGGTATGTATTGAGATACTTGAGGAATGGGCATTATCCAGGGACTTGGGGACCTTTAGCCACTAATTCTGCAGCAAGTTAAATGTTGAAGAGATTAAATCTAAATGGCCCAGAACACTGGCCATTTCCTGGATCCTCTTGGCCATATATTTTACATAGAGCCCAGGAGACTATGCCTCTGAGTGTCATATAAAGATGCCTAATCACTTGGATCCCTTTAAGCTCATTATCGGTGACTGGGCATCTCCTGGACCATTTTATTATATTACTCTTCCATGGAGTGGAAAAGAGGAAAAGCTAACTGATGGACCTCTCCTGTTATTATGCAGGTCTCATAGGCCTTAGCATGTATTTTTTTTAATCTTTTTAATATTTATAGCTGCAAACAGCAATTAAGAGTCTGCAATATAATTAACAGGCTTATGGTTGCTGTCATCTGAACATAACCAAATTCAGCAGCAGAAGTGCTAAACTGACAGACACTCTAAACACAACCATTTAATCATACCAGAAATTAGCACCTTAAGAGTTTACACTGTTTGGTAATACAGAATTTTATTTTCCAACTGTAACTTAAACGTTTCTTCACTAGAGGGCATGAGAACTTTACCGAAGTGAACACATTCTTTATTAAATCCGGTAACTAACTCAATTGTATCATGACACTACAGCTGAATTATATTCCACTTAATTTATTTTTATGCTATTCATAACTCTCACAGAATGAAGGGCGAGCTCAACTTACTGCAATTTATATATTCTTTAGCAAAATATCTTATTTCCCCGTGTTGTCATTGGAAATTATTCTTCCTCTCGGTGACTCGCTTACTTTGATGTACATGAGTCTGAATTGTACATTTTTGTGAAAAGTTCATGAATTTTCAGAATATAGCTTCATTATGCAATATAAAAGCATCTCTAAAAATCTATTTTAACCTCATTCTATCTACAAGCCAACAAAAGAGGGAAAGGGCAATACATGATATAAACAAAATATTATTTATATGTTCTTGTAACTAGTTTAAAATTACACGAAAACCCCAAAACTATTATCTATAATTAGGCTAGATCTATGAAGATATTAATGCATTGACTTGTTTTAAAGTTTGTGTTTTATTTATTTAGAAATTGTTACCAGGAAGTATGTTTTGATGGTTTTCTTAGTTGCCTAGTTGTAGTATGACCTATTCACAGTTACGGTCACATATTTAAAGGCACCCAGATCACTTCATCTCAGTGAAGTGGTTTGGGTCTGGGTGTAGTGTCCTTGTCCCTTTAACCTTGCAATGTAAAACATTGCAGACAGCTACTTATTATTATTATTATTAACAATATTGCCATTTATATAGCGCAATCAAATTCCGTACATGAGGGGCTTCCTGCAGTTTCATGGAGTTTAATTCAGCTTTGCGTGAGGATATCCAGCGTCTTGAAATCCCCATAGGAAAGTTTTGTATCTGGATCACTGTGACCTCAGCAGAGGAACCTCTGTGCTGAAATCAAGTAAGTGAAAAAAAGTGTTTTAACCATTCATGACTAGGGGAGGGATTGGGGAAAGGGGCTGCACAGGCAGGGGAACACTATTGTGTTAGGAAAACAGTTTCCCATCCTTAACTCTATAGTGTTCCTTTAAATATAAAGATATAAGATTAAGGGAAAATTAAATGGGACTCTCCAAACACCACAAGCACTATAGGCTATTGTTTCGGGTGCATAGAGACCAAGAGTGCAGACCCTTCATTTTTTTTTTTTTTTTTTATATTGCCTGGTTATTTTTAAGTAAAGATGTGTACAACTTGAATATGCTTGGAATGCTAAAGCCATGTCATCAAAGGTTCTGAGTGCTAGAATAGAGGATGATTTTACCACCCTCCTGCTAGAGGCTGTATTATTTATTATTTTAGCCTCAAAATTGCCCCAGTGGGCATAGGTGAGTCATGTTGTTGTTGAGTAAATTGTGTGTAAGGGTATTTCTAAATACTTTGTATGTTTAAAACATTATAAGCACCATTATTATTGTATACCATTGTAGTGGGTATGGTACTATTTTGGTATGGGCATCACCCCTTGGTTCTCAAACAGTTTTTTTTTTTTGGTTTAACTAGATCCATATCTGGACAACCTCGATTGACTAAGGGCCATGTGAATAGAGGTTTGTTTTTGTGTTGAGTGCTAAAGAATGCAGTGGTGTATGGGTAAAGTGTTATTGTGTATGTTTATGGACTGTGAATATGAGTGCATGAATGCATGAGCTTGTGAGAAGGGTAATTTTTGTGTCTCTTCTCATGTCATTGACATGATGTGTGTCATTGTTTACTGCCTCTGTGTTCCTATCCCCCATCTTCATAATATGACTATCCTCCTTTCACTAATTGTCACTGCCACTTTTCCCAATTTGTCCTTGCCCCCTTCTGCTAATTGTTCCTTCCACAGTAACTTTGTCACAGACCCCTTCCCTCTTGTCACCGTTTCCCTTCACCCTAAATGCCCCTGTGCTCTTTACCTTTTTACTGCCCTTTGCTCTAATTGTTGGTCACCTTCAATTTTCCACGGTACTCCTGTCCATAATTGTTACTGTTCCACTTCCAAATTATTCCAATCACTTTACATTTTGCCTCAACCTTCCTTGTGGATGTCACATAACAAGCAAAGTCTCCAGTCATAGACCATCCAGAGCTCCAGCCAAAGTCTCTTCTTGCTGACAACCACATTTTGCACTTGGAGGCCACAGGATTGACCATTATTGAGACAGTGAGTGAAAATGTTGAGCACTGTATAAACTATAGCAAAAATATCTCTATGCTATTTTAATGAGTAGACACTTCTTGGAACAGGTATAACATATTCATGAGGACACAGGCCAAATGCTCACCCTAAATTGTAATGCAGATTTTTTAAAAACTGGATGAGTCTAAAGAAGATATTTTGCAGAGATTATTTTATTATATATTAAACTACATGAACCAATAAGGTGTCTTTAAATGTGTAAATGTGATACATTTTGGGGGGTGGAGAAGAGGATTGATGATTAAATGAACCATGCACAATGGTATTCCTGGCAAACCAAATATTCCAGAGAACTAAACACGGCACATTTATTTTCTATATCCTTGCGGTTTTTGACACTGCCAAATGTTATTAGTACACAAACGTATTTCATCATTGTAATTCTGCTCTACAACTGGCATGTGTACAGTTGAAATGCAGAAGTATTTACAATTTAAAATTTAGGAAATGATTATTATGAAATTATTCAGCAGTTTATCATTTCTGAGAAAGTCTACATTCAATGTTTTGCTTTTAGTTAAAAAATCTATCACTTTTTATTTCTAATTTCTCCCTGATTAGTGCGGCAGCTCCGAAAATGCAGCTGCTCTCTGAGGTTATTAACTCTAATTATGGCCTATGAATAGATGTGTACATTTGCAGTACTAGGCTTTTTTGTCGCTGTGCTTTTGCCAGAAAACTTGCAGAGCTAAATTTACTTCAGCGGTCCCTATTCAATATTTTACAAGGCTAATGATCTGGTAACGACAGTTCACACGGATGGAAGTTAATACTTTGTTAATTGCACATTCTCCTTGCCCACACAAGGATACTGAAATAAATATTGTGGGTAGCACACTGCTTTAGTTGCTCCAAAGACACATTCATTTTAAGAATTTTGTTCTAATGTTTTTCATTTTATAGATTCATACTGAAATATATTGCAGTTTTTTCCCAATATACCATGCTGTGATTATCTTTACTACTGTTTTTATTTTCTGTAGATTTAAGGCAAATATTCAGTACATTCACCAATCTTAAAGGGGACTGATCAATTCTCTTGAAATTCACTGAGCATGTGATGACCATTTGGATTTTTATGGGAGATATATCAAAGTATCAACAAGTACCATTATGGAGAAAAGTGCTCAATTTGAAGCAATAACTACAGAAACCAATATAATATCTCTCAACATTTCCCCCTGAAAAACGTTCACACTATGTCCCAGAACAGCACCTGTTTTGACTTGATAAATATTCCCCAGTATACACAGTATATATGCTAAGCTTGAAAGTGCATGAGTAGTTTTAAAGTATGGAGAAATCATCACAGTTGGAAAGGCCAAGAAATTCTGAATTGGCTGGCAGCCCAGTTTAACAGGGCAGTCATCTATTACTGAGAATTTGCCTGGATTACTCTCAAAATAGTCAACAGAGCATGTGTTTAACTTGTGTTTCCAAAAAAAAACAAAAAAAACATTACAGATATAAAAGGCACATTTATCACTTACTATTTTACTAGTTAAAGGAATGCATGCCTATATAAGTGTTTTTAAAAATGTGTACTAGTGTATGTGTCCATACTGCCCATACAATGTGTACATGAAATAACACTAATCGTCTTATATCAAGCTTTTTTTTTTATCACTGCGGGAAATCATCTGATCCACTGCATCCCAAACATACTCTGTTGGACTGAGACCCGGTGACTATTTAGCCAATTTGAGTACACCAAATTAATTCAGGGTTATTCACTAAAGTGAGAATTGTCAGGAATTTAAAGTAAATTCAAGGTGAATTTCAAACTTAAGGCTGAAATAGACAAATTGGAAGCATAAATGACTTGGATATTTTTTTATAATTTTGGCTCTTTTGTCCTAAATTTGTGAATATCCAAAGGAATTACCAATTTCTGAGATACTTAAACCATCGTATCTGACATCTACAATCACTATATGGTAAAAGTTACTTGGTTAACTCCCCTACTACTGAGGACGTATTCTTTGAATAAATATTAGCACAACATTTATTTGAAGCAAGTGATATTTAACAAACAAACAAACATATCATTATGCAGCAATTTCATGTATAGATCACTTTGCAGCAAACTTAAACATTTAAATTATATATATTTACACAATTTTTACTTTTCACTTATTTGTTCATCCTTCATAAAAATATTTTGGAAATTAAATGCTTTAGACACTGTACACTGCCCTTTATTTTGAAATATTTCATACAGGAACCGTAATGTTTACATAACCCACAACATAAGCATCCTGTAAAATGGACACAAAATGTGTCGCTGGTCTCACTCTTTCAGTACTCTTTCCTTTTTCCTAGTGCACTTAGCATAGGGTGAATGCAGCTAATGATGCGCTTGTGCTATGTTTTTTTAGGTATAGTTCCCTGGTGTTCCCAAAAGTGGGACACCATGGTATTAGGGAATAAACCCAGGACAGCAAGACAGCATCCTAAAAATTTAACTATCGTGCCAAAATTGGGACAATGGGGAGGTCTGTATAAGTATAAAAGCTAAAATGACGTTTCTTCACGTACAGTTGGTGTGACAAAAATAGATAAAGATGGTCAAATACCTTGCTTATAGGTATTTACAAGTTCACTAAATGCATTAATAGCAGCTCTGCTTACTGAAAATAGCATCAGAATGTAAAAATAAATGTCTGCATTTATGCCTAATGCCCACATACAGTGAATATAGTTAAAGGGACACCGTAGGCACTGTATCTGCTTTATCTCATTAAACTGGTTATAGTGTATGGAGTCCCCTGGTGCCATCATTTCTTTCAGCATTAAACAGTTTTTAATGTTGTAATGTTTTAATGCTAAACAAGAGACCCTGGCAGTCCATCCCCTCTGTGCTGCTTTGGCTAATAAGGAAGTTTTACCCTGAGCAGCAATGGTCAGCTGTGATTGGCTGAGAGTGTCATCTAACTGCTTTTAACCTGTCAGAGCTCCAACTGATGGTATGAATGGGTATGACAACAAGGAAGTGTGTAATCTCTGCCTTAGTTACACATACAGAAGGGGCCGGACTGTGGGTGGCCAGGGACTCTTATTTTGTGTCATATTGCACAAACATGGTGCAACACTGAATGGAGGGACAGTGCCAGGGCACTCCAGGCACTATAACCAATTCAAAGAGACAAAGTGGTTATAGTGACTACAGTGTCCCTTTAAGTCAGATATTGCTAAAATACAGTTATTTGAAACTGCTATAGCAATCTTTATCTGGAATGCTAATGTAAGGCTAACAATGAAAAACGTAGAGTCCATTCACTCTTTGTCCCTCCCTGACTGTAGGAATGACATAAAGCATTGAAACTCCCTGTACTGTTTGCAAGCAGGGATGGTGGGAAGACATTTTCAGCAAACATTTAGGCATTATATCAGTTACTTGTTTCTACTGGCAAATAATTTAGTTCTTCTACAGGCTGGTAATCATTTCTAAAATATAAATAAGGGTGAGTGGGGCTTTCATGGACTAAATTTCATACTGAAAAATTTTGGTAGTGAAGGGGATAAATGTTCTTCTCCATTTGGATATTTTACTAGAAAAACAACTGAGTCTCTTGATTTGGTCTTATTCTCTTATGCACTGTGTTGCCACATGATTGGTTAACAATTAAATATTTGCATCAAAGTTAGTCACTTTAGGGGACATCTCCTATTAGGATCCGGTGGCTGTGGGGTGTAGTGAAAGATAGGTTTACTTGCCCGATGCTTTCCCTTGCTGCCACCACTAACTTCTTGCTGAAGACCGTTTGTGGCTCCCTCTTTCACATGCTCAAGTACACAACACTGAGGTCTATGGGTTGTCTACTATTGCAAATGGTATGCCATCACAGGGGTAATTTTCAAAGGCAACCTGGCAAATTTGAATGTGAAAAAACTGAAACGCAAGCCTTATATTTGACTCTGTAACTTTTGAAAACACCATCAAACTTGTACATGAGGTACTGTTATACTCAGGAGACTTCGCTGAAAACAAATATTAGTGTTTCAAAACAGTAAAATGTATCACAACAATTATATCGTCAGTGTAAGTGCCATTTGTGTGTGAAAAATGCAAAAAATTTCACTGTCACTGACGATATCGTCGTTATAATAAATTTTACTGTTCTGAAACACTAATATTTGTGTTCAGTGAAGTCTTCCGAGTAAAACAGTACCCCCCATGTACAAGTTTTATGGTGTCTTGGAAAGTTACAGGGTTAAATTTAGTGCTAGGAAATTAAATTCCCTGAGCTTTCGCCCTGGGTTGTCAGGCAGATCCTGCAAATTGTAATTAATAAAATGACCTAATTATGTAAAATTATTACATAAATATATACATAGAATTATTATATATATCTGTGTGTATATATATATATATGTGTATATATATGCATAGAATTTATTTTTATTTATATATAGGTATATATATAGTGATATATACGTATATACTTATGTATATAGATATATATATTATTTTGTTCTACATGTATTTTGATATCAATATATATATATATATATATATATATATATTAATTTTAAAATACAGTTAGAATGAAATTACGCATGTATATATTTTTTATCTATTTATTTTTTTATTTTTTTAAAACGTATGTATATATTTATTTATTTTTTATTATATATAAATATATATATAATGAAAATTATATATATATCTTTAATCAATATCATTGTACGTGTATTTTGATATTAATATGTATATATATATATATATATATATAATTATGTATATATTAATATTAAAATACACTTAGACAGTGTATATGTATGTGTGTATATGTGTGTATATATACTTAGATCATATATATAAAAAATATATATATCATCTAAGTATATATTACTTAATTTTACACTGTTTAAACATCTTTTAATTTTATTTGCAGGCAGCAGGGGGGGTACCTGTCATTACAGGCACTACCCCTGCTGGCAATGCCTTGGACGGCTATACCGTCCATGTGATCACAAGGACCTCTCGATCACATGGCCCGGGGGGGGCTGAAGAGGATGGAGGGGGACTCCCTGGGCTCCCAGTTTGTATGTATGTTTGTGTGTCTGTATGAATGTTTCTCTGTCTGTGTGTGTATGTCTGTGCATATGTGTTTGTATGTGTGTGTGTGACTGTATCTATGTATCTGTGTGTGTGTGTGTGTGTGTGTGTTTGTATGTATGTTTGTGTGTCTGTATGAATGTTTCTCTGTCTGTGTGTCTATCTCTGTGTGTGTGTGTGTGTATGTCTGTGCATATGTGTTTGTATGTGTGTGTGTGTCTGTATATGTGTGTCTGTATATATGTGTGTGTGTGTGTGTTTGTATGTATGTGTCTGTATGTATGTGTGTTTGTATGTATGTGTGCTTGTATGTATGTGTGTTTGTATATTTGTATGTATGTATGTATGTGTGTGTATATATGTGTCTGTAAGTATGTGTGTTTGTATGTGTGTCTGTATATATGTGTCTCTGTGTGTGTTTGTATGTATGTGTGTCTATATATATATGTCTCTGTGTGTGTTTGTGTGTATGTGTATGTATGTGTGTTTGTATGTGTGTGTGTGTGTGTACAGTGGCGTATATACAGGGGTCACAGGTGCCCACTGCCATGTGTTGTGGCCCAGCCTGCGTGGTGTAACCACGGAGGGGGCCCACGGATCAGTTTTCGCACTGGGACCCCATGGATTGTGCGTACGCCACATTGTCTTAGCCTTTTTACACTGCAGCCATATAACTTAATTTGTTCACGATGGTCCATATATGGTCTTGTCTGAGACTAGTAGGAGGCTTACCTCTGGACAGCAACTATTATTTGCAGCTGCTGCCACCATTAACCCCATGGGGGCCAGTGCTTTTGCTTGCTTATGGGAGGCAAGGCCAATTTCTTATTTTACATCATAGTCCTAAAACTGTATTCATTTTACCTAAGGAACCCAAGAAGAGATAGTCATTTATTTTGTTTATATGTATATATACTTAATTCATAATTTAATATAAAATAAAAAAAGGGAAAACATACATGGTAATAATTGTAGCACATCATTTAATTTATATTTTTCAGTACATCGGGTACATTTGGTAAATATCTCATTGCCTCCATGTATACTTTTGCCACGTTTTTGTGAAGTTACAAAGACAATTTTCATATTTGCAATTTTGACATATAAACTTGCTGGGACCATGCCTAATTGGGGGCATTTAAAGTCGTGCATACTCACATTACTCCATAATGCATACTGCTTGCAAAATTACAAACACAAGGGTATCTCAAAAAGTGTATTCTGTGCCATTGCCACCTAAATTTCTTTAAAAATTTCCCTTGCATTTTTTACATGCACATTGCATTTTAACGCATGCTACTATAGTAAAAATCCCAACGAGTCCTTACATTGTGCTTAGGTAAAGAGTATAGAAATAACAGTCTACAAAACATTGAAGCAGGAGATCCAAATCCTTAGGCATTCCCAATAATATGTTTAGACTCACTGTAACTCACCCGACACTGTGCTAATTTGAATTATGCCATTGATCATCCAGTGTAAAAACTTTGGCACTATTGTGAGAATGCTGTCCAAATAATTTACCAATTTACCCTTCTGTTTGAGGTGTTCCATTAACAGTTTTAACATGTCAGTGAAATATCAAGGTGCAAAGAAAGACAGAAAATCAATCACAATACTCCACTGATTTCCTTTGTCTTGAAATTAAAGGATTTGTTAATGAATCAATAAGGAAAGCAAGATATTTTTGTTCAGTTTTTCTGTTGATGAATCAATAAAGAAAAAAAGATAATTATTTTTTCTGATCTAATTTTGTTATCCAGTTTGTTGCCATGTGTAACGGCACCTCGGGCATAAAAGGGTTAAACTGTCGTTTAGAAAATCTTCCCCTTCCAGAGATACAGGCACAGCTACTGCAGAACACCAAACTCCCGAACTGGATACAAGGGAATGCTCCAAACTCCTGAACTGCATACAAAATAGCACTCCAAACTACCGAACTGGAACCTCACGAATAGCTGCTAGCAGACGAACAGGAAAAGCACCCAAGCGGCTTACACTCCTGGCAATCAGTCTCTAACAGCATAAAGTAAATCCCCCCAAAGACGAGACAGAGCTCCGTGTTGAGGGTCAAGCAGTAGTCTGATTTATTCAGGGCTACCTGCCCAGTATTTATGCAGGTCTCCCACCTGGTGGACACTCCCCTAGGGGACCAGATGGAAGACTGTAACACAGACAGACATGTATCACATTCAGACACACAGAAGTAAAACATCCCCACAATGCATCCTATTTTCCCTCCGTCTATCCTGGAGATAATTGGGAAGTAATCCAATTATCTCCCAGGACAGAGGCAAAACTCCATTATACACGTGGGGACACAAAGACAGTAAAATACATTAAAACATACAGTGTTACATTTAATACATAAAATCCATACATGTCACATATCCCCAGATAGCTGGGATCTGAGCGCACATAACTACCGAATCGCGCTCAGATCCTATACACACAGTTCAATTGCCATGGAGCCAAAGTATTTAATTACACAAATAGGCTCCATGGCATAGCTATCTGGGTTAACATATTCACATAGAAAAAGTCCTGATCAATCCAGGGTTTGTCTAAACAGCCACGAATAGAAGCAGGGAAGTTTGGAGGCTCAGCGGTGCCTGCACGTAAAAGTGTCCGCTTTTAGTGCACTGATTCCAGGCTGAGCACCGCTGGCCGTCCGTGGAGCTCCATAACACCGCCACCTAGCGGTCGCTCAGTGTAACCGCGGCCACCCAGTAATAGTCAATTAAGCTGCGGTTAACCGCAGCTACTGGGTGGTCAATTGACTGCAAACGCCAGCTTCAGGGAGGTGAATTGAAGGCACACGCCAGTTTCCCGGTGGTCGCGCCTTCGGTATTTTGTTCGGTAGATAAAATCTACTGAACGCCCTGGCAGAAAGGCATGAATAAGCCTTTCTGCAGGGAAAATAAAGTATGTTAAAAGTCCGGTCCATAGTTTAAAGCAAGCAGGTGGGCAACTAGGCTCCTCCAATGCAATGTGGCGAGATTGTTCTTGTCACACCATGCATAAATCTTTTTATATTAGCAAAGAAATTCACTCCACTTTGAAGTGTCTGTGTATCACACATGTATTCTGATATACACAGGCATTACTTGTTATATTGAGTTGTCTTTCTTTTGAATTAAATATAGATTGCTCATATAACCTGGTGCAGATAGGGGAACCTCTACAATAGTG
This sequence comes from Pelobates cultripes, assembly GCA_933207985.1. Lineage (NCBI taxonomy): Eukaryota > Metazoa > Chordata > Amphibia > Anura > Pelobatidae > Pelobates > Pelobates cultripes. The sequence goes on along the minus strand of OW240916.1, from coordinate 147,780,321 downwards.
CCCTTCAGCTGCATATATTATTTCATAATTTATTATTCTCCATTTCTTCCCTTATGAATCTGAGGAATTGATCTGAGATGATTTGTAACTATTTCATCAAAAGGTGATCAAATATGCACACTAATCTTCCTGGGAAAGAAGATAGATGTTGAGGATCAATACTTACTTTAGGTGCTATTTGACTTCGCACAGGCTTGTCCTCCTATAGATGTCCAGGACCTTCCCCTTTGGAAGAATAAAGGAGCTACACATTTGCTTTCATTCTCCTCAGGCAAAAAAGAAAAGATGACTTAGAACTGTCTCTGAACATCTAGATAACTTTTACTGGAAAAGCAGAGCGTTGCTCTAGTTTTACAATTTTACAATAGGTGCATTTCCTGAACACCTTTGGGTCACAGCCAACAGATCAACTTTTAACTAATTAGTGATTGCTTTCTAATCCAAATCATGTTTTTGCTTAAGGTTTCAATGATCTTGTAGAGTCTTTCAGAATCGAAACAATCAAACTAGGGTAATTTGTGTACATTGCATTGACGGTATTATTTTAGTACAATGTTCAAGGTATTACACACATTATTAAAAGATGGTCTCTGTCATCCTTGTTCTAGTTTTTTTCTGAAGGTTCTAATGAGGTACTTTGAAATACTAATTTCTATTTGCTTTACACATGACTCAGGTGCAGGATATGTGGATCTTCATATCGATCCCTTAAAGACAGAACAAGGGTTTCCCATTTTGTCTAAAATTGTATCTTTTATCAGAGAATACCTATCTTACTAACTGAAAAATAACACTTACCAGATATAGATTCTCAGACTGTATCGCCATCTCCTTTATTGCAGATTCTGTTTAATAGGTTAAATTAACTCTTGTTTTCCTTATCTTAGGGTTTTAACCAAGTACCCTACAGGAAACTCTTCTAAAGCAGAGGGACTTGAGCATTATTTGTGTCCATGTGAATTAATCTGTTCCACATAAAAAATCAGTATAGGACAGTATTACTTTTAGTCTTGGAAGTGTGTCTAAATCAGAATTAACTAAGAACCTGAAAATGTCTAACTTCAGAGAGGATCAGTTCCAGATGGTTCAATACAAAATCAATTTTTTGAGCAAAAGTGTTAAACATTAGTTTCACACAACCAAGGGGAGTTACTTGGCTATAAAAAAAAAAAAAAACCTTGGGTTTGAGCCCATAAATAAATGGGTGACTCTCTTCCTAAAGAGTCTTAAATGTGCCTGGCTTGCATGGTTGATTTTATCAGCCATATCTGTCTTGTAGCCACATTGGCTTAATTTCTGCTCTCAAAAATAATAAAAAAAAATATGAATAAATCAGTAAATAGGCACAAAAAAAAAAGGCAAGTGCAAGAACGTTGATATGAGACTGGCATATAGAAAAATACTCTGTGGATTCTAGCAATCATTCCAGATTTCCCAACTGTCAGGAAAACAAAAACTGCAGATAGTGGCAAAAATTAAAGTGAAAGCTGCCTAGAAATAATAAGAAAATATAACAAGAAATATGTTATTTAACCTACGGTGGAATTAGTGGTGTAAAAGGAGGTTACATTTCTGAACATTTTTGAACATTAAATCTGCTTCTAAAGGATAGCAGTAAACACTGCTAAATTTTAATGTTATATTTAAAATGTTTTGAGCATGAATATGAGACAATAACAGATTTTATTAAAGATATAATTAAAACAAAATGAAAAAAACTCTTTAATAATCTTCTCCCTCTGTCCTGTTTGTGATCCTATGCCCAGTTTCTGATACCCCTTCCTTTTGCGAGATGCTGTTTATTATCATTCATGTCAATCTTGTCGTCTTTTGTACAGTTTTTTAGCCCATTGATCCCCTGTCTTTTCTGTAACCCCTTTCATCTCCTGATGTCTTATCTGTCCCCTGTTTGTGTCTTGAGTGCACGCTCTTTGGAATGCATGTCCTGAAAACACTACAGAATGTATTCCTCTGCCCTCACCATGTACACTTGGTAGCATCAAGTATGCTGAGTGTTTACAGGAATCATGCAATCAAGAGAAACCCTGAAATAGAAATAGAAACTTGGCCTGCATTAAGGTTTTACTTGGCACACACCTCAAATGGCTTGTACACATGTATGGGAGATAAGAAAGTTCACTGGCTTGTTGGTTTAAAACTCCTTAAGTCACTGCATTTATTTTTATGGTGACAATATTTTTAATGCAATTTTCAGTACACACCATAAACTATTTCATGCTCTTCACAGGTTTCTTTATAAATATATGTGTCTTGCACTTTCCCCACAATCTAAGATCTTAGATAAACTAACTCTTCAATGAAGAGTCACTTCAGAGAGAAGTGAGACGGATATACACCATCTACAAGGTGATCAAAGGCACCAGAACAGAATTTCAGATACAGCACCTGCGACTACTCTCATTCTTACATCTCATCTGTCGTTTCAAAAAAAGCAATGCGTGACTTTCATCCTGGCAAACGTTGCATCAGAAGTCTTGGACTAAGTTGTTTATGTAAGCATTTGGATGCTAGAAACAAGGTGATATAGAAAAAGTCAAAACAAATATGATTAAGGAATCGTATTACTTCAGAAACAAAATGTTTATACAACATAGAAGCTTAGTGATGTTAAATGCTACAAAATATGTTTTGTTATTTACACTAGAAATTTAAAATTATCTTAAATAAAAGATAAAAACCATGAAAGACAAAGAGACAGTTAGACATTAAAGACAGTCAATCAGATCAGAAAAAATATATATATGATAGGCCAAAAAGAGAAAAATAACTTAAAAAGAAAGACAAGAGAGGGAAATACAAGACAGACAGACAAATATACAGATAATCTTAGGGCAAATCTGGAGAGACAGGACTATATGACATGAAGACTGATGTACTCAAAAAGAAACAAGTACAGAGTTTGACAGTAAAAGATACACAAGAAATATTTTTAGACAAGCAACAGAAACTTGAAAAATAAAAAAATTATATAGACTGGGGCAAACATGATTAAGAAACATGACAAAAACATAGACAAAGAAACATAAATAAAGAACAGTAAGAGACAAAGAGAGGCAGGCTATATCTATCTATCTATCTATCTATCTATCTATCTATCAGATTTCTCTTTATACAGCGATGACTTAACTATTGAACCCACTTGTTTCCTTGAGTTCGGTACTGTTAAACTAGCGAACTCAGACCACCCCCCCGGCTTGTTAACTTCACAGAATACTTAACTTGAGTGTTCTCTCTGGGTGGCCGCCATTTTCATAACCCGAAAAACGTGCTCCAGTGAATTGCGGCCATTTTGTCTCCCAAATGAAGGCAGTGGTACCTGGTGGCCGAGTGCGTGGAACTTTACTTCGGAAACTTTGCCTTGCAAACCCCTGGAAAATGGCACCTCTGCCTACACCGTCCCCAGACAAGCCAGTCTACAGACAAGGCCAATACTTTTCCGAATGGGGAGACCATTCACTCCCTATGAGCCAGGGGGGCCTTTGTTTACAAGCGAATAGGAACTCCCTAAAGTTGAAACTTTACCCCAGTGGCGGTTTGGCTATATTACATGGATCTAAGGTCTATTTGGACAACTTGGGTGCTCAGATTTGGGCTATCCGGGGATACCATGCTTAAGGGGGTTCCTATCTGTTCTATATGTGTTTTGGGTAGGGGCAGTTTGACATACAGTGACACAAGCAGACTGACACATACCCATGTAGACTGATATACACATACTGACAAATGCAGACTGACACACACACACTGACCCATGCAGACTGACACACACGCACTGACCCATGTAGACTAACACACACCCATCTACTGACCCATGCAGACTGACACACACGTACTGACACACACAGACTGAGCACATGTACTGACACACGCAGACTTACGCACACACACTGATCCATGCAGACTGACGCTCACACTGACCCATGCAAACTGACACACACTGACTTATGCAGAGTGAAGCACACACACACTGATGAATGCAGACTGACACGTGCACACACAGATGAATGCAGACACACATACTGGTCCATGCAGACACATACACTATGCACTGGCACACACTGATACATACAGACACACACACACGCACAATGATGCATACAGACATACACTGACCCATACAGACACACACTTACCCATACAGACCCACTCTGATCCATGCAGACACTCTCTGACCCATGCAGAGACACACTGACCCATGCAGACACACACTGATCCATAAAGACACACACTGAATCACACAGACACACATATACAAACACACAATGACCCATACAGACACATACATACAGTCACACACTGACCCATGCAGACACGCACACTAACCCAAGCAGACTGACATATAAAAACACAAATTCTTTGAAACACATATTGTGATGTCCCATTGACCCATTTACCTTCATTGTATAAATGTCTTTGCTTTTCGTGTCTTACTGGCAGCTTCCCTGCACCTGGTCACCTTCACTCTGTCTCGGCCATGCTATGCTTCCGCCCACTTGACCCCACTTACAGGGCAATGGGCAGGAGCGAGAAATTGAAGTGCCCTCGTGCTGCTGCGGCAATGGGAGTCTTTGTGGGGGGCCTAGCTGAGATGACTAAGGTTGATGCTGATGGACCAGTGTTATACCGGGCACTAGTCAGCAGCCATGTAAGTGCTCCTTAGTGCCCGGTAACATGGCCAGTGGCATGATTTGCATAATTACTCCAACATAAAAGGGTTGCCAAATGAGCAGAGCAGTAAAGGTTTTCCCGGCGCCCCCCTTTAAGCAGCCTCTTAGCGGCCGCCTAATTGTCTTATAGGAAGCGCCGGCCCTGGTTGGGGTTTTTTTTATTATAAAATATTGTACCTCTAGTGCCTGGGAGATAATTTGTTTATGCAAAAATACATACACTTATCAAACAGACACAGAGATGCCTGGGCGGGGGTACTATTGTAATGTATGGAGACCCAGTGCTAGGGGTGTGTGTATATAGGCAAGCAACTTGGCCTTAATAAAACAATCCTTGAACCCAATATGACTGGTTGCGTCCAATATATTGGGGAAATTTCTATACGGAGTCTGAGAACTATAATCACTACCAAGCACATCTGGAACTAGGACTAGCGGAGGAAATCAGGATGACATTAGCCTAGCAACCTTGACACTAAGATAGAAAAAATTAATTTAATCTGCCCTCTAGGAATCCATTTAAATGGATTCAAAGCCCTGAAAATCTATCACAGAGACCACCTCATTTACTAGTAAATACAAATCTCAAACCACTGACCTATAGGCCATTTGCAGCCCCTTAACCACCTTCTTAAAAATCATAATGGCCGTTCAGACACCAGACATTGCTAGGTAGCCTGTGTTCAACTGCCTATCCCTGGTCTGGGAGTATGAATCTGTGTGCCTATGTGTGTGGTTCATGAGTAGAGATCAGCAGCCCAGTGTCAGATTATGTTTTGGCTAGTGTAGTGGCGGATCCAGAGCCTGATCTCGGGAGGGGCACTTGTAGATTATTTAAAGATATAATGCAGACACAATAACCACTACAGCTCAGTGTAGTGGTTATGGTGTCTATAGTGCCGGGACCCCCTCCCAGAGTAAGTAGTCAAACTGTTTAAGAACAGTTTGACAACTTACCTGAGGTCTGCTGGGAAATGGGGCTGTAGTAGTGCATAGGAGCAGTAGTGTGTGTGAGTGGTGCAATGTGTAAGGGGTGCAGTGTGTGTGTGAGGGGGACAGTGTGTGAGCGTGTGTGAGAGTGGCAGTGTATGTCAGGGATGCAGTGTATGTGTGGGACAGTATGTGTGTGTAACAGTTGCAGTGTGTGTGTGAGTGTGGGCAATGTGTGTGTATGGGGCAGTGTATGGGGCAGTGTGTGTGTATGGGGGGCAGTGTGTGTGTATGAGGGGGCAGTGGGGGCAGTGTGTGTGTATGGGGGCAGTACGGTCTATGGGGGTCAGTGTGTGTATGGGGGGCAGTATCGGGGGCAGTGTGTGTGTATGGGCGGCAGTGTGTGTGTATGGGGGGCAGTGTGTGTGTATGGGGGCAGTGTGTGTGTGTGTGATATAAGGGTATGGGGGCTTTTTTTTTTTAAATATATTTTTTTTATTTAAATAAATATTCTATGTCCCCCCCTCCCTTCTTACCTTTACTGGGAGGAGGGGGACATTTCCCTGGTGGTCTGGTGGAGGATTCATTGGTGGTCCCAGTGGGGAGAGTGAACTCTAGCCCACGCTCCCGGGCTAGAGTTCACTCTCGCGAGATTTGGAGTGTTGCCGTGGTAACCGCGGCAACGCTCCAAATCTCGCGAGAGGAGGACCCGGAGGAGCTGCAGCCTGAGCTCCGGGTCCTCCCTCTCACTCCCTCTCCCCTGCCGGCTGCCAGCACGGACCGGGGAGGGAGAGCTCTGATCTCCCCTCCGGTCCGCAGGCACATTGCAGGGCTGGCAGGGGAGGGAGAGGGAGACCGTCGGTATTCTCAGGGGGGGGCAATTGCCCCGTTGCCCCCCCTGGATCCGCCACTGGGCTAGTGGCCCTCAGGTAAATCGAGTTTGAGACACCAAGTCATAGTATCATATTGAAATTTGCCAAAAGCATTAAATCCATTGAAAACAAAAACATTTCTCTTACTACTCTTAAGCAAATGTTATACACCAGACTGACTGATTAAAGCTTTAACATAATTACATCAGATCAATAGGTAATTAATCCATAGTCTGAACATGTCCTGTTTATCACAATGAACAAAAGGAAGTACACCTGATAAATAGATTAATAAATGCAATCTTTATTGCTCAAATAAACAATATAGAATAGTGAAATAGTAAACAAAATAATGACAAAGGCGTCAACAACAAAATACATGCACTCAGGGGATAGCAACGCCATGGTTTTGGTGCTAAAACATTGCATATATACAAGCATATAGAAAAGTCTCAAATTAGCGTGTTGTAATTTCAAACCACCATGGATCCTGGTGTCACACTAAAAAATATAGTGTACAAAAGAAGGTGCAGAATGTTCCATATTCCATATACAAAATATAATTCTATTGCATTTAACACCGAATCCACAGAGATTTTGGCCAGTAAGAATCGAAGAGTGTCCATGCTCCTCCCCTTCTAATTACATTGACTGACAGCTGGCTTTTTGTGGCATGGGAACCATGTGGTTTACCGATGTCATCACAGACTATACGGTTAACGTGGTCCGCTATGCCAAAAGTCCAATATTTACCAGCGGAGTGTATGAAAATGATTAATTGGCAGGTTAATTGGTAATTCATCACCTAAAATTGGATCCTGTAAAAGAACAATCTAGTGCTTTTTAAACATTTGTTTTGTAAAAAGTTATGTATTATGGCCATTAAATTGTGTAATAAAAGAATATTGGAAAGCTTCCTTGTAGTTAATTTAAATCCTATTGTTTAATTATTATTATTATTATTGCCATTTATATAGTGCCAACAGATTCCGTAGCGCTTTACAATATTATGAGAGGGGGGATGTAACAATAAATAGGACAATTACAAGAAAACTTACAGGAATATAGTTCATCTCTAGATTTCATCCTATCTTTTTAATAGTTTTCTATTCCTGTCATTATTTTCCCACTTGCTTCTTTTGAATTATTGTTCAATTACTTTGAACAATTTCTCCTTATCCTGACTATCTGATTCTTAGGTATTGTGCGTAACTATAGTTTATAGTGATTGCTTTTGAAGTGGACATAATTATTACTGTTAGTGGCAGGTAGAAACCAACAGGCAATTTGTAGGGTGCAAATTTAAAAATGTATTGTGGTCAAAATAATTATTTATGGGTTTGAAACAACACTTATACTGAATGTTTTCTCCATTTATGAATAATGTCAAATCTAAAGATTTATCTTAGTATTATAAAAGTCCATTGTAATATTTAAATTGTAATGACTGGAGTTTAAATGTCCCAAAAAGTCCAGGAAACTGTCATGCCCTACTCTTCAAATAAGAATCACTCAATGAAGTGCTGACATAGGACCAGGTTCACCTCCCATGGGTGTTCCAACTAGACATAATAGTCTTCAAACTTATTCACCTAAATGTTGGCATGACTAGGGGCAAACCTAGTCCCCATGGTGGTTCCCACTTCCTGTAAAAATATTGTCCATTAAAGAAAAAAGTTATGTTTCAAAATAATGTTTCAAAATAAACTCAACTGATTTCATACAAAACTCCCTCATTAATTTTGATATATTCAAAACTCTCATCATTATACTTTCCCCGTCCAAGAGACCCCTATTATGGGGAATCACAAAGCATAGAGAGGAGAAGTCCTGGAATGCTTATCAATAATCTCGTCTCCTTTCCACATTATTTAATACCTGTTGTGACGGAGCTCCAGTACTCCAACTGAGTACCTCCGCCAAGTCTGCTTCCCCATAGCTATCAGGGACCCTGGAGCACTTCAGACCTATCTGCTGAGGCTGGACTGGGATCACTGAGAGCCTTTTGTCACACTGGACCAGGCTACGGTGATTATAGCCCTGGATACACTTTCCATCAGCAGATTATATTCCTTTCCCCATACACCAGACAACACTTGGTGAAGGTTAAAACAGCAGCTAACTTTAACAGACATAGCACACATATTTTAAACTCTCAACAGCCTCATTTACATACAATAGGGTGCATAGAGTACTATAGTACAAGGAAGGGTGGGGTCAGACAATAGCAAGGGCTAATGGTACAGGGCATGATCTGACAGGCGAAATTCAGCTTACCCAGGCAGCGGATGCAGGCTCCGCAGTTGGATCTCACACAGCCCTAGGGCTCAATCTCATCCAAGGGCAAACCATTTTCCACTGCCACAGAATCAATATCGATGCCCAAGAATCTGAGACACATGACCAGACCCACCATTTTGTTGTGGGCCAATGGGATGCTAAAGCGTCGAAAAACATCCCCCAAGACCCACAGCAGCAGCGCACAGGCAGTAAAGGGGGGTCGCTAAAGGGATCCGCCATGTGACCCAGAGACACCTCCTGGCCGAGCTTCTCCCGAACCACATGCGGGAAATCCCGGTTCCAAACCAGTAGCGAAGGGGGGGCGACAAGTGAAAGGAATCCAGAAACCGTGATCAAAGCTGTCCAACAGACATTGACTGCCCGACGATTCCAATAACTGGCGAGCCACGGGTGCAATGCATTTACGACCACTGACATCGTCGCCTTTGACCCCAGATCCCCTTTTTCGACAGCTTTTCCCTGCTTGAAACACCAGGAGACGGGATGAGCACCCATGCAGGTGGAACATTCGTGCTTGAAATGGCACGAGGCTCCCCATTTGCAATGACTGTCATTAAATTTCCAACAACAGCCTGGCCTCTGTTGCGCAGCCGGTGAGGTGGAGGATCCCCCTCCACCAGCACCCCCAAGAAAGGACAAGAAACCACTCTACTGTGGTGCCAGGCGGGTCATAATGGACAGCCAGAGGCCAATGTCCATCTGGTCCCTGGAAATTGAGGGGTGCACCGCTAACCATTGACGAACTTGCTCGTCATACTTCCACCAGCCCAGCCCACCATAGCTACAATTGTTCCAAATGGTGTCCTGGTAGCAGAACAATGTGGAGCACTTCTGTGGAGCCTTTTCCCCAATGACAGTAGCCAGTACAGAAAAGGCGCAAATCCAATTTCCGAAAGTCTTGGGGATCTTTCGGTAACAGTATTTTTTTTATCTTTCTCTGATTCCTTGCTGTCCTTCTCCACTAGCAGAGGAGACTCCTCCATTGGCAGGAGGGAGAAAATCTCGACAAATTCTCCCCTTTTCCCTAACTTCCTGCTTTAGGTGCAAACCCAGAGGCCCGGACCAACACATATAAGCAGACCCCGCACCCCTGTCAGAAACAACCAGAGAGTCACTCGTCGCCGGGGAAACCTCAACGGCGCCGACTACCACGCCGACAACAGCAAGTGCGGTGGTACCCGACACGGCAGAAGGACCCCCCGGCCGACCCTTGTCCCCAGAGGACATACCAGAAGCTGGATAGGACCCCCCTCAACCCCTAACAGTGGCACAGCCATGCCCGGCGTGGCCCTGTGGGACCCACTCACCACCACCGGCACGTCACAGGTCCTCCATCGTACTGACCGCATGGCGCCCAGTAAGGACCGTCTTCTTGTGCCCCTGGCACATTGTCTATTGCTGGGGGGGGCACACTGGAGACTGCGGGTGGAGCAGGCTGTGTGTCGGATGGAGCAGACATGTGGGCCTGGCAGTGCCTCGGGCCCGTGCTCCGGCTCCGATAACGGGCAAGAGGCACCATATCAGGACTTAGGCGAGCAGGTGGACGGGAGCACTGGCCTGTGCTCATGCAACCTACAGGGGCTGTGGCAGCATGGAAAGCCGCAGCAGAGGCCTGGCCGTGGGGGGAACCACACCGGCGGCCAAACCAGGCTGGAGGTGAGCAAATTGCTCACAGAGATGCCTACCTCCATCCAAGACAGCTGAAGCTCTGAGGGCAGACAGGATTGCTTCCACATCCATCTTCAAGCAGAAAGTTTCCATGGCCCAGGACAAATAGGAGCAACAGAGTAAGGGTAAGTTGTTTGCTGGTCTGTCTCCCAAGAGGCACTGAGGTAAGATGATCCCTACACTACTCCCAAACACAAAACCACTCCCGTACACACATACAACAAACCACAAGCATCCATCCCCACACTCATACATGTGCCCTTGTCTGCTTAGCTGTGCTATCTCCCCAGGGCCTGCATTTAAAATGTGCATTTTAATGGTAATGTTCTAAATGTGTACTCTTGTACATTCCACAAAAAAATAAGCATTTTTTTTTCTGAAAGATGTATAATTGTCAAATTTAGCTACTGACATTGACAAGACATCTGAATTGGATTTATCACATATATTCTAGCTCAATACCTGGAGTGGAACTATACAAAAAAAGCGTTTTATTATTTAAAGAATCAACAGAATTAACAACTGATTAGCAAAATGTAGCACCTAAAAGCCAAGCTATTTTTTCAGGCTTGGCACCCTAACTCGAATTTATTTAAATTAGAATTTTAGCTATCTCTATGTGAAAAAGAGCTGCAGCACCAGCTGTTGCTGGATAGCAAATCATATTATATTGTTCAAGGCATTGGATTGCTGAGACTTTTGAGAACTACAGTCCAGAAGCATAGATCCATTGTACAGCGCTACGGAATCTGATGGCGCTATATAAATATAAAATAATAATAATAATAATATACGAGTTGCAGTTTGACACTTAAGTTATAAATAAATCATTTAGTTTGTTCTACTTTAAATAATCCTGCCAAAAAAGTAACACATTTGTTCTTTTTGCTTTATTTGATTTATTAACATCAATTAACATCTGCGTGACTATATGAACATAAGGAAAATTCAGAAAATTACAATTTGCCCTGAAATCACTGTTTGCCAATTATGAAAAGTCATTCTTTTCAGAACAGATGTTTTTATTTGCAGCATATGCGTTTTATGTGTGAAAAATGTTCAAATATTCACTGCAAAAATGGCACAAGAAACACAAATGAGTGTTTCTGTGTATTACCAACCATAATTTTGTTAGTTTCTTGAATAGCTTTGTTTTAACCCGTACCCTACCGTGCACTATTTTGAATGAAAAAAATAGCATAGCATGTATTTTAATCAAGGGATGCACAGCTAGCATATAGACATAAAATAGAACAACAATTATGTGTATATGTTGATTTACAGACAAATGTAAAAATTTTAATTATGTACATTTTTACATTTTTATCTGTCACTTACACAATGTTGTTCTATAGAAAATACGGTTAAATGATATATTTCTAATATAAAGGTAGTTAAAATTCCTACATAAATCTTTAGCAGTCCTTGGACTGCTAATTTACTATGACATTGAAATGACATTAAAATAGTAGAATACATTCACTACTGACCACCTCCAAGACTTTAAGGATGATGTGACCCATTGAAACTTCCTGTACTATTTGTAAGCTGGGGGTGAGTAAACATTTTCAAATTTTCAGGGATTATATTAGGGACTAGTGTCTGCTAGCAAGATAAATGTGTTATTCTAGGGACTGATAATCATAACTAGAGTATACGTGAGTGTGAGTGAATCTTTTTCAATTAAAATTGGCAGAGGATTATCAAATAAATTAAACATTATAAAAATGCACATTTTTGGGATAATCCAAATTAATTTCTCTCACTCCTATTTCCCAAATTTTCGGGACCCACACTATCAGTATCACCCCCCTTTCCCTGAAGAACAATTGCGATTTTATTACACTTAGGAATGGAACCGGATTTTGGTTCCTGAACATGTGCATGGAAATCGTCTCCATTCAGTAGCCATGTCCTTTTGTAGTTTTCTGATCCATTTGTGTGGTCCTTAGTGTTTGATTTCATTGTTGGGTACCTTTGGCTAGTCTTATGTTTATCTTGATTAACTTTATGGGTTCCTTGACATGGCTTTATATTACACTTATTCTGTCATCTGACATCTGTTTATCTACTATTTTGCCTGATTTCTCACCTTGTTATTGACATTAGGTTAAGTTTGGCCATTCTAGGTAATATGCTGCTCTATTCCAATTTCTCTATTATCTAAGTTCTGTATGTTGAGGTTACTTCATATCCTTGACATTACAGCAGGATCGATTAAGCCAGCATGCCTAGGTCAGCACCTTACCACCTGCAAAGCATGTATGCCTCAGAGTATTCAGACTTACAGACTCTCTAGGCCAAACATGTCAGTTTGCAGACTGATCCCCTTCAAATACCAGTATTCGAAACTGTTACCACTATAGCTGAGGTAGTTGCCATGGCTGGAACATCTCTCTCAATGACTATGCTTCTTATATATGCCTTCTCTTATTAAGTGAGCAAACAGTTTGACCTTTTTCCAACTCATTTTCTTTAAACAGGGAACAACTGGTGATATTAAATTGGTTACATTAAATGGAAAGCCTTGACGTGGAAATATTTACAACTACAATAAATTAATTTCTATATTTAAATAGTATTTGATCCTCCAAGTAGAGTTAATAGTCATGTCAAGGCCTCCTTGCACATTATTGTTCATTCAATGATTGTACGATATAATTTAACTCATGCTGCTGAGGTTAATTGGAATCATAATACATTGGTAGTATTTTTTTCCAAAGGTTTCTCAGAGGCTAACAAAGAAGTTAGCAGATATTAGAAGAAGGGATTTACGTATAGATTTACTTATAGACTTATGAGAGATACAGGGGAAAATACTTATGGCAGATATAGGTTTACTGTATACTGTAATACTATTAAAAGCATGTTCCAATGTATTTCCATTATCCCTGTCCCCTGCTGAAAGCACCAAATATCCCTATATGTACCTTTGCCAGGTATATATGGACATTGAAGGGGCACATTTGAGACACAGCCATTCCAGTTTTTTTCAAACTTTGAATTTTTGCGCTGTGTCCATGTCCCGTTTTGGAGTATTTTAGCAGGATGCTTATTCCAACTACCCCATAAAGGCATACCATTTCGTAAAGAAGACACCCCAGGGTATTTCAAAAGGCATATTTTGAACCTTAGCATGAGATCATTTTTCCGCTAGCTTGTACCATGTGTAGTGGTAATAAGCATTTTTTCTGCCAAAGTGAGTTTGCATAGCATATTTTGTAAACCTTATGTGTCCTACGGCTGTATAACACTTCATATGTTGCTCAGCTATGTTGTCTGAGTACAGCACAGTAACTTTGCCAGGTATATGTGGAAGGTGAAGGGGCACATTTCACACCCAGCCATTCACTTTTTTTCTAACTTCGAAGTTTTACACTGTGTCCATGTTCCACCTTGGAGTAGTTTAGCTGGTTTGTTATTCAAACTACTTCACAAAAGCATACAATTTTTTAAAGAATACACCCTGGGGTATTTCAAAAGGCATATTTTGAACCTTAGCATGGGATCATATTTCCACTAGTTTGTTCCAGGTGTAATGGTAATGAACATTTTTAAATGTATTTCTTTTACTCTTTTAATTTTTTTTCACTTTTTAAAACTTGTTTTTAAACTTTTGTTTTACTTATTATTTTTTATTAACTTTTTAAAACTTTCTTAAAACTTTTTTTTACACTTTTTATAAACTATATAACTCCCCCCCACCCCAGCAAGCAAAATATATAACTTTAAAATATTTAAATTAAAATACAATTAAAAATACAAGTATAAATCTAAAAACAAAATAAAATAAATTACAAATGTAGTTGGATCTTCAGAGATGCGTTTCACTTATATGGATAGGCTTTTTCAATCGGTCGTGCTGCTAGTTCCGGGTTCTCCTGTTTAAAGGGTATTTCGGGTCCTCCCCTTGTGCCGCTTCTCCAGTCCCTGTGGTTAATTAATTTGTTACCTCCTACTTCATCATCCGTCTCCGTTTTCATAATCATCATGTTGTCATTTTCGGATTTCAAACGGAACTACAGCGCCCATAGTCCTTTGCGCTTGTACGTTCTGTATTTGGCATGATAATATTGCACGAAAGTCCATTCATATTAGGATAGATTGAAGAGAGAGATATCTATACACAGACATCATTAATTTCCACATTGTTGTTGCTCAGAATAGGTTATAGTATTTGTATTTAGGGCAAATGTGACTTGTAAGCCTTCTAGTAATATTGGAATAAGATAACTTATGCTCATTTTATTTCTAGCCTTCTGATAATATTTAAATAAAGTAACTTGTACCCATTTTGTTTCTAATGTCTAATAGAGTGTATAAAGGACATATTCAAGATTATAAACAATTAAAATGAATGAATAAAAATGAATATCTAACTAACAAATATAGATAAAAATATTTAAATTTTCAGATGTTAATGTTTACAGATTCAGTTTATCTTTTATATTTGAATAAGTGTAGATTAAAATATATTTTAAGAATCAATCTTTTATAATAAAATAATAAAATAATAATAAGTAAAACAAAACAAAAGAAAAGGGAAATCACAAAAAATGTCAGAGTTCGAAATCCACATTTAGACCAAGTGGCGTTAGTGTATGCAGGTCAAATATCTACCGCATCTCTGTCTGGCCCAATTTTTTTATTAGGTCTTCCCCTCTCCAATTTGTTGTAACTTTTTGGATTGCTAAGAAGGTTAGACATTTTGAGTCATAGTTGGGATTCTGTTTGAAATGCAACTAGACATTGTGTTGTACGAACCCTTTCTTGATATTCCTTATGTGCTCGTTAATTCTTACATACAAGGATCTTTTGGTCCTGCCTACATAATATAGATTACATGTACACAAGTAAATTACTTGTTTTGTGTGGCAAGTAATCAGATTTTCTATTATATATTCCTTTTGTCCATGGGGGTTTTTGAATGCGGTTATATGTCTTTTTTTGCTCAGAGTTTGTCGGCAAGCTATACGTACACCAAATCCGAAAAAAATGTCCTTATGGAGAAATGTTTTATGTTCTCTTTCTTTCGTGTGATTATTAATAAGTTTAGTGGATAAATTTGGAGCTCCTCTAAATATAATTGTAGGTTTATCAGATAATAGGTTATATAATAATGGGTCCCCTCTTAGAATGGGCCAAAACCTGTTTATGATCCTTTTTATTTCCCTATTCTTTGAATTAAAAAAATAAAAGGTATATTGGATATGGAGTTCTTGTTTTTTACTTTACACTCCAAGAGTTTTGATCTATCCTTTATTTTAATTTCCTCTATTTTTTTTTGGAGAATATTTTCTTTATATCCCTTCTCAAAAAAGCAATTTTTCAATCTATCTACTTGGATGTCATACTTTTTTTCAGTTCCTTCGAATTTGAAGGAATTGCGATTTTGGTACATTTAATAGCCACGGCGAGAAATTGCAACTTTGTAAATTGATGTAAAAAAGGACTGCCTGATTTATAGAAATTACAATAACAATAAAACGTTTTTATTTTTACATGTAGTTTTCCAAAGCAAATAAGTAAGGTAGTGCAGAGTATAAAATGATTAGACCACAATATGTTACAATATGCAAGTTGTTTCTGCTACATGGACATTAATAGTTCATCACCAGATCTAGGAGCAGATGAATGTGACAAAAATGGCAAAGAATAATAATTCCTTGTTCATACTACAAGCTTATTATGCTGAGAGACTCTTGAAGATATTACGAATTTTCAATCTCTCAAACATAGCTACTTCAATCACAAATGAGCAATTCATTAGAAACGTATCAAGTTATGTCAGCATTTTGATAAGAGGTGAAGACCTCAATTTAACATTGTTGCATAAACTTTCTGAATCAGTTCCTTTTTAAAAAAAAAAAAATATTTTAAAATGTTTTTTTAACATATTCAAATATATAACATATATGCTATTTCAAAAAAAGATATACATTAATCAAAAAATATCAAAATATTACAAAATATCAAATCATTTTCATAGTGTATCCACAAATATTATTTCACTTGGAAAGCTTTTGCAACAATATTAAATCGAGGCTTATATAGTGATATAATAAAAGGCTTATATAGTGATATAATAAAAATATTTAATAATTGATAAAAATAGACATGAATGTTTTACAGAATAGTAAGAACACTTGCACATTTTAATAATTATATCATTTTATGCAATGTCAAACCAACAGGGTTTATCAACTAAACGGCAAGTTCTGGCAAAATGACAACTGATTTGTAAACTATCTCCAACTCAGATAAACTGGAGATTTTTGCAAATCTATTGTTAGCTTGTTAGAACTCTCAATGGAGTAACAGATTCCTAAACAGGTACTGCCAGAACTGCATTATGGATTTGTCATCTTGGGCATGAAAACACTGAGACATCAATAAATTAGTTGATTTCATCAAAGTGCATGCATGTACTGCAGCTGCTTGAGCAAGTTTATATCGTATTATTATATATATATTATTATTATTGTTATTATTATTATCCATGAAAGCTATACATTTTCCTGAAAACACTGTTGGGGCAACCTGCTGTTGACTTCTTTCACTTGTTTTCACCCACCACTGCTATCTGCACCACACAGGACCTTTCCTAGTCACAATAGAAAGTAATCCAGTGGGGGATTTATTAATTATAATTTTTAAGCACCAACATATTCAGTAGTGCTGTACAAAAACTGTTCTTACAAGTAGATGATTGCAATAAGATATGTTGGACGTGCAGGAACATAAAGTGGTAAGTGCACTGTTAGCTAGCGTGAGCAGAGCACTTAGAAACATAGCATGTGACGGCAGATAAGAACCATTCGACCCATTTAGTATGCCCAATATATATATATAGAGAGAGATAGAGAGAGAGAGAGTAAAAACACATGTAAACATTATTGCTACCATAACACACTGTCTGTGAAATTCATGTTTGGGAAAGAAATACTGATCTGACAAAAAATTATTTATGGAAATCTCAGAAAAAAAAGAAGCAGAAAGGATTTTACAAAACTATTGGTGAACTCACTGGCCTTCATCAATCCTTGACCAGGTACAGTACAGATGGATGGAATTTCATCAGCCTTGTAACCTTTTATTGTAGAGGGTGACCAGGTAAAATAACATCAAGATAAAAGCATATAACATTCTACTAGCGCAAAAGTAACCCAAGGGTAAGGACACACAGGTATCATTATCACTGACTAGTGATAGCGTCAATAACTAAAGAGTTGAATGTGGGAGTATACTAATAAAAAGAAATATTTGCTCTACAAAATTAACATTGTGTTCTATCACAAGGCTGCCCTAGATCATCAGCCTCAGCAACTGGTGTACTTGCAAACATTGTGGGAACAATGAATTCTCGATTGCATCAGTAAACTCTGCAGACAAATGTCAGGGTTTCTATCTGAAGCAGAAACGTAGAAAATGTGCAGCATTATAAGAAATCTAAAATCCCAAGTAAGTCTACAGATAGATTGCTGAAGTCAAAAAAGAAAATCTTGCTATTGGTGAATCGTTGAATCCAAGTACAGACCTTAATGTTGAAATGTTGGGCCTGGCCTGAGGCAAGCAGTTTATGCAAGATAGTACAGAAATATCAGGATCAATGAGCATGCACATGGAACATTTGGTTGAAATCATTGCTGTAAAGTATGTGCTACTGTTTAATCTAAAGGTTCTCAAATTTCTTGCAACAAAGACAGTGAAGGCTGAGCCAATGTGTGGTTATTTAAAGGAAACGTGGGGATGTTTTGTATGAGTTATATAATCAAATTCTCTTTGAGTACTTATAGAAAGGTTATGTATACAACATCATTCAGACATACTGGTAAATTCAAAAGATCACAATCTTTACCGTATGCATCAACACACAAATTGCTAATCTGATCAACATTACTGAGTCTACAGAACATAACGTATCACTCATAGGAAGAAAAAAATGTATTGGCTCTCTTACAGGGACATTGTAAAAAATGTTTTATGTTTTATACATCTATTTCTAAGAAGCATATAATAACTCTCTCTCTGGTCTGAAGAAAAAAAATACTGCAACACTATTTTAGAAAGATGTCAAGCACACAGAGCAAATGAATAACTGTAAGATAAAAAAACAATCAAATTTATAGATTGCTAATCAGGCATGGCTAAAACACGCTACTGATGTAAATTTAATTATTTCATTTATTCTTTACAAAATTATGGAAGGGATGAAAATTAAGAATGGTATATCCTATGTTGTTTGACAGTCCAAGACATATCTGAAAATGAAATAAATCTTGGTGTATTCACAGGCTTTTATATTAGTGGAAATAGCATTTTTGTTCCACACAGTAGAGTTTGCAAAAATAGAAAAAAATAAACACCTGCATATGGATAATTGTCAAAAAACAGCTGTGTGATGAGACCAATCTCGCCACATTGCATTGGAGAAGCCTGGTTGCTCACCTGCTGCCTTTGGACCATTGTCCCCATGTTAAAAGACTTTGTTTCGCCTGCAGAAAAGCTGTATTCGTGCTTTTCTGCCGGTTGTTTTCAATCTACCAAACAACCGCACGAATGAATAGACCACCTGGGAGCTGGAGTGTGCCGGCAATTAACCTCCCTGAAGCTTAATTGACAATTACTGGGTGGTCGCGGTTACACCTAGCCGCCACACGATGGCGGTGTTATGGAAGCTCCCCGGGTAGCCAGCGCTTGTTCTACCCAACGGCAGGACACCAAAAGCGGACACTTTTGTCTTACAAGCCCCGCTGAGGCTGGAAGTCTGCAAACCCGTTCGGGAACCGAACAACGGAGCATTCGGGACTTTTAGTGCTGCAATTGTATTCGGTGTGCAAGTACCCAGATAGCCTGCCATGGAGCCTGTTTGTGGAATTAAAGACTTTGGCTCCATGGCGATTAAACTGTATTTGTGTGGTCTGAGCACCATTCGCTTAATAATGTGCGCTCAGACCTGAGCTATCTGGGGATATGTTAAATGTATAGTTTTAATGTAATGTGTCTTACCTGGTGTATTTTAACAGTAATGCTTGTTTTAGTATCCCCACGTGCATAATGGCGATTTGCCTTTGTCTTGGAAGATAATTGAATTACTTCTCAATTATCTCCCAGGGCAGAGGGGAGGAAGCCAGGATGCATTGTTGGAATATACTGTGACTGTGTGTCCTATCTGTCTGCTTGTCTGTCCCTTGTCACAGTCTCCCATTTGGTCCCCTAGGGGAGTGTCCACCAGGTGGGAGACCTGCATAAATACTGGGCAGGTAGCCCTCATTAAACAGACCACTGCTTGACCCACAACACGGAGCCTTGTCTCGTCTTTGGGGGGATTTACTGAATGCTGATAGAGACTGATTGCTAGGAGTGTAAGCCGCTTGGATGCTTTTCCTATTCGTCTGCTAGCAGCAATTCGTATGGTTCCTGTTTGTGTGTTTGGAGTGCTATATTGGATGCCATTCGGGAGTTTGGAGCATTCACTTATTGGTGGTTCGTGTGTTTGGTGTTCTGCAGTAGCTGTGCCTGCATCTCTGGAAAGGGGGCCGATCGCCTAAACGGTTTTTACCCCTTTTGTGCAAAACGGTCCGTTACAAGCTGTAATTTCTGGGAGTGCAGCTACTTAAAATGCATTTTGGCAGCATTTTAAAAAGCTACGATCCCCGTATAGTCAAATCAAGTATAGTTTTTAAAATAGTTAATGTTAGGCTGCTATTGTTGTCCTGTCTCCTTGGCTACTGGAAGATAAACAATATGTTTAAGATACAAAAGTCGCTGCATAATGTGGGAGGAAGCATAAACCATTTGTAGCCCTACTTTCTTTGACAAAATATTAGTTTCTTTGCAAGGTGAAAATAAAAAATAGTTTTTTTAAATAAATCTGTATATATACATATTTTTTTCTTTTTTGACAATCTTTATTTTGAAAAAAAAAAAAAAAAAGAAGATACAGAAAAAAAAAGACAGCTGTTATTCACATGCATTAGTGACAAGGTCCAGGATATGCTCAAAAACCATACAGAAGTCACATCTATATTATGGTACAATTTTGATTGGTGCATTCAGCCGAATAACACTCACAAACCCCCTATATACATTTTTTCAAGTGAATTATTGAAAATAAAAAGAGAGGGATACATTTCTGACAGCTATTGCAAGTACATATATCTTAGAAACCTCCACAACTTTCAATATTGAAATTTTGAATTCTGGATTTTTCTGCTAAAGTGCCTAAAATCTTTTTTTTTCCTGACGGCAAGAAACAAAGTAGAGCTGGACGGCGATAACCGTCTTTGCTGCATGTCAACCTTCAGAGTCTATATGTGTGTAGTGTATTTAGGAAGAATGTGTTTATTAGACCCTTGCCAAGCTGGATCTACAGAAGTACTGACAAAGTGAGGATACAGTATTTTCAATGCCAACCCTGAAATTTCAGTAGTTAGACAATATTAGACATGTGCAATTCGTTTCAGTCCGAATGTGAATTCGGACGAATTTCAGGCAATTCGGACATTCGAGTACTTCCGAATGTCCGAATAGCTGAATTGCCGTATTTCCGAAGTGTCGAAGTTCCGAAGTGCCAATGTTCCAAAGTGTCAATGAACCAATCAGAGTGTTGTTATGAGTCAAATTACACAGCATGGGAAAATTCCAAAGAACTTTCCCACGCTGTGTAAAATGACACAGAGCACTCTGATTGGGTGGATTTCAAGCTAACCAATCAGAGTGCTGTGACAGTTAAATGTAGAGACTTACCTGTCAGTCTCTTCATTTACCTGTCAGAGCACTCTGATTGGATAGCTTAAACCAACCAACCAGCGTGCTCTGAGCCTAATTGCAGGGCGGGGCAAGGCTTTATAAGTTCAGTGTGCGTAGAGCCCTCCATGGGTGAAGATGGATAAAAAAATTTGCGCTCGGGTTTTTTTTTTTTTTCCAAAGTGCGTCGGTTATTATGGATTTTTATTTAGCCTTTTTTGGGGCTGAAAAAAGAAGATTTTAGAAGAAAGAAGACATCAAATGGTAAGTTGTTTTTTTTTTACAGGTATCTAGTTTATGGTTCCCCCTCATTATTTTTAGGGGTGAGGGGGGTAGGTAGGGGTTATTTATTTTGGGAGGGGGTGACTAGGGGTTTGGGGACCCCTAGTCACCTGGGGGGGTTTACATTTTTATTTAGGGCCCCACCCGCCGCTCATGGGTGGGGGCAAGGGGGGAGGACTATAGGCCCCCCCTTATTCTAACTTAGGGCCCCCACCTGCCACTCAGGGTGGGGGCAAGAGGGGAGGACTATAGGCCCCCCCTTATTCTAACTTAGGGCCCCCACCTGCCACTCAGGGTGGGGTCCAGGGGGGAGAACAATAGGTCCCCCCTTATTGATATTTAGGCCTCCACCCGCCACTCAGAGGTGGGGGCTGGGGGGAGGACAATAGGTCCCTCCCGAGTAAGCTATAGTTTGGAGCATTCCCTTATTGGCGGTTCGGGAGTTTGGTGTTCTACAGTAGCTGTGCCTGCATCTCTGAAAGGGGACGATCGCCTAAACGGTTTTAACCCCTTGTGTGCTGAAACGGTCCGTTACATATATATATATATATATATATATATACAAACATATACATATATATATATATATATATATATACACACTGTGCTAAAGGATAGCCACTCACCGGTCTTTAACATTCCAATGCTTTATTTAGTTCAGTTTAAAATAAGAGACCAATGTTTCAGTCCCCGCTCGGGACTTTCCTCAGGGTAAAACAGGACAACATCAATGTTGTCTTGTTTTACCCTGAGGAAAGTCCCGAGTGGGGACTGATAATGGTGGATTTATTTTTATTATTCATATAAATATTGAGTATTAATGAATTAATGTATCAGTGTTTGCAGTTGACACAAAACTCTCTAAAGCAGTGTTTCCCAACCCAGTCCTCAAGGCACATCTACCAGTCCAGGATTTAGGGATTACAAAGAAGATTTACAAAGAAGAAAAAAAACACCTTGGACACAACTGGGTAATCCCTAAATCCTGGACTGGTAGGTGTGCCATGAGGACTGGGTTGGGAAACACTGCTCTAAAGTAATAAAATGTGGGCAGGATATTTCTTTGCTGCAGAGGGATTTGGATTGATTCAGGGACTGGGCATTAAATGGAAGATGAAATTGAATGTAGAGAATTGCAAAGTTATGCACTTCGGGGTTAAGAATGCACAATCAATTTACACCCTAAATGGTAGTGAACTAGGGATAACTACACACGAGAAGGATTTGGGAATTGTTATAGACAAATTAAACATCAATATGCAATGTCAATCTGCAGTTGCTAAGGCCAGTAACGTTTTGTCATGTATAAATAGGGGCATAAAATTCTCGGGATGAAAATACAATTTTGCCTCTTTATAAATCGCTGGTAAGACCACACCTTGAATTTGCTGTGCAATTTTGGGCACCTGTTCTAAAGAAAGATACCATGGCACTAGAAACAGTGCAGAGACGAGCTACAAAATTGATAAAAGGAATGGAGCATTTTAGTTACGAAGAAAGGTTAAAATTTAATTTAAATCTGTTTAGTTTGGAAAAACGGCGCCTGAGAGGGGATATGATAACATTATACAAATATATTCGGGGCAGTACAAACCTTTATCTGGAAATACATTCATAAACAGGGCTATACATAGGACACAAGGTCACACATTTAGGCTGGAAGAAAGGTGATTTCCTCTGAGGCAAAGAAAAGGTTTTTTTACAGTAAGAGCAATAAGGATATGGAATTCTCTGCCTGAAGAGGCGTTTTTTTCAGAGTCTTTACAGATGTTTAAACTGCAATTGGATAAATACTTGCAAAAACATAACATACAGGGATAAAATTTCTAATTAGTGCAGTAATAGCTGCTTGATCCAAGGAGACACCTGACTGCTATTTTGGGGTCAAGAAGGAATTTTTTCCTAGTTTGTGGCAAAATTGGAAGCGCTTCAGACTAGGTTTTTTGCCTTCTTTTGGATCAACAGCAAAAACATATGTGAGGAAGGCTGAACTTGATGGCCACAAGTCTCTTTTCAGCTATGTAACTGTGTAACTTAATATGTAATGTGTAACCTAACACTATTATTATTACTATTATTATTATTGTATTTACTACTGTAACATAATTGTATGTTTTACTTTAAGAAGCACTACACTTAAAACAGCACACAGCACACTGCACAATGCTTTCACAGTTGTACAAATTATTTTTAAAAACAATTAAAACAAATTGCCACACTCTGTAAATTAAAGTTTGTGTAAGTGACACTGTGCCACTAACAGTGCCTGGGCACAGGAGTAACCTAACTAGTGTCACACAAGTATCAATGGCCCAATCTATCTCTCACTCACAGTTGTTCTAAGTGAAACTGGCACCAAGGTACAATAGAAACCTATACCGAACAGTCTCACACTAAGACACTGGCTATCTCCCACTCCCACACAGACACAACAATTGTAAGAGCAAACAATCCCTCTCTGGTGGTCGGTCAATTGCTGAAGTAAAAGTGTCTTCTAGAAGAATCCAGTTTTTATTGCTCCTCCTTTTTTAACCTCTATTGGCCACACCTCAATCTGTGCATAAAATCAACATTTAGAGGCTCTCCTCTAACCATCACTTTTTTTTTTCCATCTCTTGATTGTGCAGGAGATGCAGCTCACACCATTAGGTATACTACTTGCCCATCATAGTTATTTGCCATCCTTATTTTTTTTTAAATCAGCTTCCTCTTCATTATGTCTCCTATTTTCTGGTGTCAATAATGGAACCCTGAGTCTTGAAGTAACCCAAGATGTTTGTCTATCACGCTAGTTGTTTGCTTAGTACGGCTGCATGATGCTTCTGACATACGTAATTCAACTAAACTGCAAATAACCCACAAATTTGAAATAAAAATCACAAGTCTAAATTTTTATATATATATATATATATAAGAAGAGAAGAGAATTCTTGGCACTCACCCTTAATATTTCCAACAACTGCAACACTGCCTGGGTGCAATCCTCAGCGTTTACATATAGAAAAGGACAATATAGAAGGAGCACTCACAGGTCTTCATATAAATATTGATTTATTCCAAGTTACATGTGCAATCGACGTTTCGACCCTCACAGGGTCTTCTTCAAGATCAAATAACCAGTGAAACAGGTAAGTATATATACACAAACAAATATACATTAATAACTTACCAACAGGTGTGTGGGAAAACAAAAAACCGCCAACTATCCGAAAACCGGAAACCGGAAGTATCTCCCGTGATCATGTGATCATCTATCATAAAGTGACCAAGCTGCCTACTATGTAACCACCTATACACTATGTGAAAACGCCGGGCATCCAAAAGCCGGAAATGCCCGACGGTCACATGGTCTGGTTGCCAGGCAACATACAATCTTATCCCTGTGTGTAGCTACGTAAGTCCGACGGGCCTCCGAAACCCGGAAGTGCCCTTGCGATCACGTGATCAGGTTGCCAAGCAACCTGCAACGATGCCTATGTATACAAACTGGCGATATGAAAATGTGTGTCATCTGTAATATAAACAAAACAACAAAAACATATACTATGAAGTGAATAAAATAAATAATAAAAATAAAAGTAAAAATCTATACATATATACAGATATGTAAATGTACCTCTATATGTACATATGTATAAATATCTCTATCCACAGGAGGATCTTAATCATTGATATGTTAATCACTACTCATTAATATAAAGATGAAAATTCAAAATATATATCAATTTATCCAACAGAACACAGGATATCATATCCAATGTCCAGCATCTATACTTTAAAGTTAAATAGAGCTGTTATTTCAAAATCCATAATTGCTAACACTGAACTAAGCTCACCACAAACATCAATAAATAATCTGATATGCATGTTCAACATATGTATCAGATTATTTATTGATGTTTGTGGTTATTTGATCTTGAAGAAGACCCTGTGAGGGTCGAAACGTCGATTGCACATGTAACTTGGAATAAATCAATATTTATATGAAGACCTGTGAGTGCTCCTTCTATATTGTCCTTTTCTATATATATATATATATATATATATATATGTGTGTGTATATATTATATATATAGATTTAAAGAGTTGTTTATTAATCAAGGACTGAATATTTCATTTGTATTCCAGTTTGTATCCCATTTAATTGCATAGAAATTTACAGACTGTTGTTTATGGTTAGTTACTTACTGATTCGTGTGAAAAGGTACAATTTTATTATAGCTAGTCGGTAATGAGCTGAGATGGTAATTAAAATACCACATACGTGGAAGTATCTCAATTAATTCTGTGTTTGTAGAGTACTTTATTTGTGGTTGAATCAATTTTAGAAAATGTTTCTGCCTGCGCTTGTATTTGCTTTCATAACCATTATAAAATGACTGAACCACCTAGTGAGACGATAACTTTGTCTTTACTCCAAGTGATAATAATGTTTTCTCAATTTTATTACAGTCTCTTGAGAATGTGACTGATTTGCATATTCTCTAACACTTAATTAACGATGTCACCTTCCCAGTGCCTTGAAAACGCTTTGCATTTTTTTTCCTCCCTCGGCAGGACTCCAGCAATTACCTCCTACATTTTCTGCTGCCGTTCTTTTTTATTACTTTAATGACAAATAATTGGACAGATTCTAAGTAATGAGGGTGAGAGCCAAAGGACTGTTGCATAGGAGACAGCTCGGCTGCTTGTTACAAGACACTTTTAGTGGTCTCTAAATCAGACAGAAAGCAGAGTAATGATCGTCTTGCTATAATGAGGTACAATTAAGAACTGCTGCAGCAACTGGCAGAGCAAAATGCAGTTCATTGAACAATAACCTTCATTTTTTTTTTTCTTCAAGAGATCGAAAGCTCACTTTGCCAGTGCCATACAAATGATTATCATATTGCTCTTTGGAAACCTCAAAAAGGTAGCCTGGTTATTAATTCATATAACATCATTATCACATTAATAAAACCTGCAATTAATTTCAGTCACCATGTTAAATATTTATGTTAAGATGTCCTTATTTAATACAATTAGTATTTTTTGAATGAAAAATGATAAGCAATAAGCTTGACCTATATGTATGAGTTCTATAAGGGCCGTAACCACAATACTGTGTCTGTTGTGCTGAACGGTACAACCACATTTTTTTTTGTCAATCTTTGTTTTATTGAGGTAATAGGAATAACATTACATGCAATAGGCATATAAGTATAGCTTGGTAGATTGGTAACGATTAGCAGTAACTCATTTTTTGCATTAACAGGTTATAACAGTAGGTTATATACCTACTGTTACTGTTATACGGCATATATAAACCAGAGAAGCCCAACACACCCTGTCCCCTCCGCAGCCTAGACTTCACAAATCAGATTATGTGTGAATAAAGCAGCTTAGGGCAGCCAACGTAATTACTTGACGGAGCAGTAAAATATAACTTAAGAAGGTTAGGAGGTGCCCAAACACCACAGTGAAGACTAGGGGAGAATCTGATGGTTGTAGGCAGTTTGTTCTATAGGAAGGGAGTCTCCCGTGAGAAGTCCTGCAAGCGTGAGTTGGCTGTACAAGTGCGAGCAGTGGACTGTAGTATACACTTTAATATAATACACATTTATTAATAATACATGCATGAGTACATATACCTTGTGTATGAATATACATGTGCATATAAATACACAAACACATATATGCATTTTAATACATATCACATGAACGGAATGAAACTATTTTTTAATTAATCATTTTCATCCTTTTAAGCACGCATACTTACCAAGGGGTCCTAAGAGATACCCAGTATGCTGAACTCCTTTACTGATCCCACATGGCATATTTATTCACTTGACTTCAGAACTGTGCATGGTAAAAAAACATTTGGTTCATCCAAATCGATTTGTCCTATTTTTTTTTTTTATTATTCAGGTGAAGCAACTTTTGTTCATTTGTAATAGGTGCCTTCCTCTGCTTATAGATAGACACCTCTATGTAAGTGTTTCCCTGTTGTTTTGTTTTCCATGTGGTCTGTGAATTTCCTCAAAATAAAACATGTGTCGAGGTTTGTGATAAAATGGCTAAATCCTCTTAGATAGCATGGAGAATATACTTTCTACAAATATATACCTTTCTGTAGCGATTTTGGATTCTGTGATTACTATTTACGTTGTCATCTGACTATGTAAAATTTTGCAAAGTTTTAGCTTTAAAACGTAAATGCTTCTTGCAGTATTTGTTTTATAATTTCTAAAATTAATTATAATCCTATGTGTATATATATATACCACATACACATGTCCTGATGAAAGCTTGAGGGGATCAAGCTGAAACGTTGACCTTGTGTTGTTTTAGTGGAGGTAATAAAAGTTATTTTTTGGAGTGCTATCTCTGGCAATATTTTTATATATATATATATATATATATATATATATATATATATATATATATATATATATATAAAAAACTATCTAATTCATGCCTGTGTACACTTCCTTTTCGAGTAGATTCACTGTTCAGCAAAATTTCTAGATTAGATCATTCAAAAAGTTACGGAAGTTAAGAAATCCTCCTTACCACAGGATAGAAAATGAAAGCATCCTCAACAACCTTGGAGAGATAAAATAAGAGACTAATGCTTCTTTCATGATAGTAGATCATATGACCAGGACATGAATAACAGATCAAGTTGGGAATATGAAAAATTTACAGAAAACCAGTTTCACAAGCATAAAGGAGCACGAAGGAGCAAGAAGCATCCAGAAGCCTTTCTGAAGGTGGGCAGGCCCAGTTCTTTCAGACCTGAAGTTCTTTCAGACCTGCGCCAATAATATCAAGGACAGTTGGGTAATAGAAGTTGTAAGCAAAGGATACAGGATAGCATTGGCTCAACGTCCATCAAAAAAATCTTTTTTTTATTTACAGAATTTCCAAAGTGAAGGAAAGGGCTATAGGAGATTGCATACACAAGTTATGGAAAGAAGACATAATTATGGAAGTACCAGAAGAAGAAGACAGTCAATGATATATATTCCACAGTTTTCCATGGCTCTGAAACTGAACAAAAGATGGCATCTGATTCTAGACTTAAAGTGCATAAATAAATACTTGAAAATAAAGTTATTCAACATGGAATACATACATACTATTCTCCCAATGATTTACAAAGGTAATTGAATATCAACAGTAAGTAAACATACAAAGTGCATATTATCACATCCCAATTAATTCATCAGACCAGAAGTACCTGAGGTTTTGTGTGATGGGTACCAATATTAATTCAGAGTTATGCTTTTTGACCTCTGTCTATCACCGAGAATGTTAATCAAAATCATTGTCTCTTTGACAGCACTCCTGATATTGCAAGGAGTCAAAATATTCCATTACTTAGATGATATTTTGATATTCTGCACAGTCAAACAAACAGTAAAGCATAACTCACTAACTCTGAAAACTCTGAAAACAAGTTTGGGTGGATAATACATTTCTCAAAAGCCATCTTATTCCAGCAACACAAGCCATTTTCTTGGGATCAAGTTAGGACACAAAGAAGTGTAGATAGTACAGAAAATATCCTCAGCACTCCAATAGCTTCAGGCACATTTATTAGAACAAAAGGAGCTCTACAATGTTTCGACCCAAAATTGGGTCTGTGTCAAGCTATTGTAGTGCCTGGACATTTTTCTACTATGTACATTTCCATTTAGTGAGATTGTGCTGGCCCATGGTCTGGTTAAAGAACCCTTCGCTTTTGTGCATGAAGTGCCGTTCCTGCTTGCTACACAAAAAGGACTGGATTTTTATACACCAGGGAAGTCAACCAATCAGAGTGCTTTGACAGACAAGTCTTTCTCTCACGTGACTTGCCATGGTCCCCCATCTGTTTATTATATTAATAACCCCCAACCTGCCATTCATAGGGGATGGTTGAGGGGGACAGTAGGATGCCCCCACCCCTTTTTTATGTAATAGAACCTCCACCCACTGGCCACAATTAGGGCAGTGGCCTGTTAACTCCCCATTATTTGATTTAAGGTCTCCACCTGATCCCCACAGGTGGAATCAAGGGGAGGGCCTGTGCCAGGTCCTCCCCCATTATTTTATTAGTGACTAGGCAGCAAACACAGGACACAGGAATATTTTTTTTAATCTTTAGAATGCTAGTGCTGCCAGTGGGCAAATAGCAAAGTCAGAATTGCGAAACAAACAAAATGGCTGGTTGTTGTTTGTTTTGTGATTCGGTCACATAGTGATTCAGCGTTCCAGAATCCAGAGAACCTGCAGATAACATAAACTTCATACGAATCCCAATTTGTTTAAAACCATATCTACAAGTCTTCTTGACATCACTACATGGTGCAACCATGTCTGTTGTTATTTGATGGATACATTTTTAAATTGCCATAAGTGTTACATTCCTTTTCCAGACTACTATCTAAAACTTTCCAAATGCTGAAGCTGAATTACACACATTTCTTTTTGACAAAGCCTTACAGATGAAAGATCTAAAACGCTACAATACATTTTTATCTACTTATTAATCTTATTATCCTTTTTCTTTTTTTCATTCTTTTCACTGCAACTTGAAATGTTATAAGTGTATACTAAATTCAATATAAAAATCTTTTAGAGAACTATTAGAGAAGAAAAATTGTAGTAGGAAGCTAAATCACTCAAATGCAATATGAGCTCTAAAATGTCATTACCTCTATGCCTCCACCTCCAATGTTTTTAAAGATAGTGGAATTATTATTGACAATAATTATGTTTAATACTTATCTTTCATGCTTGCTTTCCCTCTGGGTTACACAATCTCCAGAAAATCAATTACTTTGACTTGTTCTGGCATAATTTCTAAATTTGTTGCAAAAAATGAACAATATTCAGTCCCTTGATTATAAGATAATTTATTTTCTGAAGATTTATTTTATTATAATTATATGCTTCTGGTGAAAAAAATGCATCTAATGTGTTATCTATAATTCAAAGTACAATTATTTTTAGTAGCCATGCAGATTCCTTTTGACATAACCTAGTGTGTTACAGTTAATCCAATAAAGATAAAATATAGCTCAGCAAAAGATGGGTCGATTCCACCTTTCTGGTAATTATTAAAGACTATTTCACACTGATTCTTTCAATCAATGCATTTCCCTTGCTTGTGGTAACTCTCTTCTTTGAAGCTTTCAGTTTTTCCAGTGTTCGGAGGAAAAGTCAGCCACATTTTTAGTCCCTGGGCCTTAGAGTCAGTTCAAAGAGCACCACAAGCCAGCACAGGGTTACTCTCAAAGGCTGACACTTTGTGTTTGATGTATGGTGACTTAAAAAGCCATCACTAACAAAGCATGTGTTTGTTACTAGCCTATTGAATCAGCCTTTTATCAGCTTATCTGTATGCACCCAGCACCTGCTAACAGCTCAGAGGAGAGAACATACTGTCTCCTCATGGACCAACCATTGATTTAATTCCCTTCTGTAATTTCATATTGTCTTGCTGTCCAGTTGTTGGAGCATTTCTTTAGCCATATATTATGAATACTGATCCACAGGAAAAAGTATAAAGCAAACTAGGGACTGCATTTGAAATAATAATGTGTTTTTCCTGAAAATAGCATCTGCACTAGATCTAAAGAACAGCCTGTTTGCAAGAATACCACATACACGAGAGACACCTATGTCTATTTGTTTTATTGTACGTGTTATGTTTTCTATTGCATTGCTTGTTTCACCTTTTGAATTGTATTTTCTTTGTACAAAGAACTTGTCAATACTCTGATATTTTATTAAGGAGTTTATTATTGTTCACATATTAATGTGCAAGTATTTACTGAGCAACAGGGAGCCGTGGATACCATAAAAAAAGACATAATAAAGTTTGCTATAGATTTTTATTTCAATTTCTGATTTTTATTTTTATTTCAAATAAACTGAAATGTTTAGCAGCAAAAGGGGAAAACAAGGTTATTTAAAAATCTAGAGTGGTAAAAGTAATATTCCAATTCTGCTCACAGGTCTTCTAGTTAAAAAAAAGTAATGTTAAAGGAACACTGTACTCCATCAAAGGATATTTCTTTTTAACGGCTCTGTCTCAGTTTTTTATATATATTGAACTCCAGTTACATTCCAAAATATTGTTAAATCAAACATATATTTACTTTTATTCCAGCGCTAAATCTGCATTCCCCTCGCAGCATTTTGCTCTGTCCCTTTGCAGTTATATAGTCTGATGACATTGGTCTAATCCACAGAGAACCACAGATAATCTCTTAGAGAGCCTTTGTGGACCTAATGCTTATGAGCAGCAACTACTGCGATCCACCAATCAAATGCTTCTCTTAGAGATGCATTTGTTGCATTGCTTCTGTTTGAGAAGCAGTGAACACTACACTGCACATCGTGTCCGTGTTCATGAGCAGCAAGCTGATTCATGCCACTTTTATATTCATAACCAGAAGCATGGAAGAAGCAATGCCTAAGTTCTTCAAAATCAGCACACTAATTTTATGTGGTATGATATGAAACTCTCTAAATCAAATGGTTTGGTGGCATGGCTAGAAACCATGTTTTTAAGCCCATAAACACAAGAAAGAAAGAGAAGTGCAGGTTAGGACAAAAAGGATATATAGTTGTGTTTAAAAGTTTGCATACCCTGGCAGAAATTGTTAAATTTAGCATTGATTTTGAAAATATGACTGATCATGCAAAAAAATTTATTTTATTGAACGAAAGTGATCAAAGTAAGCCATTTATTATCACATAGTTGTTTTGGTTTCTTTTTAATTCATAATGATAACAGAAATCACCCAAATGGTGCTGATAAAAAGTTTACATATCCTTGAATGTTTGGCCTTATTAGAGACACACAAGGTGACACAGACAGGTTAAAATGGAAATTAAACATAAATTTCCCACACCTGTGGCTTTTTAAATTGCAATTAGTGTTTGTGTATAAATAGTTAATGGGTTTGTTAGCTCTCATGTGGATGCACTGAGCAGGCTATATACTGAGCCATGGGGAGCAAAAAAAGAACTGTCAAAAGACCTGCGTAACAAGGGAATGGAATTTCATAAAGATGGAAAAGGATATCAAAAGACATCCAAAGCCTTGAAAATGCCAGTCAGTACTGTTCACTCAGTTAAGAAATGGGAAATTCAGGGATCTCTTGATATCAAGCCCAGGTCAGGTAGACCAAGAAAGATTTCAGCCACAACTGCCAGAAGAATTGTTCAGGATACAAAGAAAAACCCGCAGGTAACCTCAAGAGAAATACAGGCTCTGGAAAAAACAGTGTAGTTGTTTCAAGTAGCACAATATGACGATACTTGAACAAAAATGAACTGTATGGTCGAGTTGCCAGAAAGAAGCCTTTACTGCGCCAATGCCACAAAAAAAAAATCCCAGTTACCATATGCCTGACAACATCTTGACATGCCGCACAGCTTCTGGCACACTGTAATTTGGAGTGACAAGTCCAAAATAGAGCTTTGTGGTCACAGCCATAAGTGCTATGTTTGGAGAGGCCTCAACAAGGCCTATAGTGAAAAGAATACCATCCCCACTGTGAAGCATGATGGTTTCTCACTGATGTTTTAGGGGTGTGTGAGCTCTAAAGACACTGGGAATCTTATGAAAATTGATGGTAAGATAAATGCAGCATGTTATCAGAAAATACGAAGACTGCGCATGGGGTGCTCTTGTACTTTCCAGCATGACAATGACCCTCCATTGGTTACAGCAGAAAAAGGGGAAAGTTCTGGAGTGGCAATCACAGATCTTAAGATCACCAAGCCACTCTGGGGATATCTCAAACGTGTGAATAATGCAAGACTTTGTATGACCTGGAGGCCTTTTGCCAAGATGAATGGGCAGTTATACCACCTGTAAGAATTAGGGGCCTCCTAGACAACTATTACAAATGACCACACACTTTCATTGATACTGAATACTATAGAACAGGAGTCATTTCATTTTTTCTTTCTTGCCATGTTTTGTTTTACGATTGTGCCATTTTGTTATAACCTACAGTTGAATATGAATCCCAGAAATGTGTTTTGCCTGCTTATTGCTTAATCATGTTTTCTTTAAAAATGGTACATATATTACCAAATTTCTAAGAGTATGCAAACATTTGAGCACAACTGTATTCGTGGCACTATAATAACTTCAATATGAGATTTTTGTTTTATAGTGTTACATTATCACTTTAAATATGTTTAATGAAGAATTCCAAAGAGACTGTTTTACTTTTTTTCATTTTCTGTTTGTTTCCTTCCTTCAGTCAAGAGTGGGTTAGTGTAAGTAAATTGGTAAGCTGGTTTATTATGTGTCAATGAATTGTGCTTATGCGAACATCGTTTTTGTCCATTATCCTTAAGGACATAAGGAGGCCCAAAAGGTCAATTATGGACACTATTATGCAAAATAACCATTTGTCATTCTTCTACTTTTGAAAACACATGATTGTTCTGCTCTACCTATCTGACATGTATACATAAAGATACATACACCACAGCAGGATTTACAGCAAATGTATAAGAATGAGTGTCCATTACATTCCACATTCATCACAAATATGCATAATTCAAAACAATGATAATGTTAATGGCATGAGAAAATGGTAATATTTCCCTTCTGCTTATTTGGAATGCCATTAATAAATGAGGGTCTTTTTTAAATTTTTATATATGACAACATAAAAAAATTGCTATCTTAGAGATCTGGAGATATTCACATACTACTTTAACTTTATATATAGAGGATATCTACAGCAAAACTTCTATAGTGAGACTTGTACAGCTATTTAGCTGTTTATGTTAGCTTATATGTATTAAAACATCAGTTTGTCACATTTATTTAAATCAACTGTAATGTATAGCAGTAAAAGGAACATTATTTTTTTTTTAAATGTTGTATTTATATAAATCTCAATTGTGCTAAGACATAGCAATATGGTGTGAAGACACCAATGTGAGTTATGAAAATCTCAATATATTATAGATGCATCACAAGTCAAAATAAAATCACCAACCCAAAGCAGCTGTGTAAGATGCCATGCAATACATACAAATGAGCACACAGTGTTGTCACAATTTAGATTTCTGCACACATTTCGAGAGGTTCCCTTAGCAACAACCTTCTTCTTATTATATATTTGAATCTTCTGGATCAGTGCCTGGGTTAAACACTAAATAGACTAAGGTCTAGGTTTGCATAGCTGTTTTCACGTTTTGCAGTTCATGAGCACAGCTGACTTTATTCATAGTTGATAATTCATCTATCAGGTTTAAGCTAAACACGTTAATCCAGTTAGCCACTTCATCCTACTGAGGTGGCTATGGAAAAAGATCCAGTCCCAGAAAACTTTCTTTTTAAAAGAAAGATTTCATGCCTGAGATAAATATCTATTTTACTATGTGCAGGGTCACCTCCTTGTGTTGTTAATCAACCAGCTAGAATATTCTCTTTCTGGCTGGCAGTATTAGTTTTGTGTAACATTTGCCTCTGGCACTTACAGTATGCTTATTGTAGATGCCTTGTAGTGGCTGCCCATGTTTGGGTGAGTTACACACACTCATGGTTATCGACTAAAGTGAGAATACAAAATGAATTCATTGAATTTTAAATGTAATGCCAGGGTAGCTGAACTGAAACCATACCTAGAATTGCAAGAATTTTGTTAGTTTGGCTATTTTGACCTTAAATTTGAAATTCACTTTGAAGTCTTACTTTAGTAAATAACTATGATGAAATTTCTTCCTCTTTTACTCTATAACTCAGTTATAAAGAAATAAAGAAACAATATAAATTGTTTCCACTTTTTGGCCTCTGCCCTTTTTAGATGCAGAGTCCAGAGAGGGAAAAAACAGAAGTCACGATGTTAAGAGTTTGTGTCCCATTAAATTGAGTGCCAGAAGTTGCCTCTTCTGCTAGGCTACAACTTCTATCATGCTCAGTGATATTCAGGTTAAGGCTGGTTGGAGTTAAAATATAAGTCTGATGGGATTGTAGGGCAACCAGTTGCTGAACAGTTTATCTGGAATATAATGAGAATCAATTTCCTATAGGGGTTGGCTTATCCTGAAAACAATTATACTAAACAAATGCCTATTATAACCAGACACCTTACTAATTGACACACACATGTTTTATTTTCAATTAAAAGAAGATTTGGACAGTGAGTTTCCATTTAAAAATAATAAAATTATAATGTCATAAGGTAAATTAAAAACATTTCCCATTACAATATTCCAAACTCACAAGAAGGCAACATTTTGCACTCCAAATGTTGTGAACTACATCTCCCTAATGCTCTTACAATGTAATGCTGGAAAAGCATTGGGTAGAATCTGTAGAATCGAAGGTTGCCTACCCCTTACTAGGGTCTAATGTCACCATGGCCTAGAATGTATGCAACTATTTTGCCCATTAATGCAGCACTAACTTAGTCTTGATGTTGTCGAAAATGTCTACAATCAAACCACTACCATGCTAATGACTTCAAAATTCTGAATATATAAAAATCCTAATTTTCTTTAAATATGTGTAAATATCCAGTTATTTCTAGTGAAACCCATGAAAATAAAAGTGTTACTCCATCCCAAAACTAGAGTTTTGATTGTAGTATCCCCTACTGTGTTGTCATAACTTTACAACATTTCCCTCACTGACGCTAAATTTTTCCTCAGTCCAATTCCCCTTGGCTGGTTGCTAGAGGGGAGGGATTTCAGGCAGCACAGGCTGAGCAAAGGACAAGGGCTATCTGGTACCAGTAGGCTGTGCATGCTGGTGTCAGATGACAATGTTGAACAGAATTGACACTGGCCAGCCCAATACTTTGTTCTGGGCAGGCTACTAATGCTGCTAGAATTGGAGTTTCACCTCTGTCAGTGAAGGGGTTTATGCAAAAGTTTATGCGCAGCATTTCACTTTAAAAGACCCCAATTACTGAAGTGGTCATAGTGCTTGAAGTAACGCTTTAAGGCAAGAAATCTAATGGATAATCAGTGATGCTCTTAGAATGGTGAAAGTAGAATGTAACTCACCTACAGCAGTCCACCAATGGTTCATGATAATGGTGATCCAAGCTGTTGTTACAACAAGAGAAACTAGGAATAAATGTTAAGAAGAAAAGACCATAACAACTTAATGAGAAATGGTGACATGTAGGTATTTGATCTTCAAAAGACAGACTCAATTGTGTATCAAAATGTGAAATCAGTATCACAGTAAGCATAAAGAGATTTTCATACAATATACAGTGGAGTATAAAATTCAGTAGCGTAATAACTGGTGAGAAGGAATATATCACTTTGGATAGAATGGGCTTTACTAAAAGCATGATTTGCAATTATATCCTTCCTTCTTCTTTTCATATCACCTCCTATTCATGTGTTCCATACCTGTCCTGTTGCAATAAGTGTATTTTTCTCTCACTCATTGTACAGCTTTACCAAATGTGTAGACAGTATATAGTAAAATAATACGTAATAATAATACAAACATATATTGAGTCATAGTTAATATTAATTGTGCTGCTCATAAAAAAGAGAAAGTTCAGAGTTCCAGATATGGCGCAATCTAAAAATGAAACCAAGCAATATTCCAGTTTATTTCTACTGATATTCATGACAAATGTTACCCTTCTAAGAACTTTGCTTACATTTTCTCAAAACAAACATATAAGCAACGGAAGATATATCACTCTATATCAATGTATTAAATTACTCTTTTCCATCAAGTAAGCATGTTTTGGAGCATGTAATACAAATACTATTTTTTCATATCCGGAACATAAAAGAACATAAAAGTATTAGAGCCTGAGCTTTGATGTTAACGTAATTAGTAGCTTTAATTATGTCATTCACAGATGAAGCAAAATCTAATGACTTTAACCACAACACATTTTTCCTTCTTTACTTTAACACCTAGAAACTAGTTGCGTACATCCACAATTGCTAAAACATGCTGTTAATCTGCAGCAGTCAAACTGTCACACTGACTGTGATGCTGACACTCAACACAAGCTCAACACCCACTCATATTCTGTCTGCTGCCTTAACAGGGATAACAGACAGAAAAATCAGACAGATGCATGCATAAACACAGCAGAAAGAGTTAGAAAAACATCCTTCAAAAACAACCAATAAACAGACACATAGAATAAACAGACAATACAAAACATGATAAAAATGGCATAATGAGAACATTGTGACATTGTAAATCTGAACAAACAAAATCAAATACCTTCTCATTGCTGTGTTATTTCATCTTGTATCCTCAAATCTATGAATCAAGTCTCATGGATGTGGTTTGTTTTTTCTCGAAGATTTCATTATAATAACTTAGTGTTGATCCAGAACTTATTTTAGATCTTGAAATCACCCCCGCCCCCCAAAAAAAGAAAAAAGAAAAACAGAAAAGTCTTCCTCTGTTGCTCCAACCACTTTTCCTCCATAGTTTAAAAACAAACAGAGAGATACCTAGCATAAATTGTGCAAACTTACATCTTCCATAAACCGTTGCATTACATCATCTCACTTCTGTGAATAGGAATTGGTCCATGTCCAGCAGAGCTGCCGATTACTTTAAATTTTCTTTTAAAAAATACATACATAATTATCATTTGTTCCAACTTTCTTGGATTCGGGAGACTCTCGAGAATTTAAGCTGCAGTCCTGCAATATTTCTGTTTCTCCACATCTCAAGCAATGTGTATTCTAACTGTGTCTGGATTCAACTGGGTTGTGATGTCAATCACTTAATCTTTACAATCAATTTAACAGAAAAGGGAGCATCACATGAAAAGGGGTTAGCACAAATTAGAGGTCATTTTCAATGTTTATTGGCAATCTGATGCTAACATCTATCAAGATGTAGGAAAAATTACCACATCAAGATTTTTTTGTTGCTGCTGCTATTGCCTTTTTGAAACTAAAGATCAGCAATGACGGACAGGTGTCAATCTATCTAATAGGGAAAGAAAAATATGAATCTTATAAAATAAGCATATCTTTTCATTTTTGTTTAGTTTAAATATGCCAGGTATATATATACCTACATCATCACTGATAATAAATCACCTGCAGTATTTGGAATTTTTATTTTTAGAATGTACTCTATGCATATACTTTTTATAAAATAAAGAATTTCTTGTATTATTACCTTGTCATTTATGACTGCACTATTTTTTTTTCATAAAATGGCTAAAAGGAGAACATCAAGACATTTTAAAAATGTAAGGAGTTTGCAAATTGTATTTTTTTTCTAAGGCTTTTAATTAGATTTGGAATAGATGTTGAGTGCACTTTTAACTCAGGGGAGCTGTGAATACACTGGTTGTTTGATCTATGTCCCAAGCTAGCACTCTTGTCATTTTAGCAGCTTGTAATAATAGGAATTTATCTGAAGACCTAATAGCTTTTTCTATATACAAGTACATTGAGTACCGAGTGACCCTCTTTTCATTGGTTTTCCACTCATCGCTCAAGAGGAAAAAAAAGAAAAAGGCATAGTGATCCTCCAGTCTGCATCTATTAAGGGAATTTAATAATGATTGCAAAATTTGGAATGAAATGCTGTTTCAATAGACAGCTAACATTATTGATCTTTCTTATCTTTTTGGGAACTTATCATTCAACAGAACCCTACTGCCATGTTTCCATTTTTCTCATTAACCATAAATAGGGCATTGGTTTCATGATTCGGTTGAATTATTGCCAAAAGCACTTTACATTTTCATATTTTGCTGTGTGTCATAAACATGAAAAATAATCTTTATTCTCTGTATTTTTCTGTAGCTGAATATTAAACAGTCACTCTCGATGAAACTGTATATTGATACGATGAATGGTCCAGACTAGCAAAATCCAATTAGAATGACCCAATTTAAACTGATTTGTAATGATCACATTCATTAAAGCTGAACCAGTCGGCGAACCAGTGGCAGATCTCCCCATCCATTCTTATTTTCCCACCTGATGCACATGAATGGGGGCTGTTTACATGCTCTATGCCAATGTTAATTGTTCAGGAATTTTAGTGACTGGCCAGCTATGTACGTTTTTTGTCCTTGACAAGAACTTTCCTTCCATTTCCCTTTAACCTCAGTTCTTTTTCATTTAAATGTAGCCTGATCAGGATAAATCACTGATCACACCAGGGAGATCGCAGTATCAGTCGAAACCAAGTCTCCTTCCTTTTAGCTGGGGAGATTGGTGTCAAAATACTGTTGGGTAAATAGCCTGTGATGTCTTCTTTAAGGCATTGTATTGGGGGTATGGTTTTGTTCAGAAGAGTTTGCTGAGCACATGCTGGGGGTTCGATCTCAGTGGTACATATCAGATTTGCAAAATGTCTAGCAAAAATGTAATGTGTATGTAAAAAAATTTTAGAAAAATAACAACATATTTTGACATAAACTGGTGAAAACATGGCGACATGTTAAAGGTACCCTGAGGTAAAGGAGGAACCTGAAAACACTATTATCTCAAGGTATTAAACTATTCTTAAATGGTTTAATCCAAAAGTTGCCACAAGTGGCGATGTCCACTCCCCACCAGGCGGCTTCCGGCTTCTGAATTTTCAGATTTAGAAAGCGCGAAGTGCTCCGGGCAGGGGTGACACTGATTGGCTGTATGTTAAAAATCAGAAAAAAAACACATTTTACACCAATATTAAGCAGAGATTGCCACTCAAATGGCTATGTAGAAGTGTCAAAATACCTTAAGGTAAATAGCCTGTGAAGCTTTCTTTATATAAATATATAATTTGTGTGTCATTTTTGTTTTCTGTAATGGATATTAAGCTTACAAACAAACATACTAAATTCCTGAAATCAATCCACATTTAAATGTTATTTTACTCCTTGTATTTTGTTACCTGTAATTACCAAAAATAAACTGAAATCACAGACATATGATGTATGCTGTATATTAGGACAAAGAAATACATTTTATTTGCATTTATTTTCTTAAAACCTGCACTCATTTGCATATATTGTCAGTGTGATTTTTTTCCATTTTATTTTGTATTGTTTGTTAATAATAAATGAGAAGTTATATATATATATATATATATATATATATATATATATATATATATATACACGTCATGTCAAACGCCCTATTTCTCCTTTACAATACAGTATATAATGTGTGTAGACAATAAATGAGAAAGATGGATGTTGAACACAAACATAGCAGACATGCACATTGCTTTGATCCTATTGTGAAAAACAAACAAACAAGGCTTGGTCCTTACAGTGTTAAGTGCTTTCATGTGCTATATAAGCTCAAAGTCAGATAACAATTGGATTTTTTATTCTTCTGAAAATAAGCCAATCATAACTCTTTTTCTGTATTACAGCACATACAATATAAAGATCCATTATACATGACCAAAATTGGATCACAGTCATCTTTGCTAAAATAAATATTAACAGAGTGGTTGCCATTTTATCAATGGTAACAGAATCGTGTTTCCCTAAATCATCCAGTATCCTCTTTGTATCATTCAGTAGAAAACG
Organism: Pelobates cultripes; assembly: GCA_933207985.1. Taxonomy (NCBI): domain Eukaryota; kingdom Metazoa; phylum Chordata; class Amphibia; order Anura; family Pelobatidae; genus Pelobates; species Pelobates cultripes. The sequence goes on along the minus strand of OW240916.1, from coordinate 147,739,332 downwards.
GTTTTAATCAAAATTAACATCTTATGTACACTCTGTATGGGTTAAAATGGACGTCACTGTTCAATTATTCAGTTTGTCATCTGCCTAATTTAATAATCTGTTATATTGAAAGTATGTGTCAATTTGTGAAATGATTTGCTCTTATGTATAAGAGCAAATCATGGTCACAGTAATATAAAGCAATATGTTATAATTGAAAATGTATAATAGTCTATTGACTGGAGTAAGAGAGAAAGAGGAAAAAAAATGAAAGTGAATTGAGCTGTTGCTTTTCAACCACTGAATTTTTCCATTAACAATTTCAGAAGTGATGAATAAATGTATGACATGTATATGTCTATATTACATTTTCATTTAACAACTGTGAAGCTGTATCATAAACGAGTCTAGTGTATAATGAGACTCATCTCAACGGAGGAGAAAAAATATATCAAATTTGGAAATGCAATGCAAATACAATTTACCTGCTGAATCACCTAAGCACTTCATGTTTGTTAAAATTCAAATCAATTCTTGAATGTGTTAACTCTTTGAGGGCAGGAGTGTGTGTTTCTTGTCAACATGAATTGGAAATAAGGGCTTTTGTTCCAAATGGCTACATATTTCACTTAAAGTGTCAGTTGGGCCATATAACAAATACATTAAAAAGACCGAGCTTTGGAAAATTGGTTGCACAGCAGTGAACTGAAATAAGGAGTTTAGATATTTTTTAATAAAAAACCTTAACTTGCATTGATGCGATCTCTACTATCTATGGAAAAAGAGATTTTCATAAGCATTTTGTGTGTCAGACATGTTTTTGACTGGTTAATGGGCTAGGATTGGCCAAAAAGTCATAATATATATACATATCTCACAGAAATGAGGGCAATATTTGCCTATTCCAAATTCCCATCAGAACTTTTTTGCAAGTAATGGGGAAATAATTAATTTGCTGAAGTATTCACAGGACAAGTTTATCCAAGGACATACTAATTTATACATGAAAGCATATATTTAACTAAATGATACCAGGAAGACACATTTTTATTATTATTAGCATTATATAGGACCAATCAGCTGTTTATAATTATAAAATGGTGGATATTTGGCATTAAGTAATTTAAATAAGGAATATAACAGAGACAAGAAGGCTCTGCTTAAATGAGACATTTACAACCTATGGGGAAGCTGTAAAGACACACAAGAGGAAAAACAATATATCAGAGGAGAAATTAATAGATAAGATGCCAGTGTCGAAATAAACTAGGAAAAGTGGTTTGTGGAAAAAAATTAAACAGCGAAAGGAGAGACAGTGAGTTGAGCTATGGAGGTGAGGGCAGTAAAATGAGAGTTTACTGATGAGGGCAGTGAAATGAGAGAAGCGCCACCCAGGAAGATTGCAAGTTTTCTTAAAGAGGTGTGTTTTCAATTACTTCAAGGACTGGAGGCTAATGAATTCCAAAGAAATTGGGAAGCCCTTGAAAAGTCCTGCAGATGAGAGTTGGCAGAACAGGAACAAGCAGATACCAGTAGAAGGTCATTTGTACAGCAAAACGAAGCCTGTGTTTGTTGAGTAAAGAGGACATGTGGTGAGGAGTGGAGTTAGTGAGGGCTTTGTAGGTTTGTGTTAGCAGTTTGAACAGTTTAAATTGGATCATGTAGAGTATAGGAAGCCAATTTAATGAATGGCGAACAAGTGAGGTATGGGAGCAGCAGTCAGTCAAGAAGATGAGCCTGGCAGCTGGAAACGTTGAGCCATGTTGAGCATGTTAATAAGTGTGCATTGATGAAAAGTCAAACGGAATTTAAAGTGAAGTTTTTAATTTTAGCTCTACATAGCTCAACATGACACAGTCAATTATGTATTCAGTTCAAGTCCAAAAACTTTTAACTCACTTTGAATTCACTTTAAATAACTCATGTATAGATTATACATACTTTAATAGGGTCAAATGACAGACATACAATAAAACGCAAAAAAAATCAAAACGTTATTGCGTAACATCCCTATGCACATTTAAATAACTGGAGGGTTTTTAGTATCACTCCAATGGTCATTGAAGTGTAAACTTACCTACCACGTCAAGGCAAAACCTTGCAGATAAGTAATAAAAACTAACAATTCACCTGGCTGCTTTTACCTAAAAGGTAAAATCTCTAATAAAACAGAGATTTTACCTTTTACCTTTTTCAAACCCCTTACACACTTATTAATCCATTATAGGGTGTGAAGTACTGGGAGGGCTTTGTCTGGACTTGGCAGTCCAGTAATAGCGCACACACACGCTATAATAGAGGGTTCTAATTATACAAACAGATTATCTCCTCTTTATAGCTATTACTTTTGGCTAGATTTGGTAATTATCAGATTGACACATATTAAAACATTTTACACTTAGTAAATTGTTCCACTTATGTTCAATCTTACTTTGTTTTCCAATGTTTTGTTAAGATTAAACATACAGACTGAATAAAGGTCCCATGTTACAAGATGTGAAACAATGAGGTCAGCAAATTGAACATGTACGCTTTATTTTAAACTGCTGTAATATGGGAGAATTTAAACTCTCAATTTACAGCAGAAAAGCAATCAGACTGCCTGGAATAACCCAGACACTCACAGTGGTTATACAGCTATGACATGGGTATAAATTATTGTTGTTACAGCTGTAATGCAATTGTGAAGGCATCCATTTTACTAGCTGGAATTATTTCAGTGTCTGCATTGTGTTTGAGAATGCTTGTTTCTATGGCCAGATATATATGGCATCAGTTGACAAAGCGTAATAAGGTGGGATAAAACATTTTTAAAGAAGGTTAGGAAAAAGAGAATCTCCATATGTCAATATGCATTCAAAGAATAGTGGGGGATTAATATTATTTATTATTATGGTTTGGGATAATAAGGCATAAGAGTTGACATAATTATCTTGGGGACAGGGCATCACCTGGCGCATCAATACTGCCGAGTTTTACTAAATGGGCACGCTTTAGAATTTTATTATTGAGAGAGTGATAATCTTAAAGTTTAAACAACAAAAAAAAAAGGGTAGATTTGTTGGTTTACAAATTGTTAAAATGCCGCTGAAAACCACACATGATTTAGTCACTGTGCCAATATTCCATTTGCATTCCACCAAATCACTGAGATGTGAATTGACAAGGTGTGTCTAATATAAGTAAGTTGATAATGCAGCAAATAAACTAGATGAATATTTACACTGCAATCGTCCAACTGTTTTTCTGCATTCAGGAATATAAATATGTAGAATAACATCCCAGCAGAAGTTGATATGTAATGGTATTCTGCATCTCTTAAGCATGGTTAACTAATCAGCGAATCACATTACACATTCAATCATCTGTGCTGTATAATTAATCAATTTCAAAGAATTACATTGTATAATAAATGAAGACAGACATGACTCGTTAAAACTTCTAATTAATTTTATTTAATATAATTTCATAGTTCATTGATAAGTGCTGAGGGAGGTATTACTTTGCTAAGCATCTGAAACCGAGATTCTCTTGCATCAGATTAAAGAATACATTTGACAAAACCTGCCAGTATATGATCTTGCATAGAGTAAAATGTTTCAAAGGCATATTTTAGATTATTGAGGCTGGTGGAAATAATGCACATATTTTTTTAGTGGGTGCCAACCCCTCTGCTATATGCCATATTTCTTCTCTTCTACTAGAAGAGCAGGCAGGGCCAGCCTTAGGCCTCCAGGCATCTTCTGCAAAACTTGGGTCTGACAACCCATGTATTGAAGATTATTGAAGGGTTAATGTTAATGTCTTAAAGGAACACCAAAAGCACCATATATTTTCCTACCCTCTGTCCAACAGTAAAATGTTTTCTCATAGTTTGACACCGTAGTCCCACCAGGCTGTAGTGATTATGGTACTTGTAGTGTTCCTTTAAATAGCAATTTAAATTTAAAAAAAAATCTGTTAGTATAGTATAACTGTATGTTGAGTGTTTCCATGTAATAGAACTATTGTGAATGCATGCAAGTTTTACAGGGTTATTCGGTAAAGTGAAATATTTGAAAACTCCAAAGGGAATTTAAAGTTAATTTCAAATTCAAAGACAAAATAGTGACCTGGAGAAAATCTCCTAGTCAACTGTGTTTCTAGTTCAGCTACTTTGGCCTTAAATTTAAAATACACTTCCCAACCATTCTCATTTCAGTCAATAACCCTGCTAGAATCTATATCTGTGTCAGCATTACTCTAAGACTCAATAGAAGGACATACATGCACATAGGAGAGGCTAAGTTGTCCCTCTGGGTTCATGAGGACATGATACAAGGATGCGTTTGGCATTACTACAATACAGGAGGAGAGCAAAAAACGGAATTAGGAGTAGTGCTTGCTGAGTCTGAATGATACAACTATGTGATATACAAGGCTCTCTCTCTTTTTCTGTGTAACCTTATTATCTGTTATTTTGTGTTCCGTTAGGACTAGCTTTAGCTTTAGCTAGTCCTAACAAGGACTAGTTATTTTCTTGCTAATTTTATCTCCATCACTTCAGCTTACCCATAACTTGTCTCTCCAGCATGACTCTCCATAATTCTGTCCTACGGCTTGTATTTTTCTTATTTATATCATTAGAATTTGTATCTCGTCCAACCTCATTGCTTCTTCCTCAACTCCCCAATATTCTCCACCTACCTCCCAGTGATTGATAGTGAGCCTATGCAGGATTGTGCAGTCCTCATAGCTGTGACTCTGGATGAATGCTGTCTGGGATGTGATTACAGTTAGGGTTAGAATTGTAGTTACAGGCAGAGTTAGAGGTAGGGTTATCATCCTCGCTTCCAAAATCTGGGGGAGAGTGATAGGCATGAAGAAAGCAAATCCTTGATATTTTTTGCCATGGGGAGAGTCAGCATCCATAACTTTTACTGGTGGTGATCACCCAGATCACTCAGTCTGTACCATAGATTAACAAATGTACTTTGCCTTTCTGTAGCACTGTAGAACCTGTGCCTCTCTCATATCACCACTGAACCAACTGGAAATATATCAGGGCAGTGCATATTTAACAATATGTTTAAAAATTACTGAACAGTGATATGATCGCACAATAAAAATATACTATTCAAAGTAAATTATGTCTGGTACAGTTAAAAAAATTTTTATATATATAACTGTTTACTTGTCAATAATATTGCTGGTTATGTGAGCTGAAAATATATTTAAATGTATTTACTGATTTGCAAAGAATCTTGTATAAATTGTAAAAATAGCTATACAGATCTAAAGTAAATAAAATGCAGAATTCATATATATTTGCAGATATTTATGGAAGAGGTTGTTGCATGACTATGGCAAATATTAGACATGTTCATTCATTATCCTACAAATATGATTTCGTCCGAATTTTCAGACTTTTTCGTATTCGTTTATTATAACATAAACAAAAGTCCTAATATGAATTATATACGAAATGAAAGGGTAAATGCCGAATACATTACCTTTTTGTTTCAGTTCTTTAATTTAATAGACTCCATGCTGCAGGAGAATAACCCCCACAGCACTGAGGAGAAACAAAAAATCCTGGATCTCCCTGCAGCAGGAGACTTAAAGCGGCACTGTCATGCCGAATTTACCTTTCCCCAATCACTTCCTCTGGATCCGTTCTTCATTTCTTCCTGTCTGTGTTTTTCCTACGCTTGACCAGCTTTGACCCAGGGAAGGAGCAAAATCCGCTCCATTTCCTGTGGTCAAAGCAATTTTCCCACAATACTCACCTTTCTTCTGCTGCTTCATTAGGCATTCGAACGCCGGCAAAATTACCAGATTTCATCCTAACAGAAAGAGAATAGTTTGTCCATTCGTGTTTGGACGCAATTCAGAAGTTTTTGTTCGCATCGGAATTTAATTCGAATGAATGAAACTCCAATCCTATTCGTGCCGAGAGTAGATAGCTCCCTAATTCCCACAGTATTAGGGAGCTATTTACTAAAAGGCTGAAAGACCTAAATTGGTCATTCAGCCAAATTTACTAATACTAAGTAAAGATTATTTAGTATTAGAAATTAAGGGAAATTCATATCTACCTTCTGGCCATACTTGCTATAACGCGAGCAGGGGCATGTCTACTAAACAGTGAGCAGCCCCCCAAAAAAGACCCCCCCAACATTCATATAAAGTGCCCCTTAGTGGGGCACCTTTAAAAATAACCCATGGGGGACCTAGTGTCCCCCCCTCAGTCCCCACCCATGAGCGGCACTTGGGGGCCCTAGTAAAAAAATGGGGGTGAACTATTGTCCGACCCCCCGACCGCCACCCATGAGCTGCGGGTGGTGCCCTAGTGACAATAAGGGGGGAGACCTATTGTCACCCCCGGCCCCAACCAATGGCTGCTCACTATTTAATAGACATGGCACTACTCGTGGTATAGCGAGTAGGGGCAGAATGGAGATTTTAATCTTTCTTAATTATTGGTTGGATTATAACTGTTAAATTAAAACTGTTGAATGGCAGATAAGTATCATCAGTTACATAAAAAATGCTATTGAAATACTAAATATCACTTGACTGTGTTATTTAAAAAGGAAAGCTATAATACAAATTATATATATATATATATATATATATATATATATATATATGTATATAATATACATTACTACAATATACATTATATATATTACTCCTGCAGTCAACAGACATGAAAATATTCACTAAAAACTAAGAGACCCACACAAAAAAGTTATTAATTGAAAACCTACCTCCCAAAATTGTGAGGTATGGGCTTGGATAGGCTCCTATGAGGTGACAGAATATCAAAAAGAACCTGTTCAGCCTAGAAAAGTTGCATGCTCCATCTGAAAGGTCATATATATCATCTTGGCATGAATGCACCACTGGTTGAATACACAGAACCTAATTGTAATAATGCATGGTATTGTCCTGCTAGATGGGGACAACTCCCTGTTCCACTTCTGTGGGCATACTTCAGATAATGGAAAAGGTACCTGGATTGGGATAATGCCTGCCGAAACTGGGTCTGTCTGTCTGTCTATCTAATCTTTAAATGTATCCTTTATTGATTTAATGCACATCTTTACTAGTAATGTACAATACCCTGCATTCACGTGAAGCCTTCCAAAGTTCTTAGGATGATTACTCCAAGCATCATAACCACTAGAGACTGCTTATAACAAACACAGACAAAATGTCTGTTATAAAACAACAAACATGCATTAAATAAACTTCACATAATAATAACAACCTATTTTTGGCTAGCATATTGCTAAAATATTATCCAAATATTTTAGCCACATTTCATGAGTACTACAGTCAGTTCACATCTTGTATAACACAGTGGTGGATCTAAAGTCAAGAGAATCTTTATGCAAGAATGTTTTGGGCCCCCCTATTGCAAGGATAGCCAAAAGTTAGATCCCATCTATCGTACAACTCCCAGAATGCTTTGCCAGCTGGGGATCTACTATTTTCCCATCCTTGCAGGGTTGTATTTAGCGCTGAGCAGTGTTTGAGAATTTGAATGTGAGCATGTTTGGGTATGGCATATGTGTGTGTACATATACATATGCACTGCAACACACACACACTGATACACATACCCACATAGACACTTGCAGATATAGGCACGCACTAATACACATTCAGATAAAAGCACACAGACACACACAGGCACACATCCAGATACACACACATACACACATACACATATACACAGACACACAAAGATAAATACACTGTCAAACAGGTGCACTCACTGACACATGCAGATACACATACACACACTGACACACATTAAGATCCACAGACACACATAAAGAGAAAAGAAACACACAGTTACACGGGCACACTAATAAACATAATAATACACATACATATACTCATAAACAGATACACAGACACACACTGACGCACATACAGATACACAGACTCAGAGATATACACACAGACACACTAACACACATAAAGATAAACAGGAGCACACTGACACATGGGCACACAGATAAACACAATAACACACATGAAGATACACACAATGACTAACATACTGATACAAACATTAGCACACATACAGATACAGACACACAGGGGCACACTTTGAGGCACATTTAGTCATACACTAACACACATAAAGATACACAGATGAACAGACACAAACACTGATATACATGCAAATACACAGATACGCAAACTAACACACATATGGATACACAGATACACACACTGACACAAATGCAGATACACAGACACACAGAATGACACACATGCAGATACACAGAATGACACACATGCAGATACACAGACACACAGATACCCATAAAGACCCTGAGGAGTCAGGCAAGGCCTAGACAGAACAGGGACATGCGAGAGTAAGGGGAGTATATAGGAGGAAATATTAGGGAAGTCTTAGGAATGGTGGGTGGAGGTTAAAGTAAAGGGGTGTTTTATAAGCCAAGCATCCATAATTTTTATCTAGATTGGTAACAGCTTCCCGCCCTCCATCCCTGTGGTTGTTTGTTAGTTTTGTGTCTTGTTTGCATGATGTATGGTCAGGGCTGATCCCGCTCCTAACCTCGGGTATAGGTATGGATAATGGACGTGCCCACTGAGCCACTGATCGGCTAGTGGTTATCATATGGTAACGTAAGGCCCAAGAAAGGCCTTTGTGGTGGTTGGGACAAGGGGGGAGGCCAGGTGCCAAAATGATTGTGTTAGGTTGGCAAGGTTTTACTCAGTGACGTTGTTTACACAAAAAGTTGTATTATGTTAATATGTTTATGAAAGTTGATGTTAAAAGATATATATATTATTTAATAAAGCTGTGGCCTATTTGTCACCAAGAAAGTCTGTGATTTTGTTATTTCGGGTAAGTAAAGAGATGGATGTGGTGGGGAATATTTAATATGGTTTTCCCCTTTAGGTCTTCCCATATACAGTACCCTCTACCTATGCACATGACACTTATACAGATAAAAATACTGACACACACAGATACACAGGGGCACACGCTGACACACATGCAGATACACAGACACACAGATACACACAACCATACACACATAAAGAAATATAAATAATTTAGCCACCCTCCTGTTTCCTGCCTTTTCAATGCAGGAGAGTGGCTTTCCTGCAGTCTAGTCTGTTGGCTGAGCCTATTAGGAATCAGAGGCACTCTCAATCTGCGCTCTCCTCTTCTCTGCCTTCTCCCTCGTGACACAGTCTGTTGGTGACCAGCTTCACTTCCTCCTAGCGCTGCTTTTATTAATGAGGCCTGGTTGTGTTGTACCTAAAATAACTGATAATATTTTACTGTTTTGTACATTTTAAATATATAACATTTTAATGAATATTCAGACTCTGTCTGTCTGTCTGTCTATCTATCTACCTGTTTATCTAAATATCTGTCTATATATCTGTCTGTCTATCTATCTCAGTATGCTGTATATAGTAGATATCTATCCATACAGTATACCTTCTAAAACCTGGTAACTAAACTGTTCATGTATTTAATATTTAATTTCAGTGTTATTTTATATTCATATTCAAAAATCAACATTTGCATTCCAGCACTTCTTGAGCTGGAGTGAACACCATAAATAGGCGTTCAGTGAATGGAAAGCACTAAGTGGTGGGATTGGGAATGAATAATTGCTTGCCAGCCAGTGGACAGGGAGAATGCTGACACCACGCTGCACATATTTCATGAATAATGAGAGAATCTTCAGCTTCCTTGAAATCGCTGTCTATTGGGTCAGAAATTTCATATTAGTGAACTCATCAGAGCAGATCAGTGTTAGATAGACATTCTTTCTGCAGGTAAACATAGCCTTTGCTTCAATAAAATGTCATATCTGAGCTGTATGTAGAGAGTAGAGCCATGTCACTTTTGTTAGCACATGTCAGAAACTGTGCAATTCTTGCTTTTAACATTTCTACTACTACATTAAATCATTTACAATATGGCAAATTGTTCAATCATACAAAACAAGCTTATACAGCAAAACACATTGTGACATTTTTTTTTTTATTTGTCATAGCAAATATTCCCGTATATTTGCTATTAAAACAGAAATTAAACACGTGTGGACAGTTGCTCAAGTTCAATGAAAAAAATGCAGATTTTTATTATTATTATTATTATTATTTTATTACTTCTGTTGCGCTGTACAATGGGTGGACTAACAGACGCGCAATTGTAACCAGACTAATGGACGCAGAGAAACTGAGGTGTTGAGGGCCCTGCTCAATGAGCTTACATGTTAGAGGAAGTGGGGTAAAGTGACACAAAAGGTAAAGGAAGTATTGGGGAAGTAGATTGGTAGAATAGTATTCAAAGAAGTGGGTTTTTTTTTTTTAAATGACAGTTGCAGGAGGTGAATAACATACGAGCCATTAACAATTTAATTGATATGCTTTTGTGAAAAAGTACATTTTTAATGATTTTTTTGAAGGAGTAGAGACTGGATGAGCATCTAACAGAAAAGGAAAGAACGTTCCACAGGAATGTTGCAGCTCTAAAGAAGTCTTGCATTAAAGGTGGGAGTACGAACAGAGGATAGGCACAGGTCTTCAGCAGAGCGTAGGGGCCAAGACGGGACCTACTTGTGTATAAGATAGATAGGTTTTATACCTCACCTCCAATAGACTGTAAGCTTGTTTGAGCATGGTCGTCTTCAACCTATCGTTCCTGTAAGTTTTCTTGTAAATGTCCTATTTATAGTTAAATCCCCCCTCTCATAATATTGTAAAGCGCTAAGGAATCTGTTTGCATTATATAAATGGCAAAATTAATAATAATAATAATAATAGGTGGGAGTAGCATTACGTAGAGATTTGAAAGCAAGAACCAGAATTTGATATTAAGCCCTAAAGAGGTGAGGTGTGAGAGGTGCAGGATTTGGCGATCGACAGGACATGAGGAGTGAAGGAGAGGTCGGAGTCACAGAGAACACCTAGTCAGTGATCCTGCGTGGTGGAGCTGATAGTAGCACCATTAACGTGGGTGGAGACCGAAACAGGAGAGCCAACACTTGAGGGAGGAAAGACGAGAAGTTCAGTTCTGGACAAGTTGAGCTTATGGAAGGCAGACATACAGTTAGAAATAGCAAATAGGCAGTCAGAGACACTAGTCAAGAGGGGCAGGGAAAGATCAGAGGAGGACAGATATATTTGCATGTCATCCACATAGAAGTTATATTGGAAGCCAAAGGAGCTGATAAGGTTGCCAAGAGAGGCAGTATAGAACAGTAGGGGACCAAGGACTGAACCTTGGGGAACACCAACAGAGAGGAGTTAGGAGGAAGAGGCATAGCCAGAGAAAGAAACACTAAAAGTGAGCTGGGTGAGGTAGGAGATGCACCAGGAAAGAGCAACATCTCGTAGATTGAGAATACGAAGGATGAGTAGAAGCTATTGATGATCAACAGTATCAAAAGCAGTGGAAAAGTCAAGGAGAATTAGGATAGCGTAGTGACCACGAGATTTTGCAGCGAGTAGATCGTTGGATACTTTGGTCAGAGCCATTTCCACAGAGTGCTGAGCGTGGAAACCAGACTGAAGTGGGTCGAGCCTAGAGTTGGACTCGAGGAAGTCTGTCAGTCTCATATACACAAGTCTTTCAAGGATCTTGGACGAAAAAGGCAGTAATGAGATAGGGCGGTAGTTGGACGGGGAGTTAGGGTCCATCAGGGTTACAGTTGCATGTTTGAAGGGTGATGGAAAAATACCAGAGGAGAGGGAGAGATTGAAAATTTTAGTGAGAGGCAAAGCAAGAAGACAGAGTACGGGTAAGATGTGATGGAATAGTGTCAAGGGAGCAGTTGGTGGGGCAGGAGGACCAGAGCAGATAAGGAACCTCTTCCTTTGTAGCGGATGCGAATGAACATCCGAGTTAGTGAGGTTGGGGGAAGTATTGCAAGAGGAAGGAGAGAGATGAGAGATCTTTTCCCTGATTGTAGAGATCTTGTCAGTGAAGTGAGTTGCAAAGTTTGTTGCGATTAAGTGGATAGGAGGAGGAGGAGCAACAGGGTGAAGAAGAGAGTTAAATATGTAAGATATAAGCATTTGGGTTTGCGGGAGAGTGTAGTTATGAGGGTATTGAAGTAATTAACTTCTACAGAAGAAAGAGCCAAGCTGTAAGAGCGCAGCATAAATGTATAGTGGAAAAAGTCAGATGCAGAGTGAGATTTTCTTAAGCAGCGTTTAGCATTTCTGGAGCATTTTTGGGTCAGATAGACCTGCAATAAAGCTGAGGGAAGGGGAAAGGATTTAAGCACAGAGATGATGGGATGGTTATTCAAACAAAAACACCTCAGTTTATTGTACTGATATAAATAAAATAAAAAGATATTGTAAAAAATTTTAAATTTGTAGATGCATATGCATAATGCAAAGGGGTTGCGTATAAATGTAAGACAGAAGTGTTCTAAAAATTGAATAATACTCTGCTTTAGATTTATATAAGAAAAGCCAAGAACATAAAATGTGAACCAAAAGACTTATGTTTTAAGTCAATAAGTGAAAGGCCTAATAAAGATCTAACACTGAAATTGAATTTCTCTATTGGTTGGGAATAAAAAAAAATGTGCCTGGCTATTTGTCTCTTGATTCTGGTTAAAAAGGTGGTGGCCCTAGCTCTTGACACCAATTCAGTCCATCATGCTGCAATATTTTCATGTCTTTTTAACCACTTAAGGACCAAACTTCTGGAATAAAAGGGAATCATGACATGTCACACATGTCATGTGTCCTTAAGGGGTTAAACCTTTGAGCCACAATTGCATGATTTTACTCTTTACTACACTTTAACACATCTGTCACATTATTTACAACACAGTTGCTTGTATAGACACTTTGCAAGTACCACCTTACCTTTAAAAATACTACTTGCAAGCCTACTCTTTCAATAGGTTCTATACACAGTCACCAACCATGTTCATATTGGATACTATACGTTTTCAATAAATGCCCTACAACCTTTTTAAGATGTAAATATTTTTTATATTTTTTTTCCAACTAATTTGCTTAGTCCTTATTTTTGTTAGTGACCAATAAATTAAAGATCTGCTATAGCCAGTTCTAGATTAATATATTAATTAGTAAATCTTTGGAGAAGAGATGCATTCATGCAAGGTGTATAACAGCAATAGGCTAACAAAGTGTGCCTACTGATTCTTTTCTGCCACCAAATTTTATGTTTTCGTGTCCAAAATGTTTCTTGTAAAAGCAGAGTTTATGAAAAATACAATATAGGCTTCAGCATCATCAACAGTTTTCTGTGACCACTTACTTTTATTCCATCATCAAAGTTTCTTGGCAAGTCCATGAGATTGGACCTATGATGGTCTTTGTCAACCTGTATGTGTACATCTGGTTTTAAGCAGTGATTGTGACTAGATGATACTCAGCTGATGGAATTTAAGATTGAAACTTCATAAATAAAAATGATTAATCACCAGTTTTGTGTTTTATTTTAGTAATAATAATATTAATAATAAAACTTCATTAATTTTACATAACTACATATATATTAAGCCCCTGTATATTCATCAATTTATATTAAATCATTTTAGAATGCTATCTAAAGGAAAAGCACCAAGAAAGCGCAGACAGTGTTATGAAATAATCTGGCAAATTTATAGAATAGTTGATGGTAATAGCTGGAAAGAAGCCCAGAATGCAAGTTATCTATTCCGCAAAAGGGCTCTGGCAGGTCAGTTGGAATTGATTGGGGTAATTGGTACTCAAATATTGTCTGTCTTGCTGAGATCACCTCTGCTCTTGCCTTAACTATACTTATATTACAGCTGATTTTTTTTCTTGTGTCTTTTTATAAATTTAAAAGCAATGATGGATAAAAAGCATGTACAAGTCTTTCTCAACTGGTAATATCTAATTTATTTATTTTTGTTTTTAATACAAGTTAACTTTGCTTTTATTTCATAGCAGTTTTTTCACTAAGCCATAAAACTAATTAAACTGTCAAAAGAATATCTGAACCTATGGGTTATGTTTTCATGTCAGAAAAAAAGATTCATGCTGTTTACCATCATGGTGTTGCAATGTGACTTACAAAAGTAACATTTGTCTAGCCTATAGATTTTCTTGACATAAGAACAAGCTTTGCACTACACCAGGAAGAGAACATGACTGAAGTGACTTTTATAGTAATACATTTATTCTGTTTCCAGTCTTAGTGGGACCAGCAACATAAAAAATATACATAAAATATACATGATGGGATCTGTGATAGCAGCTCGCTAGATAGAATGGAACTGCCATTCTATGGGAGAGTTTAAATTAATGGACATATAGCAATTGCCACTGCCTAGGAGGCACTGTGATTAGTGACCCTTCTATTGAATAGTGTAGGTTGCACCATAAACTTTTTTTAGCTGGGTGTGACACCATCCACAAAAGACAATATAAAAGATGGAAAAATGGACAAAATTAAAAATATATTGCACACTATGTTTAAAAAATGTAATCAAACCAATATGATCTGGACAAATCTATAAAAGCTACAAACATTTTAACAAATGCCTCCTCTGATTTCACATGGATATGTCTCAGAATTTGCTTAAAACATGTGTGGCTTGAGAACATAAATCTTCAATCATATATCAGTTCTATCACATGTAAAGTCTGCACCACATCTACATGGACTCAAAAAAATGAATGAATAAACTTTAATGCTTTGAGGTCTGTTATCTCCAAGCCTCAGATTGCATCACCACCTGTCTTACCCTTTTTGGTTTATTTGACCAAGTTTCCTTTCTTCTAATAATGTATTTAGTATGTTCCAGTGGCAACTAAGTTGGTTTTATTCTCTTTCTGCCTCTTAGATCCAAACGCTGAACAAATCAAACCCAATACTAAGAGACAAATAAGTGCATAACCGTTGTGGCAAAAATCTTAACTTAAAGGAACACTATAGGCACCTATCAACTTTAGCTTAAAAGGACACTACAGGCACCCAGGCCACTTTAGCTCATTGATGTGACCTAGGTGTACTGTTCCTGACTCCCTTAGTTCTGTAACGTAAAACTTTGCAGTTTTAGAGAAACTGCAATGTTTACATTGCAGCACTAAGACAGCCCCTAGTGGCTATCTACAAGACAGCCACTAGACACTCTTATGGAAGTTTACCAGACTCTGTGTTGTCTAAATGATGCTGGACATGCTCATGAGCATGCATGAGGACATCAAACATAATTGAAATCCCCATCGGAAAGCATTGAGTGAATGCTTCCCTCTGAGGAGGGCCTAATGCGCTCGGGGCGCTTGACGCGCATGTACATTAGGTCCCCAGCTGAATGGTGCTGGAACCAGGTGAATAAATAAAGGGATTTTAACCCTTTATATACTGGAGAGGAGTGGCCTTGAGGAAGGGGGGCCAGAGGGCACTATAGTGGTAGGAATACAACACTATAGAATCCCTTAACCCCTTAAGGACACAGCTTCAGAAGCTTGTCTTACGCTTAATGACACAAGCAATTTTTGCATTTTCTTGCTGTATGCATTCAACTGCAATTTGCATCTCTCTCGTTTATTGCACCAACACATATTATATACTGTTTTTTAAAGGACATAAAGGGCTTTAATTTGATGTAACATATATATATATAAATGCTTATTTATTATTTAAAAAATACAGAAAAATGCAAAAAAAAGAAAAATTTTGTGTTTTTTGTACAGTTTTTGCAATAATAATGTGTGCCTAATTAGTGCAGGTTAAAGAAAGTAATTAAAAATAAATTTATTTAGTTGTTCTGATTTACAAAATATATAATGTGTCTGGGATTTAAAGTTTTTTTTGGTAGTTACAGGTCATAAAGCACAAGGAGTAAAATAAACTTTTAATGTAGAGCGATTTTAGAATTTTGTATGTTTGTCTTGTAAGCTTAATAGCCATAAAAGAAAACAAAATTGCCACACAAAAGTATATATTTATATAAAGTAGACATCACAGGCTATTGTCCTAAGGTTTTTTTGACACTTTCTAAGTAGCCATTTCACCGCCAATCTCTGCTAAATATTGGAGTAAAATTTAGTTTTTTGGAGTTTTTGGCACACAAACTTATAACAAAGAACTTCCCATGTATATTTTGTAAAGTTGGTGTGTGCTATTCCTGTACAAAGTTTTATTTTGTGTTCAGTTACTTCTGCTGAGTACAACGATACCCCCATTGTATGTCTTTGGCACTATTTCGTGAAGCTACAGTGCCATATAGGAGACCTGTCCGTTTCAACATTTACAGTAGAATTTTGAGAGGCGGATTTAATGGGCCTATGCTTCAATTTGGGGTATTATAGCAGTTTGACTGTTCAAAAAAAACCCACAAAGGCCTACCATTTATAAAAGTAGACACTCCAGGGTATCTCATATGGTGCATATTGTGCCTTAACATGCCCCCATTTTTTCACCAATATATGCCAAAGTATGTGGTAAAAAATAATTTTGGGCATTTTTTACATACGGATTACATTTTTGCTGGGCATTTTGTACATTTCATATGTGCCACTAAGTTCAAACCCCCAAATTATGCTCAGCTAAGTCTTCTGAGTAAAACAATATGCC
The DNA here is from genome assembly GCA_933207985.1 of Pelobates cultripes. Classification (NCBI taxonomy): domain Eukaryota; kingdom Metazoa; phylum Chordata; class Amphibia; order Anura; family Pelobatidae; genus Pelobates; species Pelobates cultripes. The sequence continues at coordinate 147,722,765 of OW240916.1, read as the reverse complement.
CAATGTATGACCTAGACACTATTTTGTGAAGTTACACTGCTATAAAAGAGACGTAACAAGTTAAGGTTTTTAAGTGTGAATTTTCATGGAGGGTTTTGATGCGTCCGTGCCCACTTTGGAGCACTTGAGCAGGCTACATATTACAACTACACCATAAAGGCATACCATTTCTTAAAGAACACATCCCAGGGTATTTCAAAAGGCATATTTTGAACCTTAGCGTGGGATAATTTTTCCGCTAGCTTGTACCAAGTGTAATGGTAATAAGCGTTTTTTTGCCTTTTTGACACACAAAGTAAATTTGCGCAGTACATTTAGCAAATCTTATGTGTGCTACGACTGTATAATACTTAATATGTTGCTCAGCTATGTCGGCTGAGTACATCAATACCCCCGTATGTACCTTTGCCAGGTATATGTGGACATCGGAGGGGCACATTTGGGACACAGCCATTCCAGTTCATTTCAAACTTTAAATTTTTACACTGTTCCCATGTCCCATTTTAGAGTATTTTACCAGGCTATATAATCCAAATACCCCATAAAGCCATACCATTTCTTAAAGAAGACATCCCGGGGTAATTCAAAAGGCATATTTTGAACCTTAGCGTGGGATAATTTTTCCGCTAGCTTGTACCAAGTGTAGTGGTAATAAGCATTTTTTCTGCCTTTTTGACACACAAAGTGAGTTTGCGCAGTATATTTTGCAAACCTTATGTGTACTACGACTGTATACTACTTCATATGTTGCTCAGCTATGTCGGCTGAGTACATCAATACCCCCGTATGTACCTTTGCCAGGTTTATGTGGACATTGAAGGGGCACATTTGAGACACAGCCATTCCATTTTTTTCAAACTTTGAATTTTTACGCTGTGTCCATGTCCCATTTTAGAGTATTTTAAAAGGCTATATAATCCAATTACACCATAAAGGCATACCATTTCTTAAAGAAGACATCCCGGGGTAATTCAAAAGGCATATTTTGAACCTTAGCGTGGGATAATTTTTCCGCTAGCTTGTACCAAGTGTAGTGGTAATAAGCATTTTTTCTGCCTTTTTGACACACAAAGTGAGTTTGCGCAGTATATTTTGCAAACCTTATGTGTACTACGACTGTATACTACTTCATATGTTGCTCAGCTATGTCGGCTGAGTACATCAATACCCCCGTATGTACCTTTGCCAGGTTTATGTGGACATTGAAGGGGCACATTTGAGACACAGCCATTCCATTTTTTTCAAACTTTGAATTTTTACGCTGTGTCCATGTCCCATTTTAGAGTATTTTAAAAGGCTATATAATCCAATTACACCATAAAGGCATACCATTTCTTAAAGAAGACATCCCGGGTAATTCAAAAGGCCTATTTTGAACCTTAGCGTGGGATAATTTTTCCGCTAGCTTGTACCAAGTGTAGTGGTAATAAGCATTTTTTCTGCCTTTTTGACACACAAAGTGAGTTTGCGCAGTATATTTTGCAAACCTTATGTGTACTACGACTGTATACTACTTCATATGTTGCTCAGCTATGTCGGCTGAGTACATCAATACCCCCGTATGTACCTTTGCCAGGTTTATGTGGACATTGAAGGGGCACATTTGAGACACAGCCATTCCATTTTTTTTAAACTTTGAATTTTTACGCTGTGTCCATGTCCCATTTTAGAGTATTTTAAAAGGCTATATAATCCAATTACACCATAAAGGCATACCATTTCTTAAAGAAGACATCCCGGGGTAATTCAAAAGGCCTATTTTGAACCTTAGCGTGGGATAATTTTTCCGCTAGCTTGTACCAAGTGTAGTGGTAATAAGCATTTTTTCTGCCTTTTTGACACACAAAGTGAGTTTGCGCAGTATATTTTGCAAACCTTATGTGTACTACGACTGTATACTACTTCATATGTTGTTCAGCTATGTCGCTGAGTACAGCAATACCCCCGTATGTACCTTTGCCAGGTATATGTGGACATTGAAGGGGCACATTTGAGACACAGCCATTCCAGTTTTTTCCAAACTTTGAATTTTTACGCTGTGTCCATGTCCCATTTTAGAGTATTTTACAAGGCTATATCATCCAATTACACCATAAAGGCATATCATTTCTTAAAGAAGACATCCCAGGGTAATTCAAAAGGCATATTTTGAACCTTAGCGTGGGATAATATTTCCGCTAGCTTGTACCAAGTGTAGTGGTAATGAGCATTTTTAAATGTATTTTTTTACTTTGTAAAACTTTTTTTACTTTGTAAAACCCATTTTTAAACTTTTTTTTTTACTTATTAAATGTTTTACACTATCTTAACTTTTTTTACACTTTTAATTTTTTTTCTAAACTTTTCTTTTACCGTTAACCCCTAACTAGCAGTAAGCAGCACTAACCGTAAATTCCCCATTTTCCCATAACTCCCACCCACCCCAGCTAGCAAAATATTTAATTATAAAATATTTAAATTAATTAATTAAATAAATGGAACCCCTGAGGGTTAAAAAAAATAAATAAAAGTTAATCCTCAGGGGTTAAAAAAATTAGATCACAGTATAATACTGTGATCTGTATTTTGATCACTGTAGGCAGTGATCAGCTGGCAGGGAAGGGGTTAATTTTTATTTAGACTGGGTAAAGGGGGTGGTATTTTTTTTTTTTTTACTTAAACGTTACTAAAACATTTAAAAAAATTTTTTTTTACCTTTTTAAAGCTTATTTTAAAACTTTTTTTAACGTTAATCCCTAGTTAGCCTAACACCAAATTCCCCAATTCCCCACTAACTTCCACCCATCCCAGCTAGCTAAATATATAATTTTTTAATATTTAAATTAATTAATAAAATAAATTTAACCCCTGAGGGTTAAAAAAAAAATAATTAACCCTCAGGGGTTAAAAAAAAAAATCAGATGACATTAAAATGTATACCCTGCCAATTGATCACTCTAATGCAGAGGCAGACCGGAGCACCGTTAACCCCGCGATTGCCGCGATCGCGGCGATCTGGGGTTAACTTAAGAAAATGACGGAAATTTTCCGTCAACGGTCCTTAACTGAAGGACAAGGTTGACGGAAAATTTCCGTCCACGGTCGGGAAGGGGTTAATGAGGCAGCGTTGGTGTATAGATCATGCCCCTGCAATCTTATGGCTCAATTCTCTGCCATTTAGGAGTTAAATCACTTTATTCATACAGCCCTTGCTAATCCTGACCTGCTTGTGACATGCATAGCCTTCCTAAACACTTCATGTAAAGGGAGATTTATTGTTTATACTTTCTTTATTGCAAATTCTGTTTAATTTACAATGTCCCATTCTGTGTTATTAAAGTTCAATTTACAGAGCAGGAGATAAAACTTATAAAGCAAGTTAACATTTGAATGAAAAGGAAACCATTATTTTTTCATGTTGACTGTGTGCGTAACAGCCAGGGGAGGTGTGGTTAGCACATAACCAGAAACAAAAGTCATTCAATTCTTAAATGACAGAAAATTGAGCAGGGAGACTGCAGGGACATGATCTGTACACTTAAACTGCTTTATTAAGCTAAAGTTGATTTGGTGCCTATAGTGTCTATTTAATTGCGATGTATATAGCGATAACATGATTTATTGGTGGGTGCAGTAGAGTTTACATTCAATGTTGTGTAAACAGTAAATTTACATTAAAAATGAATTACACTGGAAATAAATGAATCTATAGAACAATGTTATTTGCTCTTGTGTATTTAATACACTATGAAGCTGAATAGCATTTTCATGGACAAAAAATATATAGAAGAACCTTAAGTTAACAAAGTAGCAACAATATGGCAATTAAAACCAGTGAATTATTATTTCCTCTATCTCATAAAATAGAGTTGACCACTAGGTGTGCTGTATGTGGCATGATCATTACATCATTTCATGGTCATTTATTCAGTTTAGGTATTTTCAGGTCATTAATGACTGTAATAGCTTATGTACTGTAAATTGTCCATTTAATACATTCCCAGAATATTCAATATATAAACCTCATCATTAGAGCTAATGTGCAGTGAAAAGCAGTAAAAGCATGAACATTTGGATACAATAAAGGATCTGTGTTTCTTGGAATAGTGTTCTTCTTGATATATATTATTACATAGATTTCTGGTAACAGTATGGATATAACAGTGTGTGATGCAGCCAAAGTTCCAATGTGGCTAATTGCTCATGTCATTAATATATGTTTGTTGAAGGAACTTAGTATTATCTATATGCTTAGGCAAATGGTACATTGGGAATACAAAACTTTTGCTGATGTTCTGAACTATTATTAGGACTCTATGGTTTCTTTTACTGTATAAGATATCTCACTGACATCTTTCTTTAATAACTTATTACCTGTGGAGTTCATCAGTGTTACATTTCAGACAGTTAAAATTAATATTCTCATACCCGAACAAACCATTATACATTCGATACGAAGTCACACGAGGCTGAACAACTTAAACCGACGTTGCCTTCATCTGGGTGCCAATAGGAGAGTATTTGTGTCCATGGATGCCAACATGAAATGTGAGAGTGTGTACATGGTGACATATCATGGCTTTTTGGCTGAGTTTGGCAGGGCCTTAATTTGACATTGTTCCTCAGATATCAAGATATATTTGATATTTACAATGCCTTATGTACTGCTTTGGCTATTTAGAAAGCACTAGCCTGGGCAGCAGTGATAGTTTGAGTGTGTCAGCTAACAACCTTTAGTCTATCACTGCTGCATATTGCTGGTTTCAATTGGTATGACTATGGAAATGTATATTCTATACCTTATTCATAATTTCAGTAGGGGCTGGAATGTTGGTGGCCAGGAACCCTCATTCAGTGTTAAACTGCTCAAAAATGGTTTAAAACTGAATAGAGTGACAATGCCAAAAGACTCCACAGGCTATAAGCAATTCAATAAGATATACTTGTTATAGTGACTATAGAGTCCATTTAAAAGGACTCTCCAGACCCCTAAATCACCCTAGCTTACTGAAATGCCTTATGTGTGAAGAGTGTGCTCCCTCTTTTTCATTTTACAAAAAGTGCACTTTTTGTAAACTGGCACTTTTATAAAGTAACATTGTTACACTCCCTATCTTTCAAGCAGACAAGATGTCCAATTACTGCATGGTTTGGTTAGCTCAATGGAGCTAAACTCAAGAGGCAGCAATTGCCCAGATCATCGTTCTTGCAAAGACTTCCATTTGAGCTGCACTGGGAAGTTTTTGATTGGACAGTCACAGAAAGTCTGGGCAGGGTTACAAGGCGGAAAGCTTGCAAAGGCAGCAGAGAAGATAACTTTCATTTTTGTAAGGTGTTTTAGATATACCACCAATTTAAAATTGCATTATGAAAAGCTGCAAGTTTTTATTTGGGTAAGGATACTAAATGGTGATATGTTTTATTTGGGCAGCAGAGTATCAATTTAAATTAAACCTTGAAACCTTTATCACAGTGTGATCATTATATAGTGAATTGGATCTAACCATAGAATTTCACATTTTAGGCTCCAGGGCTGCCCCCCAAAATCGGTTCCACTGAAACTGAGAAAGAGAGTTAGCGATGACATTCAAATCACCTGGAATGTGGCGCGCATCGATCTAAACATTATAGTGCAAACTCAGCAGCACTAATCACCTAAGCAGCGCTAACACCGGAGGTGACGCAGACACAGAACGGTTAATCACATGGACAACCCCCATGTTGCCGCGTGAACCATCATCTTCCGTTTGGCCAAATCGTCGCCCCAAAGCACCACTGCCACAATAATGGGAAAGAGCTCCAGGAACATAAGAGCTATCCTGCCACCGACGCAGCCATGCTTCCGCACACCAACGACCATGAAAATATGCGCTTGTGATGAACCACCTGGCACCCTGAGTACCTCCATCAATTGCTGCTTCCTAGTTGTCGCAGAGTACCATAAGCACTACACCGGACACCATAAGCACCATAGCACAGCACCTTAGCCACTGCAGTTTGGCTGGGGTCTCGCAGTCCCTTCTCAGCCTGGACCAAACTTCTGAATCCAACTCCCAATGAGAAGACCTTTCCTCCAAGAGAGTATAGCATGTATAGCAGTGTAGCTCTTACAGAGCTAGTGATTATAATCCAAGGGAGTATAAGAGTAAAGCAATCCCCAGAATGAATATAGCTCTCCAGTCCCGCAAACATGAGCCTAGACTTCACGAAGGGTAAACCGAATATCTTTAATGGCAGCCACAACTGGCCTTATATGCAGGTCCCCATGCAAGGGGAACTCCCCCCTGCACCTGAGACTAGACTACAGTAAAAACATGCACATGATTATATTGGCTCTCAGGTCCAGGACGCTCCCATACAAAATAGATCAATCCCTCCCCTATGCCTGGGAGATAATTGAGTCAGCATTGTATTAAACACAATTATCTCCAGGCACAGAAAACATACATGTTTACCAAACCCCCAAAATACCCTTAAACACACAAAATCATCCAGATCAGTTCAGTGGTTCAGGAATTTCCTGGAAGTCTTAATTTGACCGACCACACGAATGGTCCCATGCCCAAAACAGTATCAGAGAATCAGAGATTGCAGTCAGTTCTAGTTCGGTAGTTTAAAAATGAACAAACTACCGAACATAGTCAATATTTTTACCTTGGAGCTTGTTCCCCTTGTTTGTGGGAACGTTTCCACCGAACAGTGCTTTCCTGTTATAAAACCAAACACAGGCGACCATGGAAGTCCAGCGTTGTTCGGGAATTTCAGTGTCCGAAAATAGTTCCATGAACTCGACAACCAAACACCTCTGCCTGTTTTCATGCTAACAAGATGGCCGCCACCTTGTGGTTGTCCATAGAAATGGCGGCCACCCAGACGAACACTGAGAATACTGCGGTGGAAATTGCTGCAAAGTAGCAATTAGCCTTAACAAGCTCCAGGGTGGTCTCCGATTCGTGTGGCTGTTCAGTTCCCAAACCAAATATAAAATCCCACGAACCAAGTTTGTTCACATATTTTTTTTTAAACGGCCCATAGTCTTTTGGTAAAAGGCTGGCCAGCAGGCCTCTCCAAGAACACGTGAAGAGGCTCAGTTCGTTACAGTGCCAAACTGTAATAGATGCGTCAGTGAAAAAGTCGAGTTCAATATTCAACACAGAGGAACGCAACCAACACGACTGCCACTTATTTTTCATTGTATCAATTTTTATTGGGTTTTACAATATGCATTACAGATATCCAATATGTCCAACTGTAATGATTTTTCATCATCATTACATGACATCAACATTGTATCAGATATAGGGTATAACAAGTGGGGTTGGTGGCATAACTGCTTCCGCATTACATACATTCTTGTGCGACATTTTGTATGCACATACATTAATTAAATTTTATTCATTTATACTATAGACATTGCCCGGCACTCCAATGGTCTCACAACATCTCTATAGTACTTATGCTGGAATCATTTCTATGCGTTGATATAGCTGTGGAGGTCGTGACCTTGGATATCATCTGATCGCTATAATGAAAGTAACATTAAAAGAACAGAAACCTAACGTAAAACAAAAGTATAACTGTCAAGATAATGCTGGCAGTGCTCGAATTAAGCAAGCAACCCACGTTTGTCCTCTCCTGTGACCTCCCCGTTCACCCTGTCACCTTCCATCCTGTGCTCAAGAAATTTTGTGTCTGGTCTCCCAACCCAACCCATCATAGCTTTTGACACAGGTTTATCACCCCAGCTAAGTCACGTTCACTCTTGTGATTTATATTGGGGAACACTCGTCCTCAACAACCAACACACCCCCCATTTCCATACGTGTCCCTGACGGAATCCTATTTTGCCCAAGTTTGATCGTATGTCAAGCATGTTTTTCAGTCTGTGGGACATTTATTCATACACCCTGATCTTATTAATACCTTATATATAACCTCTAGGTGGTCTATGCCTCTAGTAGCTGCCTTTGTTTGTATTAAAGCCTGCTTCCACTGATAAGTGGTAAATTCCTGATGGATCTCCGCTTCCCACTTAATCATATACGAGAACTTCAGGGGTCTCTGAGCATCTGATAACGGCATCTTACCTAGTTTCCCTTCACACATAGGCATGCAAAGTCACCCACCGGGGACAGGCCTGGTTTTGGGCCTTTGATCTCAAGTACCATATGTTTAATTCTCAGGTATGTTAAAAGTTCCCTTTTGGAGAGCTTTAAATTTTTTTTGCAGATTGTGGAATGTTTCCAACCCGATTCCCTGTATAGCTGGGCAATCCTCTGTATACCTGCAGTGATCCATGGCTTGAGCTGCAAGTTCCTTGTGTGGTATTGCAGGCACTGTAGTGGAGCAAACCACATTGGGTTGTTCGGAGCCAACAGAGCCCCAGCCCACCTATTCCACACCGGTAGGGAAAATTAAGTGGTGGACAGAGGCTATATCTGGATGGGCTGTAACTGGGCCGGGAGCGATAACAGGGTTAAAATAGAATGTGGGGTAGTCACTGAGTTTTCTAGTGTATACCAAAGGGGATATTCTGTTTTGTCATGGAGGACTCCTATTTGTGCTAATATAGTGGCTGTGTAATATTTGTGGATGTCTGGTACCCCAGGCCTCCCTCATGCAGTCTGAATTGTAGTGTGAGAGCTGATATGCGAGGTGGTCTACGCTTCCACACGTGGGCGTTTAAAACCTTTTGAAAGTTTGTCAGGATACTGTTAGGTATTTCCACTGGGAGAGTGCGGAATAGGAACAGTATCTGAGGGAGCACCATCATTTTTAGTGAGCTGATTCTGCCAAACCATGAAATAATTTTACTTTCCCAGGATTGTGTTGTGTGTTGCAGTTTGGTAAGCAATTTAGTATGGTTGAATTAAATCAATTTTTGTTTTGTGGTTGCAAGTTGTATGCCTAGGTATGTTAAAGAGTCAACTCTCCAATCGAAGGAGAATTGTGCCTTTAGTGTGTTTTTGGTGATTTTTCTCATATTAATGGTCAACATCTGTGTCGTGGGGATGTTATTTTTATTGTTGGATACTGAGCTGTATGCTTCTAATAAGCTCATTAGGTGGGGAAGTGATTCTGTTGGGTTTGTTAGCATTAGCAGAATGTCGTCAACGAATAGTTCTATCTTTTGTTCACTGCTTTGTGTAGTCCCTTGATCCTATCGTGCATTTGTATGTGCTTCACCAATGGTTCTAATGCTAATATAAAAATTAATGGCGACAAGCGGCAACCTTGGCGGGTACCGTTGGATAATAAAAACTTTAGATAAAAAGCCTGTATTAAGGATTTTGGCAGACGGTTGCGTGTATAGTGCCAGTATGGCTCTTAGAAAGTTAGAGGGAAACAAGTTTTTTAAGGACCTCTGTCATGTACCCCCAATGTAAGCAATTGGAGGCCTTTTCGGCATCTAATGTCAACAAAAGCCCCAACCTTTTTTCTCTTTTCATTATTTCCACAAGATCCAAAAACCTTCTTGTGTTATCTCCTCCTTGTCGGCCTGGTACAAATCCTGCCTGCTCTCGGGGAACCAATTCGGGTAATATTGGCTTTATGTGGTTGGAGATGGTTTTGGCAAATAGTTTTGTGTCCACATTAAGCAGAGAAATTGGGTTAAAACTTTTGCATTTATTGGGAGGTTTTTCTTGGTTTGGGTTGGGTTACGACTTTCCATTATACGTACCGAGAAAGGAACTCCCCATCAGAAGATCATCCCAAAGTCGTCCGGTAATCCAAATAAAGTGAAATGGCTGTTTCACTCCCACCTTCGCCAAACACAAACACCGGCAGAACGCCCGCTCCATATAAAGAACCTGGCATGCAAAATTGAGGTGAACAATCAGCACTTACAACTGGCGCAATTGAACTTTCTTGGCACCCTTCACCATATCAAGCAAGCAGAGCAATTGCTCCAGCTTATCCTTCGGGAGCCGAAAGACCATAAGCCTAGAATCAATCTCTATCCGCAGGTAAGACAGGACTTCAACTGGTCCCACCGTCTTCTCCTCTGCTATTGGAACCTAGAAGTCCGACTCCAAGAGAAGGATGCATACGTCTGACCCCTGAGCGCTGATTAACAAAGTCGTCCAGATAGTGAGTAACGGATGGGCAGGCAGAGACCTGTGACACAACCTATTCAAGAAACGAGGCAAACAGCTTAAAGTAAGAATCGCACAACCCATAGGCAAACACATGTCAAAAAAGAAAGAACCACCATTGAACTGACAATTTAATAAATATAAACTGTCCGGATGAACCGGAAGCAGCTGCAAAGTGGACACAATATCCAACTTTGCCAGCAGAGCTCCGTTGGCACCAAGCCCAACAGAGAGATTCTTAAATTATGGAAGGGTGGTATGTCGAACGGGCCGGCCATGCGCCCCAAGCGTACCTCCTTCTCTAATTTCTCTGCCAAAATGCCCTCCGTTCCCAGTACAGACTGCAAATTACCCAAAAACGAGGGGGAATCTGAATAAACAAATGGAATACAGAATCCCAAGGAAAAACCCTGCAACACAATTTTGCCGCCCGCCGGTTAGGATACCGGTTGAGCCACGGAAACATCCTTACCATGCTCACCGGCGTCATCTGACCGAGGAACATTGCCTCTGGATGAACGCTGGCACTGCACCTTTTTTAAAGCATCGCAACGCTGGGTGGGCTCCTCCACAATGGGAGCACTCGTGCCTAAGCCTGCAAGAGCCACACCACTTGCAGTGGCTTTCGTTGAAGAGCCAGAAAACTCCTTTGTGTTGTCCTGTTGACACACCAGGCTGTGCGCCGGCCTCATCTAAAAAGCCATAAGCTGCCGTCTTGTACCCCAAAATCCATACCCTGGCTAACCACCATCTTTTGGCAAAATTGCTGGTCGTAGCGGAACCAGCACTGCCCCATAGATCTTATAAGCCCCCAAATAAGGTCCAAGTACCCAAAAAATGCCAGGGCCTTCTCAGGGAAGCTCCACAACACTATGCTTGCATAAACAGTAAACCCCTGGAGCCAGTTTCAAAAGGTACGAGGAATCTTACCGTTTTCTCCATCCGTCATGTCCCCACAACACGGCCTGTCCACAGATTCCAGGTCAGGGAAGTTAACGAATCCACAAACTCACCCTACAGGATTTTTTCCCTGGCCTCCAGGGGTGATGCATCCCCAACGGTGCCAGATCGCAGCCTGACACTGGGGGCTGCCACATTCCTTGGACACCCACACAACTAGGGACGGTAACACGGGTCATAGGAGAGAACCCTGGCTAAGAAACACCCCCTGGTAGCCTGTCTAAGACAGCCCCTAGCAAAGAAACCACTTCGCCTTGCCCTTGCATGAAACTATCCCCCTGTAGCATATGCTCATCTAACCCCTTGCTGGTGGGATGTATTGGCACAATACTCACTATTAGAAGTCCCAGGCACTGCCACTGGAACTGCAGCCATCTCCTCCTCCGAGCCAGACTGAACATTGTAATCTTCTGATGGACATTCCGGGGACCTGCTACCACCTGCCCAGCCGGACTGCTGTCTGTTCTTGCTGCTCCTTCCCACCTGTTCAGGGCATTGCACCAAGGCTTGAGAAGGGTGCACTCCACTGCGTGCGGACATCATGTACGCGCCTTGCGTTCCGATGTCCACTTCCGGTGCACACACGCGACACCGCATGCGTGATGTTGTCAATTCCCGTCTTGCTGGAAAATACGCAATCTTCTTGCGAGCCCTCTTGGGTCTCACCCGAGCCACCTCGTCCAGACCATCTCCTGCGCCCCATGGACACTGCTGGCGATGCTTCAGCCCTGGATCTGCCGCCGATGATCCCCTGGCTCTGCTGGTACCGGACTGGATGATAAGCGCAATGGAGGCCTGAACCGCCTGGCACTCCGCCCGCCCGGAACCATTATATACAAACACACTGCATTATATACACACACTCTGCATTATATACACACATATACTCTGCATTATATACACACACGCTCTGCATGTATATAATGCAGTGTGTTTGTGTGAATGCAGAATGTCTGTAGTGTGTGTGTGTGTGTGTGTGTAAACTGGGTGAGGGAGTGCATTTTTATTATTTTAATTTTTTTAATTGTTATTTTAATATAATTATTATTATTTTTTTATATTATTTAAATTATTTTCATATTTATTTTAAAAAAAATTTGTCCCCCGCTCCCTGCTTGTTGCCTAGCCATGGAGGAGGGCTGTAACATTCCCTGGTGTTCCAGTGGATGGGCTGTGCAGGGGGGGCCGGGAGAAAGCTGTTACTTACCTTTGTAGCAGCTCCGGTCAGCTCCCTCTCAGCTCCGTGCAGCTCCCCAGTTCAGCTCACAGTGTAAGTCTTGCGGTGTGCGTGCCGCGCGGAGCGTTGCCACAGTAACCCATAGCAACGTCTGACGGCCGCGGGTGTTGCGAGACTTACACTGTAGCTGAACTGGGGAGCTGCAGGGAGCTGACAGCGAGCTGACCAGAGCTGCTACAAAGGTAAGTAAGAGCTTGCGGTCAGCCCCCAATAGGACTGCCAGGCTTGTAATGAGTCCGGCGGTCCTGGTCTGTATTATGGCAATGTAAGTTGCCATAATACAGACCTTGACTCGAGTATAAGTTGAGTGGGGCTTTTTCAGCACAACTTTACAGCTAGGAGGAGCATAGGAAAGAGGGAGATAGGTGAGGGGAAGAGGGAGTGTGGGGTAGCCTTGTGTTGAATACAATTGAAAAGTTTAGCGACCAAATTCTATCACCCAAAATATTAATAACTGTGTACATGAAATATTGGTCAGAAACATTAAATGACAATAATACAAACTGCATGCACAGAAAATTGCAGTGGCAAACTACAGGTATAAATGGTAACAAATCTATAGTAACACATGATAATATGGTAGCAATCCAAGAATAAATAAGGTGGAGTATCTGCCAAGCTTTATTCAATACCTGAGAGAGGTAGGATTTGCTGCAGGATGTTAAATGCAGAGCTTCACCGAGTTTGAGTGTGAAGTGAGGTTGGAGAGTAGTAGGATTTGCTGCAGGATGTTAAATGCAGCGCTTCACTGAGTTTGAGTGTGAAGTGAGGCCTGTATTTTACATGTGTTTAACAGACACATTGCAATGGTTTGCTTGTTTTTGCGTGATGTGTTTTTAAAGAAAAAAAATGATTTCTACAAGATTATAGGGCCTTAAATAAATGCTTCAACTGTTAATAAATTATTATGTCATGCAATTATTGTGTGCAGAAACTGCACGGTGATTATATTGCGTTAAATGTCATCTTGTGTCTAGGCAAATCGATTTGATAATTGCATACATTCTGTCTCTTGACACTGCAAGACAGATTCTGGTGATTTAAGTCAACACACAGTAAAATAAATATGTTAATATGTGCCTCAGGACATGATCTGTACTGTATCCCTAACACATTTACTGAATGGCAAACTTAAAAAAAAAAAAAAAAAGATTTTAATAGCAATGCAACATAATTATAAATAAATCAAATAAGCTGGTTTACACAAGCATGGTCAATCTATACGGGTGTATTTGGAATTGTATTCAGAAAATGCAGTGACCTCTGGGCTCTTTGGTTTAATCAAAGCAGTCAGCTCTCTTGTGCCCTTTTCCTATCTATTGGAGCATAGTAAAAGGCACGCATTGAGTCTCCTGCTGCTGGGAGAGAGCTCTGAATTATTCATAAGTGCTCTAATAGTAGGTGATGAGATCTCTTCACGCACAGGCCTTGTCAGTAGGTGTTTATTACTTTGTTTCAGTAGCAGCCTGCTTTTATGGCAGGTCAGAAGAACCCTACATACACTCTTGACATGCATTGCTAAAGATAGCACTTTAAAAATCTCTTTTGTCTGGGAGGTCATATGAAAGTTATTATGAACAATTTATTTCTTCATTTCCGCTGACTGGCTATGTAGCCTTAATGATCTGTCACCTAGCAATAGGCTGGCTGTTCAAACATAAAAAATGCTGTGCTGATGAGTTTATAAGTAGAATCAGTTTGCTGTAGCATTTTCATTGTCTAGCATTTGTCCAACATATATTGTTCATATTTACATATTTATGAGCCTTTACTGATATCGATGTTGTGAGGGAACCCAAGTGATAATAGGATACAATGTTTTACTATGCCCTTTGGACATTATACTGGATTAGGTGGATGGATTGCATCTTAAGTGCTGTCTTTTATAGATTTCTAAAATAAATCAATAAAATAATACCTAATATAATATGTAATAATCCTGTACAGGCAGGCAGATTGGTTTTTAGTTTCTTCCTAAAGTCGTTGGCTTCTTCTAATTTCAAATACTTAACATTTGAATATACCGTATGTTAGTATTTTACTGAATTTGGCACAACCTTAGGCAACAAAGCTTCTACAAAATTAAGACAAACACAAAAGATTACAACAGGCTTAGAACCAACTATGACTTTGTGAGAGATTATACTAACAGTGTTATTATCTAAATTGAGAGTTGAGGAGAATTTAAAGTGAATTTCACATATACCCAAACTAGTTAATAGTTGACATTTTCCAGTTTGCCTATTATGGCCTTAAATTTGAAATTCCCTTTAAATTTATTTTGGATTACCCACTATTCTCTAGTAAATAGCCCCCGTAAGTCAAGAAAGAGTTTGCAAAAGTGAATTGATATTGGACTGATTTCCATATTACGTTTGCAAACTTGTAGTTTTGTAAATACAGAATCATCATCTTCCCTGCTAGGATGTATTATCTATCATCATTTGCCATGTTCTGCCTGGCATTGTACCATCATTTAAGTGTGCACATTTAGTATGATATCTCCAGTGACCTACACACTCATTTCAGTTTTCCAGACAACACTTGAGGGATGCCAAACCCAGCAATCCAAACAAAGAGTATATATACATACTATATTATAACAAAGAGTATATATACATATTATATTATATATACTATATATTATAAGTGACAGTATTTTTTTTATAGCCACGTTGATTGTGGGAATATAAATATACTTTAGCAGGCAAATTTGCCTTAAGGCGGCAACATGCCTAAATATATCCCTGTATCACTGGGTTTTAGATCACTTCCAACATCTTTTCTTGAAACCAGTAATGATAGATAGTGTGCATATATTTGTATTGGTCCAATGAAGGTCTATTGGCTACATTTGTCAACCCAGTGTTTTTCTATGTCTATGTCTGTCTGACTATAAAATCCATATGTTCTTTTGTTTTGTCATGTGATATTAAAGCATAAACAACCTTTCTTTAAAAAAAATAATGTCCAGCACTGCATTTCAGTGACTAGATATTTTTCACAACGTTTGGAAGAATTTCCTGAGTCTCAGATAGAATTTATTGTTGAAGGGATCCAATGGATACTTAATTATTTCTGGTTTGATGGACTATTTTCCTCCACACATATGGGGTAGAGATGTCGCGAACCGTTCACGAACTTCCCGCGAACGGCTCGCCGCGGTTCGCCACGAACCGTTCGCGGCGAGCTCCGGTCAGCTGACACATCCCGGCCAATCTCCAGCAGACCCTCCCTCCCAGACCCTCCCACCTCCTGGACAGCATCCATGTTGAAGCTGCCTTCAAATTGTGGGGGATTTCAAAGAAAAAGGATACAGTGATGAATTATTGAAAAAAAAAACATTTCAAGAAGTAGAATCTAGAGATAGCAACTCGTTTTTGCAATACAAAACCAAAAAGGAAGACCGTACTAGTGATCAAGTAGCATTTATATGTGAAGCCTAGTCCAAAACCAGATCAAATCTAATAAACAAAAACTGTTTTTTAATAACCAAAAAGGAGATTTTTATGGATGTGGTTATTGTGGAGCATGCAAAAATAATCACCCATAAAGAGACTGAAGCATTCTCAATAAAACAAATAGTCACCTGTTACGCTAAGGGGGTGATATATCTCATTAAATGTCCATGTGGGCTAGGATACGTAGGTCACACCACACGCATGCTAAATATACGAATACAAGAACATGTGTGTAATATAAGAAATAGGTACGACAAACACAGTCTATCTCTGCACTATAAACTTAAACATAATAAAGACCCCAGTAATTTAACATTTATGGGGATACAGAAAGATGAAACTAATTGGAGAGGAGAAGACATGATTAGAAAAATGGTCCAAATGGAGATGAAATGGATCTTTAATTTGAATACTCTAACACCTCATGGCCTTTATAATGACTTCTTTGAGCTCTGCCTCTTTCTGTAGGAATTTTTTTTAATTTTTTTTATTATTTCTTTTTAATTGTTTATTAGTTACGATGAGACATTATACGGGTTATTGGTCACTGAGATATAGACTAGGATGCAAAAGAACTTGGATGTTACATGAAGGGGATTTTAAACATATTTATATACAAGTGTACACACACACACACACACACACATTATATATATATATATATATATATATATATATATATATATATATATATATACTCCATAATACGTTTTCAATTTAAGGATCTACATATATATATTTTTTTATCAATATTGTTATTAAAATTTAGTTTTTTGTACAGCTACTATGTTTAATAAGCTTATATTGTTCATCCAAGTTCTTATCTATTATGGGTATTTTACTAATCTCATCAAATATATTGTATATGTTGATATTGATATTTGCCTTTCCCTTTCTTTTCCCTTTATAAACTTACATTTTGCTATTATCTGGCCCATCATGTTAATGGACGCTTTTCAATATGGACACAACACCGGAAGTGATGTGGCACTGAACTTGTCACGTCACTTTCATTCACTTCAACATATATGTAGTTTCCAGGACTTTTTCCCATAAGTGAAATGGAGCCAACAGATGAATGATGCGGTCGGTTCCACACTGCATCATTTCCGGCAAGTGATGAACTTCCACACGAACAATAACAGATGATAGAATAACAATCTGCGGAACGGACCAATGGAATTCCGTTTGGACAGTTTATAACCATCCAAACCCACGAGGTAGATAGAACTGATTGCGAAAGCCACGAATAGCGTCAAAACGCGTCTCAGAAGGATTCAGCACTTTAGACTTTAAGATTTCTTTTTTTTATTGTTTTTTTACTACACTTTATGTACAAATAAATTTCTGTTTATCAGCTAATACTATCTGGTGCCATCCTCAGTACCTCTACAGTGAGAAAGGGTAGTGTCCCCCTTTAAGAGACACCAGGCTTTTTCATTTAGAGCCAAGGTTTGAGGCTCCTTAAGAAGGTGAGCAGTTCATTTATAAGTGTCTGCACAAGTCACTTTATATTACGTACTTCGCCAGAAGCTGTGGCTTCCCTGTGTTTTATTGTCTCACCCCTTGAGTGTGTTTAACATAAAGACCAGAGAGGACCAGTGTCACCCTAGAACACAAACGCAAGAGTGATTTGAGCCTATCCTGTGTGGCTCTATATTTTTCCTATTTTACAAGATATCCCTTATTGTATAAGGGTAAGTGTGTTATACGTTCCAATACTATGTAGCGCTCCACTATGTGCACTGGTGGTAGAATCATCACTTTTTACATTTTTCTACATTGCTTTATTTTATGGGAAGTTGGGGAGGAACTCACATGAGTGTGGTAGCAGCTTTGTTTATGTATAAAGTTCTGTATTGACTATAAGTGCAATTGTTATTCACAGAATTTTGTTACTTTTGTTTAAAACTGCATTTCTCCAATTTTTAGATATAGATAGACTTTTTTTTTACTTGTTGATAATATTGAGTGCTTGTGATTGATATTAATACATTAGATTATGTTTAAAAAGCTCAATTCAGTAAAGAATAACATATTTAGAATATATGGCCAACTAGAACAAAAATTATGTGAAACCAGTTGCACATTCATTCATTAATATAAGAACATTTAAATAAAAATAGAGATAAACATATGCACTGTTATTAAGCTACTTTAAAAATCTAATTTGTATCTATAAATGAATTTAGAATAATATTGTTTTGGGCAACCCTTTGTGCACTTGAGGCAGTTACAGCGTTCAGACCTATTATCTGTGTGTATTAATGCTTAACCTTCTTTTCACTATCAATACTCATCATTTTTGGTGAAGCTGTCATCCTCTTTCATACTGGAGGTATCTAGATGCATCAGTTTTGACTGTTGCTGAGAGCATGATTGACTTATATGACCTTTTTTAGCTCTATTTCAGTCAGCATAACACATACAGCTCTGAAATTTTTTTCGTTGTTAAAGGCTTAGACGGAGTTGAAACTGGAAGCCTGGTTATGAGCTGAATAATTTGCTAGAATATAAAGCAGATCAGCAGAACACTGGTGAAAATTGAGAAAATAACAATGGCGGAGGTGATAAAAAGAAATTCTGGTTGATGCCCAGAACAATGAAGGGGGTGGACATAGTCAGGAAAGAAAAGTAAATGATGAACTTTGCTTTACACAGATAAAGATGACAAGAAAAAGACACAAAAAAATGGTTTTAAGATCTATAGATCTAATTTATTAGAGTGAAATAGGAAAATGCATGAAGAAGAATTTGAGATAATCATTGCAAAGGAGATTGTATTATACTGTCTCTTATATTGTATGCAAAAATGTGCAATATGGTGATCAATTAAACTGCCATGTATGAACTTCCTGTTATAGCCCTAAGTTCAATTAAAAAAAAAGAAATGTATATATATATATATATATATATATATGAATATCTGTATATTATATTGTAAAAGTATTAAAACTGTTAAAGTACACATACAACCCACCGCAAAACACCACCCTAGACCCTAGACTCACTAAAAGAGTCCACTGGGTGGGCTATGGCCCTTTAACATTGCGGCTGGTCCTCTCTCTGTCACGGGAGTCGTAACCCAACATGTAGGAAAGTGCAAACCACAAAAGGTGGCTCTGAAAGATGTATTACCAAGTCTTAAAATGGCCAGACTTAACATCACTAAACAACAAGAATCAGGGTCAAGAATAAAGGACAGGAATAACAGAAATACTCAAGTCAAGACAAAGCCGGGGTCAGGATACCAGAAATCACGAGTCAAATATGAAGCCAAGGTCTGGATACCTAAAATCACAAGTCAAATATGAAGCCGGGGTCAGGATACCAGAAATCACAGTCAAATACGAAGCCAAGGTCAGGGTACTAGAAATCACGAGTCAAATACGAAGCCAGGGTCAGGATACCAGAAATCACGAGTCAAATACGAAGCCGGGGTCAGGATATCAGAAATCACAAGTCAAATACGAAGCCGAGCACTAAACAAGGTTCTAACAGAAACCACGATAGAGCAATGAATGGTGGCTAAAA
>OW240916.1:147652153-147700905 GCA_933207985.1 Pelobates cultripes | reverse complement strand
TCAAACACACAATCACTGCTCAGTGCTAAGTACAACTCTGTAAGGAGTTTGTTCCCCAGCTGGCAAAGTGATCTAGAACTTGTATGACAGAAGGGGATATACTTTTTGGTCACCCTTGCGATAAGGGGGCCCACAAAAATTCTTGCACCAGGGCCCTCTCTTTTTTAGTTCCGACACTGCCTAGACTTAAATACTATCCCTAACTAAAACTCTAACTCTAGCTGTAATCCTGCCATTAATGCTATTCATAAGTTTAGTCATAACTATGTGTGTGTTTTGTTGTTTGTTTTTACTGTTAATGTTAGGTATGAGTGTAAACTCTTAAATTAAGAGCAGCACTATGAATGACTTGTCTCAGTTTTCTGGAGTTGGAGATTATCTGTCTACCTTTCTAATTGCTCTAGCAATTCCATCTTTAACTATAGCTTAATAAATCCTATGGTGTAGAGACCAAGAGAGAGAACATGTTTAATGAAGGGAGATCATCTTCATCTAACATACGGCCCATACTAAACTACCTAGAACAAATAAATATATATATATACATACACACACACACATATATATATACACACACACACACACACACATATATAACATTGATATGGACATGTCATTGATAGCAAAGACTTTTTAGGCCTATGTTTGATCCATAAATGCAGTAGTTTATGCTATATCTCAACTAAGCTGGTCTTGCTTACATATACTTCAAGGTCATTCTGGGATTACTTCACTAACTAGTGGTTCCTGCTGATTACATATGTACAGTAGAGGAAATTTGTTGTTTAAGAACTTTACCATACTGGAACAAATTGAGAGAAGAGGTGAAGTGTGTCCTCTTTGCATGCTTTTTTTATTGAAAGTCCATAAATCACTGTGCTGATGATACAAAACTTACCTGGCAAGTATGAGGACAAAGTAAGTCATCACTGGTCCTTTGGACCAAAATATCAGTGGTGATATATGACATCATACCATGGAGCATTTAATAATTAAGGAGGTAGAGAAAGAAATTTCTCTTTAAAATTCCGGGGACATGAACCCAAAATATATATTGCCAACCAATTTCAGACTCTATATATACTTATGTTACTGTTAAAAAAAATAAAAAATATTTTGTTTTAAAACAATAGCATATTCTAAACTAAATGGCGTTTCCAAGCTCAGTTTTGATTTGTTCTTCAGATTTAGGTGACAGATATGTGGGATGCATTGAAAGGGACGAGGCTAAAACATACACCGCATAGGGTTAACTTATCTAATGTCTTCAAGTTGCTAATGTATAATATATGGCAGTCAATATCTTCCATATTTTTGTTTAAATTGCATTTGTGAGTCATAAAAGGAAAATTTGTCTTATCTTTACACCACTGACCTCTTAAAACAGAAGAGACAGAAACAATTGGTTGTCTGCTTTTCTCAAAAAGTGTATTTCAGAAATTTCCCAATAAAGAAAACCTTTAAACTCATAAAAGAATGCAGAAGGATGGAAAGTGTAACAAGAGCTTAGAACAGATTTCTAACATATTCATGAAGCATAGAGGTGTTTGAACCTTTTGTGTGTGAGCCTGATCCTTGTCTCTGTGAGGTTACTTTTTAACAATATAAGGAGCATAAGTGCCTTTTCATCAAATGAAAAAAGAATGCCCAGTGGCAAATGAATCATATTATAAACATTGATTGTATCCCAAAAGGGAAAAATGTTATTGAAGATCCAGTGGCCTGGGATGATACTTCATTGATCATTGTAAGAAATACTTCCAGAAACTGTTTTTTAATCTTTCCGCTAGAGCATTAGCAATTATTCTTTAGCCCGTGGTGAGTAATGACTTCAGTTTCCCAGTTCCTCAATCGATAAAACATTTACCCTACTGCTACAAATGTGCTCTCTGCTTAGACAAGCAGAATTTTTCTTCCAATTATTCTCTTTTTGTGTGACCTCCTAAAACGGTTTTAAGCATATTTCAATGTAGTAGGACAACATCTTCCATCTATACAAATGTGCTAGATCTGTATCCAATGATTCTGTATTTAGTGATGAGATAAATATTTTATGGTACATATAGTCATCAAGCAATTATCAATTTTCAATAATTTTGTATAGAAATCCTTTTCCTGGCAATTGAAGCCAAAGTTAAGAGCTTCATAAGTGGCATACCAGTTCCCTGTTACAAATAAAAATTGAAATGTTTCTTTGCTTTTTACGCCATTTAATTTCCTTTTGTTATGAATCTATACTCGCATATAGATATGTAGATAACAAAGTGTATTTCAGCTTGCCTCATAGAGTACAATTAAATAATACATTTCTATAAAGGGATATATGATATAGAAGTATGTGTGTATGAGTCAGTGTATGTTTATGAATGTGTGTGCATGAGTCTGCCTGTGTATGTATTAGTCTGTCAGTGTACATGAATGTGTGTGTATGAGTCAATGTGTGTATATGAATGTGTGTTTGCATTAGTCTGTGTGTGTGTGTGTATGTGTGTATGTATGAGCCTGTATGTGTACAAGTAGGTGTCTGTGTGTTTGTGCTCGTGTGTGTTTGTCTATGAGTCTGTGTGTGTGTATGTATGTAATGGTGTGTGTCTGAATACATATATCCATGTGTGTGTGTGAATGTATTGTGTGCATGAATGTACATGTGATTATGAACAAGCATATATACGATTGTGGATATGAATGTCAGTAATTGTATGTGATTTCACTGAAAAAAGGGGATTTGGGAGTGATGACAAAAATACATTTGCTCCCCCGGTGCCATGTAACCTATGTAAGCATTTGGTCTAAAGAAATACCAATTGTGAAAGAATGAATTATAAGATCCACTACAGTTCAAGCAGTTTAAACATGGCTATAATTAGTCCTGATATCTAATTTAAAAAAAATGCTATGCATGTGTTATATGTAAATTATATAGTATAAATGTTATACTGTTCTATAAATGGGATGTAACCAGTTCATTACATTATTTTGGAAGCATTGTTTATATAGACAATAAATAAAATCAGTTTCACTTATTCACAGGTTCTCATTCTCATCTGTGACTAAGCAGAGAAAAAGCTATTCTGTGAGCAGCAGTTGTAGAAAGTGCTAATTTGCCATTTTTGAATCGTTCAAGAATCCCACTAACTAATCAATATTAATTTGAAAGAAAGACAGATATACCTTATGATATAATTAAGTAAATTGTCAAAGATCTCAAGAGTTTGTCATCTCTTTGTGTGATCAAACAAGCCAATGAGTAAGTATAACTTTCTTAAACATACATTAATTGATATTCTGAATTTGTTTTGTGTTGGAAATATTTAATTGTAAACTCTTTATTACATAATTGCGGGTGGGGGCTCTAATTTTGATAAATGGGATAAAAAATAAAGCCCCTCCGCAGGCCACACCAATGGCTCTATTTGAATACAATGTGAGGATGGATAAAGTATTATTGCCCCCTGCCCCCACCACCAAAAAAATATAGAATCTGCAACTCTAAGGTTGGGTCCAAGAGTGGGGAAGGAGCCCCTATCTGCCTGCCAGCACGTATGTCCTGTTTGTGACTACCGCAAGAACGAAAGTGATGTCTACTGGAGTCAAAATCATTATGGGTAGGGAAGAGTAAGCTCACCCCAAATTTCATTGTGGAAAACAAGATATTAGTCACTTGTGACCATGTCTCATGGTGAAGCTGTAGTTACATGCAGCCACTCAAAGCATCTCTAGGACACACACCCTTAAAAAAATTAAATATTTATATATTGATTTAATAAATATATATTTTAATATTTTAATATTTTGCAAATATATCCTTTAAAAAAGGTTATCCAAAAATATAACTTACTTTTTTATCATCTCCTACAACCCAGCTATGTATAGCCACCTATTCTTTCTAATGTTTGTCACTGAAAAGTCTTTTAGCAAATTTGGCAATAACAACTGATAAAATGCAGGTATTTTGGAAACAGATAAAACATAAACTCACAGTTAACATCTTCTCCACCAGGGCTGGACTGGTAAGAAAATTTGGCCCGGGCATTTTTTAATTACAGCGGCCCACTAAAAGGTGGCGGGGCCAGATAGGGTGTGTTTTGTCATCACCAATGACAAGCATGCCCCATCACAAAGTGACCATGTTGGTTCAATGCTCTTCCAGGGTAGACCATGCACAGATCTCTGCTGAAAAGCATGGGCATGAGAAAAAGACCCTGTATTTGCTCTGCACAGTGCAAGCAAATTCAATAAAATGCTTGCACTGTGTTTGCTTAAAATTTGTCTCTGGTGTCTCCATAGTTGAGATACCAGGAGACAAAAATGCTAGGAAAGCATATTGTGCAGTGTGTGTGAGGGTGCTGTGTGTGTAAGGGGTCATAGGCGTGCGCACGGGGTGTGCTGGGTGTGCCTGGGCACACCCTAATCCCCGCGGCACGCCTATGTATATTGAGACCGACAGGGGAGATCTCAGGATCTCCCCTGTCGGCTCATGCAGAGCCG
The DNA here is from genome assembly GCA_933207985.1 of Pelobates cultripes. Taxonomy (NCBI): domain Eukaryota; kingdom Metazoa; phylum Chordata; class Amphibia; order Anura; family Pelobatidae; genus Pelobates; species Pelobates cultripes. The sequence continues at coordinate 147,696,417 of OW240916.1, read as the reverse complement.
GCGCTATCCGAGTGGGGGCTCTGCTCTCAGCCTCCCTCCCCACCGACCCACATGCAGGGAGCTCTTGCCAGTAGCTCCGCCGGGTTTCTCTCGCGAGATATGAGCATTGCCATGGCAACACTCAAATCTTGAGAGAGTAAACTCTAGCCCCACAGGGGCTAGAGTTCACTCTCCACTGGACCACCAGGGAAGGAAGCAGCAGCAACAAGGATCCCCCCTCCCAGGCATAAGTTAAGAAGGGAGGGGATATCAAGTAATGTACCCCCACCTCCCCCCCACAATCACCCACACATACAGCACACACATACAGCACCAACACATACAGCACACACACTCACACATACAGCACACACAGACAGATGGGTGCTGTGTTTGCGTGAGGGTGCTATGTGCGTGTGAGGAAGCTGTGTGTGTCAGGGGTGCAGTGTGTGTGTGTGAGGGTGCTGTGAGTGTCAGGGGTGCAGTGTGTGTGAGTGAGGGTGCTGTGAGTGTCAGTGGTGCAGTGTGTGTGTGTGTGTATGTGTGTACTAGTGAGGGTGCTGTGAGTGTCAGGGGTGCAATGTGTGTGTGTGAGGGTGCTGTAGGTGTTAGGGGTGCAGTGTGTGTGCTGTGAGTGTCAGGGGTGCAGTGTGTGTGAATGAGGGTGCTGTCAGTGTCAGGGGTGCAGTGTGTGTGTGAGTGTGCTGTGAGTCTCAGGGGTGCAGTGTGCATTTGTGAGTGAGGGTGCTGTGAGTGTTAGGGGTGCAGTGTGTGTGTGTGTGTGTGTGTGTGCTGTGAGTGTCAGGGGTGCAGTGTGTGTGTGAGTGAGGGTGCTGTGAGTGTCAGGGGTGCAGTGTGTGTGTGTGTGAGTTAGGGTGCTGTGAGTGTTAGGGGTGCAGTGTGTGTGTGTGTGCTGTGAGTGTCAGGGGTGCAGTGTGTGTGAGTGTGTGAGTGTGGGTGCTGTGAGTGGCAGGGGTGCAGTGTGTGAATCTTTGAGTGAGGGTGCTGTGAGTGTTAGGGGTGCAGTGTGTGCGTGTGTGTGAGTGAGGGTGCTGTGAGTGTTAGGAGTGCAAGTGAGGCTGATGTGACTTGGGTGATTATTTCCCCCCTCCCTGCTTACCTTATGCCTGGGAGGGAGGATCCTGCTGCTGCCGCTATCCATCCCTGGTGGTCCTAGTGGTGAGTGAACTCAGGGCCGGCACTCGGATAGTGCCGGCCCTGCAAAGACCAGTAGGGGAGATCCTGTGATCTCCCTGCCGGCCTTGGCCCCTGGCCACCGCAGCCCACCGGGTATTTGCCCGGTGTGCCCGATGGCCAGTCCAGGCATGTTCTCCACTGCCTGTATCACTACTAACTTATTTGAATTTGCTCTCTTTACACTAGGCAGGGGTGTAGGGCAGGACTATCCCTTTTTCCCACTTTTGTTTATTATCACTTATAACTCACTATTTATAAATGTAGACCTAGTTCTATCATTCCCCTGTATAAACGTTGCTCCTACTCTTGACATCTGCTGATTACATTTTGTTTTACTGCCTTCCTACTTCTTTTCTTGCACTGCCTTCCTATACCTTACCTGTCTGGGTTTCCAGGACACACCCTCCGGGTGGGTAGGGCCAGGCCTGGCAGGAAAACGAGAATGGTAAGAACGCACAAGGCGGGGAGCGTGAACAGCATCAGCTGAAATCCAACTGCGCTCCTCAGTCCCATAACCCTTCCAATGCACCAAGTACTGAAGTCGACCCCTAAGGTAACGAGAGTCAAGAACAGCAGAAACTTCGAATTCCTCATGACCCTCCACGGAGACAGGAGGGGGAGGCGGAGAATGCCGGGTATAGTGGTTGCGTACGTAAGGCTTCAACAACGAGGTGTGAAAGACATTAGGAATACGCAGATTCCTAGGAAGACCCAAGGCATATGAAACAGGATTAACCTTATGCAGAATACGATAAGGACCTATGAAGCGGGGAGCCAATTTCATAGAAGGCACCCACACGCGAATATTCCGCGTGGAAAGCAAAACCCTGTCCCCCACAACATAAGAAGGAGCCGCTCTGCAATGCTTGTCAGCCTGAGCCTTCTGGCGAGCAGCGGAATCCACCAAAGAACGCTGAACCTGCTCCCAAGTATTACGCAAACCAGCCAAATGCTCATCCAGAACTGGCATGCCCTGTGAGGAGAATGCAGCCGGAAGAACAACGGGATGCTGGCCATAGACAACGTAAAAAGGGCTTTTGCCGGAAGAATCATGAGTGGCATTATTCCGAGCAAACTCAGCCCAAGGAAGCAGGTCAGACCAATTGTCCTGATGGTGAGACACAAAACAACGAAGGTACTGCTCCAGAGACTGGTTGGCACGTTCAGCAGCTCCATTAGACTGGGGATGGTAAGCGGAAGAAAATGAGAGAGAAATACCCATTTCTGAACAAAAGGCTTTCCAGAACCTGGAAATAAATTGGCTACCCCTATCGGACACAATAGATACGGGAATACCATGTAACCAAAATACTTCTCTAGCGAAGATAAGAGCCAGTTCCTTGGATGTGGGCAACTTGCGAAGAGACACAAAGTGAGCCATCTTGGAAAACCGATCTACTATCATCAGGATGACTGTGTTACCATTCGAAGGGGGGTAATTCAACAATAAAATCCATGGATAGGTTAGACCAAGGTCTCTCGGGAATGGGTAAGGGATGCAGAAGCCCACAAGGAACTCTACGAGACGTTTTCATACATGCACAAGTAGTAAAAGCACTTATATAGTCAGTGACATCCTTGCGTAAGGAACCCCACCAAAAATATTGAGAAACTGCTGACATTGTTTTGGTAATACCGGGATGTCCAGCAGTCTTAGTATCATGATATAATGACAGAATCTCCCGTCTCTCGGGAACATCAACAAACAATTTATCAATAGGCCTCTCGCTAGGTGCCATACTTTGTTTTGCCTGTATGGTCTGCAAGAGGGATGAAGAAATAGACAACATAGTAGTAGCTATTATCCTGTCTGGGGGAATGACAGGAGTAACATCAACCTCCTGTTTGTCAGTAGTTTCGAACTGTCTGGACAGAGCGTCTGCTTTAATGTTGCGATCACCTGGCCTATAGGTGATAATATAATTGAAACGGGACAAAAATAGTGACCACCTAGCCTGCCTAGAAGATAATCTTTTAGCTTCACCAAGGTAGGATAGATTCTTGTGATCCGTAAAAATGAGGATAGGATCCTTAATTCCTTCTAACAAGTGTCTCCATTCTTTAAGAGCTAAGATAATAGCAAGGAGTTCACGGTTACCCACATCATAATTCCTTTCAGCTTTGGACATTTGTCTAGAAAAGAAGCCACAAGGATGCAATGGTTTTTCAGGCGATTCTCTTTGGGACAAAACAGCACCTACCCCGATATCAGAAGCATCAACTTCAAGAATATAAGGCAGTGAGGGGACAGGGTGCTGTAAAATAGGTGCAGAGGCAAATGTAGTTTTAAGAAAGTCGAAAGCCTGAAGTGCCTCGGGAGACCAGACACGAGTATTACCACCCTTTTTTGTCATACGGGTGATAGGCGCAACAATAGAAGAAAAACCCTTAATAAAGCGTCTATAATAGTTAGAGAAACCAAGAAAACGCTGAATTGCTTTCAAACACTGTGGTAGGGGCCACTCTATGACTGCAGAAAGCTTCTGGGGATCCATACGAAACCCTTTGGCGGAAATCAAATACCCCAAGAACTGGACTTTGAATTGTTCAAATAAACATTTTTCTAGTTTACAATAAAGACCATTAGCAAGAAGGGTCTTCAGGACCGTTGTGACATGTCTGTGATGAGTGTGTAAATCTGTAGAATATATCAGTATGTCGTCCAAGTATACAATTACAAATGTGTGAATAAAGTCTCTTAGGACGTCATTAATAAATTCCTGAAATACTGCTGGGGCATTGCAAAGACCAAATGGCATAACAGTATACTCGTAATGACCGGATCTAGTGTTGAATGCAGTCTTCCATTCGTGACCTTCCTTTATGCGTATTAAATTGTATGCACCGGGCAATAAATCGATAGCACAATCATAGGGTCTGTGAGGCGGTAATTTATCAGCTTCCCTTTTATCGAATACAGTTTTGAGAAACAAGTACTGAGGAGGTATAACAGTAGACAAAGGAGGAGTAGTAGGAACATTAATGGTATTTAAAGGGGTGACTTTAATCATACAAGAGTCGTGGCAGGTTTTGCCCCATGATTTTAATTGTCCCAATTCCCAGTCGAAAATGGGATTGTGAGAACATAACCATGGGTACCCTAACACGATATGAGAAGAGGGAGAGGTGATAACCTGAAACCAAATGGTCTCAAAGTGTAAAACCCCTGTGTACATGAATAATGGTACAGTTTCATGGGTAATGACTGGAGTACTTAAAGGTCTACCATCTATGGCCTCAATGGCCAAGGGTATCTCCCTCTCTCTGACGGGAATGTTATTTTTCGTAACAAACTCAGAGTCAATGAAGTTCTCAGCAGCCCCGGAATCAACCAAGTCTAGTATGCTTTCAGCTATACAACTCTCTCCCGTATGAAGGGAAACAGGGAGAAGCAAACGGTTAGGAGGCAATTTAGGAGACTTAGATATCACACCCAAGGCCAGTACCCTATAAGGTCTTAGGTGTGAGAGTTTTCCGGAAGCAAAGGACATTCTTTTACCATATGGTCTCGCCTACCACAGTATAGGCAGAGTCCGTTCCTTCTTCTAAGTAATTTTTCAGTATCCGAGAGTTTGGCAACCCCTAATTGCATGGGTTCCTCCTCGGATAATTTAACACTCTCAGGTTTATCAACTCTGGGATTAGTAGGTGTGACCAAACGTCTATTCCTGTTCTTAGTATAGAGCCTGTCACGAATCCTATTATCTATATCAATGAGGTAGTCAATAAGGTCCTCTAATGGAATAGGAAGCTCCCTTGCCGCTACCTCATCTAATATAGTGTCAGATAAACCTTCCATGAACGCAGTAGTTAACCCATTATTGGTCCAATCTACCTGTGAAGCAAGGGTACGAAACTGAATAGCATAATCAGCCACAGACCTAAAACCCTGTTTAATTCTCATTAATGCTCTTGCGGCATTCTTTGACCTTTTTGTTGTGTCAAAAGTTCTACGAAAAGCCGTAAGAAAGCTATTGAAATTATGCACCATTGGTCCATTGGCATCCCAAATAGGATTTGCCCACTCAAGTGCTTTGTCGGTAAGTTGATGCATCAAAAACCCCACTTTAGACCTATCAGTGGGAAAGGAATGTGGATACATGTCAAGGTGGAATTCTATTTGATTAATAAAACCTCTGCATGTCTTAGCTTCCCCTCCATACCTAGGAGGGGGTGTTAAATGGGGCAAAGTATTAGGTGAATTGGATACTTCGGGAAGAAGAGGTGTAGGAGGGTTAGGTGCGGTTGCAGGAATGGTTCTAGACAAGAGCGTCTGGAGAGCCTGTGCTATCTGATCCATGCGGTTATCCTGCTCTACAAACCTTGCCTCATGAGAAGCCATTTGCTGAGCCAAATCTGCGGGGTCCATGGCCCTATCGTAATGTAACGTGAATATACCCCAACACGCAGGATTCAGCTAAACAGAAGACAACACAGAGGAGAGATACGTCTACCGGACCTTAGAATGGCCGGACTCGACGTATATGAGAGGAGGCAGAGTCAGGAACGATCCGAAGTCAAGGGCACAGAGAGACAGCGTAAACTAGGACTAGCCGGGGTCTGGTACACAGTAAACAGCAAGCCGGCAACCAGAACAGATAAGGATAAAGAGAAAACGTAGTCAGAAACAAAGCCAAAGTCAAGTACGAAGGAACACAACTGAACACAACAAGCGCTAAAGGGAACTGAAACAGAAACCACGATAGGGCAGTTAGTAAAGGGAGAGGTAAGTTTAAATAGCTTCTAAACTAATGTGATTGGCTCCTGTCATATCCACCCCCCCAAAAGGTAAGTGTATGGGGAGTGTGGCATGACAGGGGCCAATGGGAGCCTTTTGACAATTTAGGCTCCCACTGTCTCTTTAAGAGCGCGCCCGAGACTCGCGGCGCGCTCTTAGATTCAGGCGGGACACGTGACCACTTGTCGCCTTCCTATTGAAGCCGTCGGATGAGTCGCACGCGGCTCGTGCAGCAGCAGGACCGCGCGCGGCTTGAAGAGAGGACAGCGGCCGGCCCCTGGATAAGGTAAGTAACGCTACAGTGACATAGCCATATGTGGGGACCTCCCCTTTGCAGTCCTAGCAGTTAAGAGACAACTAGCACCGGTGGCCCGACACCTGAGAGAGGCGATGATCAGATATCGATGGGGGGTGAATGGTTCCCTACTGGTCCCACAGGGAGATGACATACTCACCCTATCCTCTCCTGAGAACCAATAGACTTTCCTCCAGAGACTGAATCTACCTGCACTAATCCCAGCGAGAGCCTAGAAGTCTGGGACAGGCACGCAGGGACACCTCAGAGTTTACCCTCTGAACTCACAGTCCCGACTCTCAGTTAAACCACACTTCCCGTAGATAAACCGCAATCATAGGTAACCTCTGTTGTTAAAGCACTATTAGTAATCACAGTGTCACGCAGCAGGAGTCCACTTGTTTAACGGTCTGCTTCTCATTTGTTGTTTCGCATTTATGATCTATGTTTTCAAATTATTATTAGTATAGCCTCAAGATATAATCCCAGATCGGTAGGGGTGGGGGTGGGTTAGAAATAACTGATGAATGCCATTCTATGTCTCAATGCTAAAATGTACGATACGATCATATAAATTGATACTGGTCATGCATATCACCTTGTTAATGTTCTAAAGTTGATGTGTACTTTGTATTTACTATCATACTGTGAACAAGAGGTATTTTGATTGTGAAAACTCCAATAAAATACAAATTGAAAAAAAATTAAATAAAAGTATGGCCTTTCTTGTCCCAATTGCCCAGTTGTGGTTCTTGTTTAGCCAAATAGTGTGTTTGTTAATATTTTGATCTCTTGTTATTGACATTGGCTTGTTTACCATTTATTCTATTCTCTGTGTTACTTATATTTAGCTTGTCTACCATTTATTCTGTTGTCTTCTACCCTTAACCTCAGCTATCTCTTTGACTATTCATATGTTAAGTACGGCCATTCTAAGATTGTGTTATACAGTGATTTATATACTTTATTATAGTTTAGAGCCTGTGTGTTTGGGGTCCCTTACACATTCAACAAGTGTTAAGTATAGTAGGTCTCACAATGTGAGGCTTTGCGTGGTAGGTCCCACCATTTAAGTAAGAAAGCTGGATTTTGAATTCCAGTCAACCACACATCAAAACTATTTGCTACAACTAATTTTTTTTTTTTTTTAGCTGGTCTTGGTTAATTTAATTCTAAATTTGTTTGCCTGTCCCAGTAACCTACTATTGTCTTCACACTAATAAGTAGTTTGTATTTTAGTATAAGCTCCCAGAATACTAAGGTTGCAAGAACCCATCACAAGATACAATATCACACGCCTAATGATGTTCCCCACAGTGCAAGTAATACAAATATATATAGACCTTAATCCATCCCTATTTCCAGGTGAAACAAAAAAAACTATTTGTCATTAGAGTTGGAGGAGACAATTATTTTATTTTTTTGTGGATAACATGGCACAGACTTTATCTTTCCCAAGAGATAGAGGTTTTGTGTCCCTTATTTTTAATATATGATCAAGGGATTGTGTTTCAATTATTCTGCAGAGGGTCAATATACCCCATATCCTAAACGGATAACATTATCACATTTCTGGCTGTGTGGTCCAAATAAGACACCTTCACACTCTATCCAGCCCTACCTTAGTACCACAGTAGTACAGCATGCTCCACTACATCCTAGTTTGTAAAATTTAAGACATGATAATATATTGATTGCTATGGGATTTAACCCTCCCCGTGATATACTTGACCATAACCAAGAGAACTCCAGCCATGTCTCCAGAGAACTCCAGCCTTCTTTTAAAGACCATAGTACACAAAAGAAAAGCCATTTACAATTACTTACACAAATAGTAACATAAATCATGCTTTACTTGTCAATACCCTCATGAGATGAGAGATCTGACTGAGGGATGTGAATTAGGTTAAGCTAATTATCCCCAGTGGTCCTTTGTTCTTATCACATGATACAATAACCTTGGACATTCCAATGGAAAGGCTAGTTCTCCCCCTCTGTGTAAATAGGCACTTCAAACTAAGATTATTCATACATCACCAGATCAACTGTCTGTAAAGCATGTGTTGAATTTGCCCTAATTCAACACATGCTTAGGGCATACAATACATCTTAGAATATAACTAATACACCAAAATAACATGTTACATAGGCCATTTTTGACAATCCCTAATTCCATATATGCTGGTAGGAGTTTGGGTGGTCCTTAAGGCCCCTGACTCTCAACATCTTTCATCTTTAGCCAAGGAGTGCCATGATCTAGTAAACACCCTGCTAAGGCTATACCTTATTTAAAAAGAGTTACTACTGATGTTCAATTGAGTAGATCAAGTTATAGAATTCTTCTGCATTGCGTTACTAAATGACAGGATATTGATTAGGGAAATGTACCTGCTCATTTGAAAGCACAAAATAGTAGTGCTGAAAACTAGGATCATTTTATTTGGGTAAATGCAACAACTTATAATGAAATGTGAACTGCAGTGCAAAATTATTTCATAAACCAACATAAGGACAAACAAACATTACAAAAAAAAAAAATAACAATGTTTAATATGTAAATAGAAGGCTGGAGAAATAGTTTTAGATTTTGTTAAAAAGGTTTTACAAATGTTGGAGAGAGGATTGTTATTTGGGTACTGAGGCACCAGATATGTAATAGTTATGTATCCAACACTGCCTTCCTAATATGAAGTGTGATTACAGTCTTATTTTCAGGCAGTGGTGTTGTCCTTGGAATGAATGTGCAAGTTTTTGAAAAAGAGATAAGAGAAAATGATGCAGCTGGGTTATCTGCCAGAAACACAACAGGTGCAGTAGATTCAAATATGTTTTCAGAATGAAATAGAGGACCGGGCAGAGGTTTAGGAATAAGCAGAGGTAGGAGATTCATGGTAACACAGAATGATAGAACAGAAAAACAGCAGAGAGGAGCATGGTCATTGGCATGAGAGGTATTATAAACATGGTCATGTACATAATGAGTTTCTACATTCTGATCCTACTCACCCAACACAACCTCAGCCTGCTTCCCCAAATCCCCTACTCACTATGACCTCCAATGGAACCCCAATGTTAATAATACACAATAGAGCAGTGGGTCCCTCACTTGTTTGTTAACCCAGCTTTCAAATAGGTGTGGGATGGACAATCATTCCATATAAAGTGCCAAGAACATATATATAGCCTTGAATATTACTGAATATTGTTGCGTATGTGGTTCATACTCCCCATTCACAACAACATGGATACCCCTTCATAGGTATCCCATAGACATTTGAATTTCTGAATAGTATGATTTGTAATGGCACTAACCCATTGATTAATTTTACTAGAAAAAAAGGGAAAGTATTCATATGGGATCTAAACTGTACCTTGTCTTCCCTGTCATGGATTTTATAAATCATAATAATGGCACAGAAGGGCTTAGAGCTATAAATGCATCTATCATGATACATTATAGGAGGATGGCTTGGAGATTTTAGGTATATTTTTTAGGCATACTTTTCATGCCCCCTCAGTGGAGATAGAAATCCACTAATTATTTTTTTCTATTTCGATCCAAATTGCTTGTTATTCTCACAGAATACAAGGAATAACTAATAGGATAAAATCAGAAAATCAAGCTGCCATTTTGAGTTCATCCTCCATGTTGATATTTACTGCTTATAATTGCTTAGAAAGAGTACCACTATAAAATGCAATATTAATCACATAATAAATGTATAACTTTTTGCCTAAATCTGTTCTTAACATATGTTTCCTTTATACTTTACAGAATAAGGAACCTACCAAACCGCAATTCTTCCTGAACGTTTTGCTGATTTTGCTAAGTCAGAATTAAGTCCGAATGTAGGCAATGAACTATAAACAAACCATGTCTTGAGTTATTCTTTGACAATGTTCCAAATATGATGTTATGTGGTATGATACTATATAATCTGGTGAGTTATACCAACAGACTCAGATTTGACCTGAACCGCACATTAGTGTTTTGTCTGAATCAATTTCCAGGCCTATAGGTGTGGTATGTCTGAGTCCTGAAGTATGGAGCTCTAACCATTAAAGGTCCCTCATGAAAGAAATGTGCCCTAACAGATACTATTTTCATCAATCTCCATTTCTCTGCAATACTCCAAACATTGAAAATTACCCACAAACTGCTAGGCTTGCAACTACAATCTCTAAATTTCTTCCATGTAATAATAATAAAAAAAAAAACACTTTCAAAGAAGTAAAGCAAATTGACCCATCACAACATGGAGGCAACACAGCCTTTCCCTTAAATCCCTCAAAAATCTGGCTTCCATCCATGAAAAAATATGCCAGCATGCCTATCCTTGTCTTCTCCTACTTGAAACTAGAATTTAAGTTAAGTGCACCAATCAGTACAGATAACTGCAAACACCCATTTAATATTATGCATTGCATGTCTGTCATCATCTATAAGTATACTTTAAGCATGGGAAGACTAACAATGGGGGTTGTGGGTTGCAGCATCTAACCATTTTTACAAAATTTAAAATATCTGTTGAGATGTCTAAATGAGTAAGACAGCAGGGGGGAATTGTGTAGAACACAGCACTGTGGGGGTTTGTATAATGGCTAGTGGTTTCTGCTCTCAGTGCTCTCCAGGTAAGGAATGACCCATTGGAGTATTTAATGGTGCAATGTGCTATCTGTAGCTGACCATGTTTATCCAAAAATATTAAATCAGTTGAAAAGCGTATCCAACAATATTTATTCTAGGCTCAAGTTCTACCATTCTTTTCACATGGACTATGCTGGATCAGTAGACCAGTAGACATTTCAAAATCTTGGAGCATTATATAATTTAGCTTGATCCAGTTTCCCAACAGAACATTAAAATTACATTTGACTATACACTTTGGCATTTGCTATGGTTTTCCAACAAATCCCTCCCCCATTACATGCCTGATTGTTAACCAGTTGTTAATAGCTGTTAATTGTTAAAGGACCACTATAGTGCCAGGAAAACATACTTGTTTTCCTGGCACTATAGTGCCCTGAGGGTGCCCCCACCATCAGGGACCCCCTCCCTCCCGGCTCTGGAAAGGGGAAAAGGGTTAAAACTTACCTTTTTCTAGTACTGGGCGGGGAGCTCTCCTCCTGCTCTCCTCCGATCCTCCCCGTCGGCTGAATGCGCATGCGCGGCAAGAGCTGCCCGCGCATTCAGCCGGTCGCATAGGAAAGCATTCATAATGCTTTCCTATGGACGCTTGCGTGCTCTCACTGTGATTTTCACAGTGAGAATCCGCATAGCGCCTCTAGCAACTGTCAATGAGACAGCCACTGGGAAGGCTTAACCCATTGATAAACATAGCAGTTTCTTTGAAACTGCTATGTTTATAAAACAATGGGTTAACCCTAGAAGGACCTGGCACCCAGACCACTTCATTAAGCTGAAGTGGTCTGGGTGCCTAGAGTGGTCCTTTAATTGCTTTTCTTCCTTCTATGTTCCGCAAATATCTTTTCTTATTATGTAATTGCAAGAAAAGTATTTGATATATTTTATTTATTGGTGTCTAATTTATGCTTTTCTGTTTATCTCACATATGTTTATGACAGTTAAAAACTTAATGAAAAAAAAAACACTACAAGATTTTGCACACGTCTATGAAATGATACATAAATCACAAACATGGGATGAGAATGTGTGAAAATGAAGACTCATCCACACTTTGAAAGCAACCATATGCTATGTAAACACATAATAGTATTCAAGATGTCATGTATATATTGGACGCTTCCTATTTTGTTTATTCAGTTTAATGTTCTAGGGACCAATGTGCTTAGTTTTGGTGTTGTAGGAAAGAGTTATACTAAAAGTACTGTTTACTAAAGGACCACTAAAATCACCAGGACAACTTCATCTCAATGAAATGGCCTGGGTGCTGTGGTCATGTATGTTTAACAGTGCTTAGGTGTTGTGGTCCTGTATGTTTAACTGTGCAATGTAAAATATTGCAGTACTGAAAAAAAATTGTAATATTTACATTGCAGGGTTAAACACACCTCCAGTTACTGTCACACAAACAGCCAGTAGATGCACTTCCTGTAGCGCTGTAAAAAAGTTAAGTAAAAAGCTATTTCAAGACTTTTTATGCCAGACCGGGCAGGGTAGGGACTAGTCCCATAAACGTTCGTAAAGGCTTTCATTCCTAACTCTTTAGTGTTCCTTAAAATGACACTATATACACTAAAACAACTTTAGCTTTTGGGTTGGGGTATAGATATTGCCTCTGAAGTTTCACTGCTCAATTCACTGCCATTTAGAAATTAAATCACTTTAGTTTCTGTTTATGCAGCTCTGACCACACCTTCCCTGGCTGTGACTGACACAGCTTGCTTTGAAAAAAAAATGGTTTCACTTTTTAATCAGATGTAACTTACCGTATATACTCGAGTATAAGCCGAGTTTTTCAGCACGTTTTTTGTGCTGAAAAACCCCAACTCGGCTTATACGCGAGTCAGTCTGTATTATGGCAATTTACATTGCCATAATACAGACCAGGACCGCCGGGCTCATTACAAGCCCGGCGGTCCTGTTGGGGGCTGACAGCGAGCTCTTACTTACCTTCCTGCAGCTCCTGTCAGCTCCCTTCCTCCATGCAGCTCCTCGGTCAGCTCAGTTCTGCTCACAGTGTAAGTCTCGCGAGAGCCGCGGGTCTCGCGAGACTTACACTGTAAACAGAACGGAGCTGACCGAGGAGCTGCACGGAGGAGGAGGGAGCTGACAGGAGCTGCAGGAAGGTAAGAGCTCACTGCCAGCCCCCCACTGAACTGCCAATGCCACTGGACCACCAGGGATTTAATATTATTTTATTTTAATAATAATAAAATAATATTATTAAAATAATATTATTATATTATTATTCTTTTAATATTTGCATTATTTTTTTTTAATGGTTTTTTGTCCCCCCTCCCTGCTTGTTGCCTGGCCAGGGAGGGAGGACAAAAAACATTTTAAAAAAAATAATGCAAATATTAAAATAATAATAATATAATAATAATAAAATAATATTATTATTTTAATATTATATTATTTTAATATAATTTTATTATTATATTATTATTATTTTAATATTTGCATTATTTTTTTTAAATGGTTTTTTGTCCCCCCTCCCTGCTTGTTGCCTGGCCATGGAGGGGGGTCAAAAAACATTTTTTTAAAAATAATGCAAATATTAAAATAATAATAATATAATAATAAAATATTTTAATATTATATTATTTTAATATTATTTTATTATTATATTATTATTATTTTAATATTTGCATAATTTTTTTCTAAATGTTTTTTTGTCCCCCCTCCCTGCTTGTTGCCTGGCCAGGGAGGGGGGACAAAAAACATTTAAAAAAAAATAATGCAAATATTAAAATAATAATAATATAATAATAAAATAATAAAATTATTTTAATATTATATTATTTTAATATTATTTTATTATCATATTATTATTATTTTAATATTTGCATTATTTTTTTAATGTTTTTTTTGTCCCCCCTCCCTGCTTGTTGCCTGGCCAGGGAGGGGGGGGGCAAAAAACATTTTTAAAAAAATAATGCAAATATTAAAATAATAATAATATAATAATACAATAATATTATTATTATTTTAATATTATATTATTTTAATATTATTTTAATATTATATTATTATTTTAATATTTGCATTATTTTTTTTAATGTTTTTTTGTCCCCACTCCCTGACCAGGCAACAAGCAGGGAGGGGGGACAATGATGCAAATATTAAAATAATAATAATATTATTAAAATAATATAATATTAAAATAATAATAATAAAATAATATAATAATAATATTAAAATAATATAATAAAATTAAAAAATAAAAATAAAAATGCCCTCCCCTCATCCAGTTTACACACACTGCACAAACAAACACACACTGCATTATATACACACTGCATTATATACACACACCCACACAACACACAAACACACACACACTGCATTCATTATATATACATACACAAACACACACTCTGCGTTCATTATATACACACACAAACACACACTCTGCATTCATTCTATACACACACTGTAAATAAATATTCAATTAATGTAATTTTATTGGGATCTAATTTAATTTAGAAATTTACCAGTAGCTGCTGCATTTCCCACCCTAGGCTTATACTCGAGTCAATAAGTTTTCCCAGTTTTTTGTGGTAAAATTAGGGGCCTCGGCTTATATTCGGGTCGGCTTATACTCGAGTATATACGGTACTTTAAAAGGTTTCATCTTCTGCTCTGCAAATCTAACTTTAATCACACACAGGAGATCCCTGCATGGTATAGCAATCTATTAAAAGAGCAGAAGATACGAAATTCTGAAATAAAACAAAATTTGCCATAAATAAAGAATAAACATTAGATGACTTTACAGGAAGTGTAAAGAGTGCAAGTCACATGCAGGGATGTGTGACTAGGGCTGAATAAACAAAGTGATTTAACTTATAAATGGCAGAGAATTGAGCAGTGAGTCTTCAAGGGGCCTGATCTTAACACCAAAACTGCTTCATTAAGATAAAGTTGTTTTTGTGACTATTGTGTCCCTTTAACTTTGCTCTGATACCAGTTACTTAAGGGTTCAGCCTGGTGTGCTAGCTATCCATGGGAAAGCGAACATTATTTATAATTCACTGAATAGCATCACGCTTTCACAGGCTCAAAAAAATAACTTTTATTGGTGTAAATATCATGTTGAACGAAAAAAGGAAAGCTGCTACGATAGTGCTATTAACTATTTTCAAGGTGCAATGCGCTGCTCCCAATAGAACTGAAATGGAGAGTAAAATAAGCTACTTAAGTTCAGCATATAATAAAGCCCAATAACCTCTTGAGTCTCTACAAAATTAAATATAAACAAATATTTAAAGTGAGATCCTCCATGAACTCCCAAGGAAAGGCCCCCTACTCTTTGAGATACTTCTGGCCCCTTTTATATTATGAACTATTTATATACATTTAGACATTAATCCAGATTTCACATGTTAATATATATATATATTTTCCAAGATACTCCTACTATTATTAGAGTGTGTGGTAGCAACGTGCTTTAAAGGAGGTGGATAGGATATTGGGGTTTGTGCATGTTTTGAACTCTTATGCAACATTATTTCATATAGGTTATTCAGGATATGAAACTAATTTAGCAGTAGACAATAAAAGGTGAGGTAGATAGAGAAGAGTGTAAGGGTTTCCAGAGGGGGGTAAGCGCAGAATAATTATAAAACACCAAGCAAAAAGAAAATGCAATATAAAGACAACATAACTAAAAATAAATAATTTATTTTAATTTATATTAAAAAAATTAAACCTCTCCTGTCTTATGAATATCCAGTGTCAAAAAATATATGTAGCAGAGAAAAAGAGGACTTTCATGTTCTACAGAGAACAAGTATATTTGTAATCCATTAAAGTAACATTTAAAGGGACACTATAGTCACCAGAACAACTACAGCTTACTGAATTTGTTCTGGTAAGTAGAATCATTACCTTCAGCCTTTTTGCTGTAAACACGGTCTTTTCAGAGAAAATGCAGTGTTTACATTACAGCCTAGTGATAACTTCACTGGCCACTCCTCAGATGGCTGTTAGAGATCCTTCCATGGTCATGGCTGCCTAAAATGCATCCAAACATTCAGTATCTCCTCCCTCTGCATGCAGACACTGAACTTTCCTTATAGAGATTCATTGATTCAATTCATCTCTATGAGGAGATGCTGATTGGCCAGGGCTGTGTTTGAATTGTGATGGCTGTGCCCCTGATCTGCCTCTTTGTCAGTCTCAGCCAATCCTATGGAGAAGCACTGTGATTGGATCAGGCTACCACTTCTGATGATGTCATCAGACTGCTTGCTGGTCTGAGGCAGACAGGCATGAGGGGCCCAGGGGAGCTAGATTTTGGTTTTAACACTATAGGGTCAGGAATACAGGTTTGTGTTCCTGACCCTATAGTGTTCCTTTAAGTAGATACATTTGTGTCAGAAACAGACATTCTGAATAGCGGTAGAAATTGGGGAGAGTGACAGTGGAAATAAAAGTCAAAAAAGAAAATGATTATGCACCTGAGAATATTTTACATAAATTAAAAAAAAAGTTTTAATTCTTTTTTCTTTAGGAAGCCTTTTCTTTTAGTTTGTGTTTTGTTTTGTTTCAATGGAGCAGCAGCGCAGCTATTTACAAGGTGCATGCATGTTATGTTTCACAAACTTGCAACTGATCTGGTCTCTAGTAGACGTATGCATTTAATTTCAAACTTCTTCCAAACTTCGTAACCCTGAAATGTTATATGGACATAACAAACAAAATTAACAAAGGAAAGTGCAATGGACAAGCAGTTTTGGTTGTTTTGTGATTCAGAGTTCTATCTTTGGCACCAAAATAAGAGATGACTGATGAGAAGAAAAAAAAGATGATTGATGGTTAGGGCTCAGCCAATAAAAGTTGATCTTATTCACAGATGAAGTGGGAAGATATTTGAGGGAAACAAAAGTAGGAGCAGTAAAAAATAAATCTCTATTTATATATGATATATTTCATACGTATATAACATGTAAGTATAGAAAGAAAAAAAATTCTACTCCTACTTTTTTTCCCCTGTATTGGTTACTTTTTCTCACTTGATCGGTGTACCAAATGACAGGAAAAATCATTGTACTGCAAATTCTATACTTACTATTTATATTATGTATATATTTTGTTTGTCTGTGTGGCGGAACCAGCCTCGCCACTGGGCATTGGAGAAGACTGATTGCCAACCTCCTGCCCAGTGACTGTGGCCCCATGTAGAAATGCTTGATTTTCCCCTGGGAGCCAAAGGTGACATCCTTCCTCCCCAGCGGCTGAGTATGTTATTGGAAGGGGAGACGGTCGGTCTCACTTCCCAGCAGCAGTGTGAGTTCCAGGGAGCCAAAGGTGATGTCCTTCCTCCCCAGCGGCTGAGTATGTTATTGGAAGGGGAGACGGTCAGTCTCACTTACCAACAGCAGCACGAGTTATTGGGAGAAGAGACAGTCGGTCTCTCTCCCCAGCGGCAGAGTGTATTACAGGAAGGGGAGACAGTCGGCCCCCCTCTCCAACATCGGAGAGAGTGTCAGGGAGAGGAGCCGAATACCACCTCTCCCCAGTGGCAGCTTATTTCCCAAAGGGGAGACCTTATTCTCCCAGATGGGGCAGATGGGACCGCGGTCTCTGCACCCGGTCTACAGGGGTGCGGGACAGCCTGTCCAGATCCCCAGCAGCAGGACTGTTTATCAAAAGGGGAGACAGTCGGTCTCCACCTCCAGCAGCAGCACCGGGTCCAGGGAGAGGAGCCTACCATCCCCTCTTCACAGCTGGGCTCCAACCAGACTACTCCAGCTGAAGTGCTGGCACCAGGACAGAGTACCGCTGGTCTCTGCCCACTCAGCAACCCACAGATCCGGAATACCCATACCCCACACAGCCGTGATGGAGCCCCTGGACAAAGACTGGCTACATGTTTCCCCAGGTGCAGTAACTTTTCATTGTGGGTGGGCTGCACTACTGACTATGTTTTGTGGGTGGGTTGCTGGATTTACCAAGGCACTGAACGACAGGAGGTCAGATACCTTGTTAGTCTTTTTGGGAAAGGGGAGAAATGTGGTGGAACCAGCCTCGCCACTGGGCATTGGAGAAGACTGATTGCCAGCCTCCTGCCCTGTGACTATGGCCCCATGTTGAAATGCTTGATTTTCCCCTGCAAAGACCCGAAAGCCGGATCATTTGGTACTTTCCCTATGTGAGCAGTGTTACCCCAGATAGCTATGCCATGGAGCCTATTCGTATAACAAAAGACTATGTGAAAGACTTTGGCTCCATGGCAATTGAACTGTATGTATGTGATCTGAGCGCCATTCAGTAATAATGTGCGCTCAGATCTAAGCTAAATGGGGATATGTTGAATGTACCTGTTTTATGCAATAGCTGCACAGTTACATATTTTTATGTATTTTATTGTATTTTGCTACCATGTGGCTAATGGAGTTTTGCCTCTGTCATTGGAGATAATTGGATTGCTTCCCAATTATTTCCAGGATAGAAGACTCTGTGGAACTGGTTTTGGGCAGAAAAGCCATGCTTCATTTGGTCACAAAGGACGTCGATCTAACTTTTGACCCACTGGACCAATTTGTATGATTTTGACGTATGTTTGTATTTGGAGTATGCTGATTCTGAAAATGTTTTATGTGAATGTGATGCATACTTTTAAAGTAATGAATATTGTGTAAAACTGTGTATTTTGTGTGGGAGGATTTTGTGTGGGAGTGTCTGAGTGTATTGTACATGTTTATTGGTTGTTTTACAAAACCCAGTGGGTGGTACTAATGTGTAAGAATGTGTATATAAGGACAATAAACCCACAGCTCTGTCAGTTCTACTTCACCCTCAGTCTGAGTCATGTCTCTTATTGGGGGAATCTGCTACAAGGGATTGCTATGCTCTGCATATTCCCTTGCTATAATCACTGAGCTCTTGTAAGAGCTTGTTCCTGTCTTGCTCTCTGAAGGAGTCTACGGTAGTTATGGTGTCGGCTGGAGTGCTTGGAGCCCTCAGGAAGCGCTAGGAGCATCCTTCAACTGAGGTATCCAGTCGGGGTGCCCGTCGATCCGTTACAGTCTGTATAATTTTTACGGAAATGACTGCATGGACAAAATTCTCCTGAGCCAAAACACCATATGGATGAATCACAAATGGACCGAAATAAATTTTTTGGACTAATCGATTTGGCAAAACCAAATTTTTCTGCCATGGAAGAGTCTAGTTTCTATCTTCATTTTATATTGAAATATGTCTGTGTATCTATAGCAATATCATCCAAGCATTTAAATGATATAGATACCTATAGACAGGCAGACAGACTGATTCACTATGAAAAACAGATGGAAACAAGATCAATTTTAAAGAGCTGCGCATTGCACTGCTGGAATTAATTACTTTATCCTAGCAGGTGGCAAACATTGTGACATCCAGACTTCTTCCTTCTGGCAGCAAAGTATGCCATCTTTATGCACAACAGGATAAACGTACACTACACAAGGCTGGATGTGTTCTTTGCCTAATATCCTATGATATTTAGATTCGGTCTGTGATGTTCAAGCACTACATATCTGCCATAAAATAATAAAGTAAAAGTGTTCAGAAAGATGGTCATTAGTTATAATTTTAATCAATTTTATTATTCTGAAGGACTTTTAACAGTTGGTGTACACCTTCATGATGTATCTTGTGTCATTACTTCATGTATGGAGGAAACAC
The DNA here is from genome assembly GCA_933207985.1 of Pelobates cultripes. NCBI lineage: Eukaryota > Metazoa > Chordata > Amphibia > Anura > Pelobatidae > Pelobates > Pelobates cultripes. The sequence goes on along the minus strand of OW240916.1, from coordinate 147,676,887 downwards.
AGTGGCTAATATTTCTTTATTATTGGTCTGATTGACTTTGACGTAAATAATCTGCTGTTTTTTTTTTGTTTTTTTGTTTTGTTTTTTTATCCAAGTCTAACAAACTGACAAATAACTTCAGGGGTGAGTAGAAAATACAATGGTGAGATGATTGGCTAAAATGCATACCTTGTACTGCATTCTAAATTTTTCTTGTTCTAGACTCTTTGTAATCAGCCGTCTGCACCGCAGCCTCTGTTGATGCATTGTATCTGAATGCTGTCCCACCGGGGTCATTGTGTCTGAATTTATTTTCCATTTCTTTATTGTATTGTGGACAAATATAGAACTTTTGTGATTATTTCTATTAATCTGTTGGTAACAAGTTTCTCTCCAAGTTTTAACCATTTAAGGCATTATTTACTTACCAATTCTTTAATATTTTGTAAGTAGCTATAAAGTTCTGTATAGTACCTCAATCACAGTATCAATGTGTAAGACTATCAAGCAAAATATGTCTGTATGTGTGGCAGCATGGAATGACTTTGTCATGAAAAAGACATGAGTGAATTGGGAAACTCTATAATAATAAAAAATAAAGAAGGAAATTAAGTATGCATAAAGCATCTTATAGTTTAGATGTATTAATTGCAGAGGTTATGTCTGGCATTTGTTTTATTCCAGATTAACTGAAAAACAGCATAATAATAAAAAAAAAAACTAGGATTACAAAATTATATTCATAATGCTACAGTGTCCCTGTCATTATCATGTTTAATCCACCCCTCTCGCCCCCTCCCACCCACCCCCCACCATAAAATTATTAAAATAAATGTTTTACTCACCTTTTTCCAGCACCAAGACTCCTTCTGGTCTCACGCAATGTTGTTGAGGAGGCATGGTAGTAGTAAATATTTACAATTAAGAAGTCTCATGTTTGAGAAAATAGTAGCATGGAAAATGACAACATGGCCATCATTACAAAACACACAGAGTCTGCATATCCATGGAAGTCTAGGGAGCAAGTCAGTGTTTTCTGAACAGAGGACGTCTATTTTATAGAAATCATTTGACTTTCGCATGGAACTACTCACCAAAAGGTAAAGACTCCATTCTTAAATTTTCCTCCATAAATTAAGTTAATTGATGCTGAGTAGGAAGGGTGGTTTATGTGAGTTATTCTTTGCTGTCCCTGGAATGTTAGCACAGGGACCAAGAATAGAGACATTCATGCCAGATTTAGTGCACTATGTCTCTAGAGGGTTTCATGTGTTTCTGTATAACCAAAGGAGTTGAGATACGCACACTATGCAAACTTAAAGTCATTTAACTTGTGAGCTTTTCTGGTTAATAATAAATAAAAAGTAGTCTCTACTCTCCTATGCTTCCAGGTAACAAGAATGGTGATAACGCCAAGGATATATTTTTTTAAACAGACGAATAGGGACATTATAGTCACCAAAAAAACCTTTAACTTAATGGAGCAGTTTTGGTGTATAATTAATACCACTGCATTCTCAATGCTTCATTATGTTATTTAGGAGTTATATCACTTTGTTTATGCAGCCCTGGTCACACCATCCTGCATGTAACATGCATAGTCTTCCTAAATACTTCCTGTAAAGTGAGATCTAATGTTTAAACTTTCTTTATTGCACAGTCTGTTTAATTTACAATTTCTTATCTCATGCTCTGTTAATAGCTTAGTAGATCTAATAGGAGCCTTCTGTGTGTGATTAAAGTTCAATTTACTGAACAGGAGATACAAACTTCTAAAGCAAGTTAACATCTGACTGAAAGTGAAACCATTTTGTTTTCATGCAATTTGTGCCAATCACAGCTATGGCTGTGGCTGCATAAACAGAAACAAAAGTAATTTAAATCCTAAATGGCAGAGAATTGAGCAGTGAGAGTGCAGGGTCATTATCTAAACACCAAAACTTCTTAGTTAAGCTAAAGTTCTCTTGGTGACTATAATGTCCCTTTAGCAGAATATGTATCAGACTTGTTTTAAGCATCATATAGAATAAAGGCTTACTATGCAAAATCAATAAATTAAAAATAAGAAAAAGATATTCATATTTGATCTCCATACACCCATGCTTTGCTGCATCTGCAGTGAGCTTGAAGCTAACCAGGTTAGGCAACTGTAGAGAGTTAACAATTGAACTATAACTCACAGGCCTATGACACAATGTACAGAAGTAATTTTAAATAGAAAAGGTGAAACACTGCATGTTGGAAGATAGAGGCAGAAAGGAGAGCATATTGAGCAAAACAAAAAAACAAAAACAATAATAATATTGATGTAAAGTCTCACCTAGCACAACTTGCTATAACCTGCTCACAGTGCTCCTAACATGTGTGGATACCTAGAGTACACCTTTAAACTGTGCCAATCTGCATCTCCTCATAGAGTCAGTGTACGTCACTGGGGAAAGTTCAGCGTCTCCATGCAGAGAGTGAAGATGCTGAACGTTGGTCAACCAATCTTTGCAGGACAGAACCAAGGAGGCCCCTTTGCCCAAGGATGTGGCTGTCATAGTGACAGTTACTTGAGGCGGCCTTAAGCAGCAATGTAAACACTATCTTAATAATAAAAGGTAGCGTTTACACTGCTGAGCCTGCAGGAACTAGTTTTCCCCCCCGAACCACTACATTAAGCTGTTGTGGTTATGGTGACTAAAGTGTCCCTTAGTGGCAACTCTAAAAACAGTACACGGTGGGTGGGGGGAGCACAAAAGATACTACAATCAAAACTGTAATGAGTGCAGTGGGGTAGAGGCTGTAGTGGGTGCAGGGGGATAGGGCTGTAGTGGGTGCAGAGAGTAAAAGGGGCTGTACTGGGTGCAATATAAGCTTCAGTGTGGGGCATAGGGTTAGCAAATTCACAACAGAATGCTTGGAAAATAAAAGAATGTGTTGCAATGGTCCAGTAAAAGTCCAGACATCAACCCAATTGGAAAGATGTGGCAGAACTTTAAAAGAGCTGTTCATAAACAAATGACAGCAAACTTCAATGAACTGAAGCAATGTTGTAAAAAAAGAGTGGGCCAAAATTATTCTACAACTATGTAAGAGACTAATAGAGTCATACAGAAAATGTTTTTTTCAAGTTACTGCTGGTAAAGGTGATTACTAGCTATTGGACCATAAAATGTATTTCAGTTTTCACACATGGCTTCTCCAGTTTGGCTTTATGTTTGTTAAAACAAATCAGGATACAGTGTAAAATGTTTTGTGTTATTCGTCTGAGATTGCATTTTCCTAATATTAAAACCTGCTAAAGAACAGTTGATTATTATAGCCTGATATGCAAACCCACAAAATTCAAATAGGGTGTACTTTCTTTTTCCCATGACTGTATGTGGTATACACAGGAGATCAAATTAGGGTGCAATCTGCAAAACCGCTGAAATATCAAAATTAAGAAAAGTCACATTCTTAATTTTGGTCTTTCAGTTTAGCGGATAATGCTCTAATTTGGGATTCCTATTTTTAAGGATACCAAATTATGGTGATGTTTAGCAGGGAGGTCCCTTTTTTTGGTAATTGGTATTCTTATGACATACCTACTCATCATTGTTGGTTTGTTAACCTAAATGTTATTCAACTATCTGCTTATCTCTAAAGACTTTCTCTGTTATTTCTGTCCACCCCCCCTTATTTTTATTGATACCCACCCAAATGGTCTTGCTTGACCAATCCTCACATCTTCTGTGCATTTCCATTCAATTGTTTTATTGCAGGCCTTTTTTGACCCTATCCTCTCTGTCTTTCTACAGTCTGAGTTTTAAAAGGACATTGCTCAGAGTAAGTGATTATAGAAATCCCCAGAGTGTAGGTATCCCTTCCCCCAAGCATGAGCCAAGGCTTCAAGAAAAGTCCAATTAGGTCTGGTTTATTTAGGGCTACCTGCCTGGTATTTATGCAAGTGTCCACCAGGTGGACACTCCCCTGGGGGACCTGATGGAACAATGGAACACATATTGGATATTAGCCAATTACAGACAATACAAACAAAACACCCCCACAGTGACATCACAATCCCTACTCTCTATCCTGGAGATAATTGGGAAGAAATCAAAGTATCTCCCAGGACAGAGGCATTAACCACATGGTTACAAAAAGACATAAAATTATACAATTTAACAATTACTACATAAAACATATACATGCAACATATCCCCAGATAGCTTAGATCTGAGTGCACATTATTACCGAATGGTGCTCAGATCACATACATACAGTTCAATCACCATGGAGCCAAAGTCTTTTCCATAGTCTTTCGTTACACGAATAGGCTCCATGGCATAGCAATCTGGGGTAGCACTACTCACATACTGAAAGTCCTGAACGCCCCGGCAGAAATACACAAATAAACCCTTCTGCAGGATAAAATACTTCCCCTCCCCAGCTACATCCCAACCGGTCCTGAGGGCAGTGGATGAGCCTGTGGTACCCACTGACCTCCTCCCAGCAGCAGAGCTGGCATCTGTGCAGAGCGCTGTTAACCTCTGCCCCCCCTTTTCCCCTGGTCCAGAGCCTGACTTACCACGGGTTACCCCAGTGGAAGAGCTGGCCTCTGCCCCCCAAGCAACACCAGCAGTTTGCCTAGCTGCACCAGAGAGACCAAGAGAATGGAGCGATCCACTGCCCCCAGGACCCGGTTGGGATGTAGCTGGGGAGGGGAAGTTTCGCTTACCTCCTCCTCCTGGCATCCCTGTGGGGTTGGTTGGGGATCTGGACCGCCCATTAAGCAGCCCAGTAGGACTGGCACAGAGACCATGGTCCCATCTGCGCCAGTGTGGTTAGGGTTGTCTTTCCCCTCTCCCGTTATCTCCGGCTGCTGCTGCCTCCACACCCAGGACGCTGGTTGCTGTAAGGTGGAGGGAACGACCATCACCTCCTCCTGGAACTTAGGCCGCCGCTGGGGAGAGAGACCGGTTGTCTCCTCTCCCGGCAAAGTATACTGCTGCTGGGGATCTGGGCTAGCTGCTCAGCATCCCTGTAGGGCCGGCACAGAGACCTCGGTCCCATCTCCGCCTGCCATCTGTGGGTCTTCCCAGGCCAAGTCTATGAGGTCCCTCACCTCTGGTACCTCTGGTACCTCTGGCTGCTGTTGGAGAGGGAGGCCAGTTGCCGCCCCTCCCCAGGACGCTGGCTGCTGTGCGGTGGAGGGATCGACCATCACCTCCTCCTGGAACTCAGGCTGCCGCTGGGGAGGAAGACCAGTTGTCTCCTCTCCCTGCAAAGTATACTGCCGCTGGGGAGCAGGACCGACTGTCCAAACTCCTGGTCGTATACTTGGTTGCTGTGCTAAGCTGAACAGATGTTGATAGCTCTGCTCCAGCTCCCACTTCATTGTGACCAGATGAATCAGGTCTGGCCCCAGGTCGTCCACTCGGTGAAGATCCATCAGAATTTCCCTGATGTTGTGGATGTCTTTATGTTTCGGTGGACCACAATTCTCCCACACTCCCAGACTTGACTTTAAAGGAGGCGGTGTAGGCATCCTTCTCTCCCCTCAATGTACCTTTCAACCTATCCTCCCTGGCCCTTCCCTTTCCTTTACTTCCTTTGAAGTTCACACTGTCCCCCTTTTAAAGCCCCCAAAAGAATTGCCATCATCTATCACCCCCCCTCCCTTCCCCGTCATCCTAGTCTATTCATTGAACACTTTTCTTCCTGGATACCCCACTTTCTCTCCTCTAGCACTCCCTCCCTCATACTTGGGGACTTTAACATCCCAATCAATAACCTCAACTGCCCTGATGCCTCCCGTCTGCTCTCTGTAACCTCCTCCTTTGGCCTACGCAGTTGTCTACTTCAGCAACTCATACAGCAGGAAACACTCAACCTCATCTTCCCCAATCTATGTACCACCACTAATCTCTCGACTGTTCCATTTCCTTTGTCTGACCACCATCTCCTAACATTTGACATCAGCATATCCCGTACCCAAATTTCACCACCCTCAACTCTCCAATCTCGCAGAAACCTCAACTGCCTTGATCTCCAGCATTTCTCCACCAAACTCTCCCTTTACCCATCTCAAATCTAACTTGCCCTAACTCTGCAACCTCACTCTATAACTTAACTCTCTCCTCTCAACTCAACATCATGGCACCTCCTACAATTAAACGCAGCAAGCGCCCCCCAATAACAACCCTGGCACACAAAGCTGGTCCGTTACCTCCAAAAATGTTCTAGAACTGCTGAACGGTGCTGGAGGAAGTCTCACTTGGCATCTGACTTCCTCCACTATAAATTTATGCTGCGCTCCTACAGCTGGCTCTTTCCGCTGCAAAAGTAAATTACTTTAACACCCTCATAAGCACACTGTCCCATCAACCCAAACACCTATATCACACTTTTGATGCTCTTCTTCGCCCTTTTACTCCCCCTCCTTCTACCACCTTGTCCGCCACAAACTTTGCATCTCACTTCACTGAGATCTCTACAATCAGAGAGGAGATCGCTAATTTCTCTACTTCCCCTACCAATACATCACCCAACCCCACTACCTCCACTATTCCACACTCATTCACACCTGCTACAGCAGAAGAGGTTTCTGCTCTGCTCCAGTCCTCCTGCCCCACCACCTGTTCCCTCGAATCTCATTCACAGTTTGTCTCCCTCTCACTAAAATTTTCAATCTCTCCCTTTACTCTGGCACATTTCCCTCACCCTTCAAACATGCAACTGTAACCCCGATTCTGAAAAAGCCCAGGCTTGACCCCAACTCCCCATCCTACTACCGCCCTATGTTGCTACTGTCATTTGCCTCCAAGATCCTCGAGAGAGTTGTGTACACCAGACTGACTGACTTTCTCAAAAACAACTCTCTGCTTAACCACCTTCACTCTTGATTTCATGCTGGTCATTCTGTCAAAACGGCTGTGACCAAAGTATCCAACTATTTAATTGCTGCTAAATCTCATGGCTATTACTCTATCCTAATTCTCCTTGATCTTTCTGCTGCCTTTGACATGGTTGATCTTCAACAGCTTCTTCACATTCTCCATAATTTTGGTCTATGGAATACTCCTCTCTCCTGGTGCTCCTCCTACCTCTCCCAGCACTTTTTCAGTGTTTCTTTCTCTGACTCTGCCTCTTCCCCCCAACCACTCTCTGTCAGTGCCCCCCAAGAGTCTATCCTTGGTCCCCTACTGTTCTCTATCTATATTGCCTCCCTTGGTAAACTCATTAGCTCCTTTGGCTTCCGTTATCATTTCTATGCGGATGACACGCAAATCTACCTCTCCTGATCTCTCCCCGCCCATCTTGACTCGTATCTGACTGCATCTCTTTGAATTCCAACTGGATGGCTGTTCACTTCCTTAAACTCAATCTGTCCAAAACAGAACTTCTGGTCTTTCCTCCCTCAAGTGTTACTACTCCCGTGTCTGTCTGTCTCCAAGTCAATGGCACTACCATCACCTCTACCTCAAAGGCTCACTGCCTGGGTGTTTTTTTTTTTTTCTTTAACCTCTCCTTCACCCCTCATGTCCAAATGTCCAATCAATTGCCAAATCCTGTCACTTCCATCTCAAAAATATAGCATTTGCCCCTATTTAAACCCGGATGCGCTATGGTGCTGGTCCATGCTCTTGACTACTGCAACACCTTTCTCAGTGGTTTTACGTGTTCTCAGATTGTACCGCTGCAATCTATAATGAATGCGGACGCGAGGCTCATTTTCCTGTCCATTCGCACCTCCCACGCCTCCCCGCTCTGTCAGTCCCTGCATTGGCTTCCAGTTAGATATAGGGCTCAATTTAAAATTCTGGTGCTTGCTTACAAGTCCCTACATAATGCTGCTCCAACCTACCTATCCTCCCTAATACACAGGTATGCCCTGTCGAGGCCCCTATGCTCTGCCAAAGGCCTACGTATTTCCTCTGTCCGTACTCCCACCTCTAATGCTCGCCTCCAAGATTTCGCGCCTCCAAGAGGGCTGTACCTCTTCTGTGGAACTCCCTTCCTTTCTCTGTAAGAATTTTACCCAGTCTCCACTCATTCAAAAAAATCATTGAAAACTCACTTCTTCAAGAAAGCATATCAATTAAACTGTTAGCAGGTTTTTATCCCCCAGCCCCCATGACTCCTCTCCTGCAACTGTCAAAAATTACCTACTAAGCCCTCAGTGAATACTTTTCTAACAACCTACTTCGTAACCCTACTTTTACCCTTTGTGTCACTATACCCCACTCCCTCTAGAATGTAAGCTCATTGAGCAGGGCCCTCCACCTCTCTGTTCCTGTATGTCCAGTTGTCTGGTTACAATTACATGTCTGTTAGTCCACCCATTGTACAGCGCTACGGAATCTGATGGCGCTATATAAATAATAAAGGATAGCAAACAGCTCTTCTTAATTTGATATTTCCGAAGTTCAGAATATAACTCCCTAAACTGGTACTTTCCTTAGTAAATATGTGACTGCCACCTTCATTCATTACCCACAGATCAGAGGTAGGCACTCCAGATGTTGTGAATGACATCTCCCATAATTCACTTACAGACATAATGCTGACAAAGCATAGGGGGAGATGTAGTCCTCAACATCTGGAGTGTGGAAGGTTTTTAAGTTTGCCATGGATAATAATAGACTTCAGAAATTTGAAAACAAACACATTTCAGAACCAAAATGTAATTAATCCTAATAGATATTTTTGTAAAAATGTTGGTCAACCTGTAATTAGAAAAATAACAGATCAATCCAAAATGAACCACAGTACATTTTCCCCCTTAGCACATCTATAATGTATTGAGTAGCAGAATGTGCAATTTTGATTAATTATAATGTGCCTGATAAGAGATGCTGGAAACTTCATTAAAGAAAAAGCTATAATTTAATTTGAAACTGGGAAGCAATTAGAGAAGTTCAAAAGTATAAGTGAAAGGTATTGGTTTAATTTTACTTTTCTGGCCCCAGGTTACATCAGTCTAGGAGCTGCCAAAATGATATGCTCATCTGTATTTTTTGTTTGATTATAAAACATGATATAAATACCAACTATATTTTTATTGGCTGCTCATTTCTTTCATACAGTCAGGGTATATTGATTTAAATTTTTACTTTGTTGATTTTTCCCTCCAGTCTCTCCCTGCAACCTATAATGAAAATTCAAGGCTTCTTTGAGCAATAAAATGAGTAAAGAAAAACATATCCTATATCCTTTATATACATATCTGAACTTGTCTTAATGTTCTATTTCCTATAAAAACATTGATTTTAGTGTATTAATTGATTCTTTAATATGTGTTATGAATGTTTCTACTACAAAACATGTTAGGAATGCAGAGCAGTACCAGTACTTTAACTCTAGATGGCACTATCCGCTTGTCAACCATGTAGAACAAATTAGCACTTAAACTGGATAAATTTATGAGGTCATTTTGTTCCATACAACATATTTCTGTGCTGGTAATGCTCACTATGGAATTCCAGTATGTGCACATTAAATAAATAGATAAGAGCGGACATACGTCCAACTGTAATTTGGCCTGTGCAGTCTTAATATGGATGGTTGGGGTTAATTACTTTTGCTGGCGGTTAGCTATGCAGATGCACAGAATCTAATCAGCAGAAAATGTTACAGTCACACAGTTGTTACAAAAATAGCCATCTAAGCATATAGCTGTAACAAGTAGTTAGGAACACATGACAATTAGCAGTGCAGTTCAATTGCTAATGTCAGATTTAATAAAAGCACAAGTGATTGTTTTTTGTTTGTCATACTCTTCTAATTGCTTGCTGTGTGAGCTCTCTGATTGACAGATTGATTGCAATCCCACAACCTCAGAACTCTGCACCACAGGCTTCTTCCTACTCATGCAGCTGCTGCTAGCAGACAAAGCTAAGTGGCCAGGTCATTAACCTGAAAGTAAATTGCCTCACTGAAATCACCTCCAATCCTCCTCCTTCACAGAGTGTTCTATTACCTTTTTTTTTTTTTTTTTGTCAAGGGGTGAGAAAGCAGTAGTTCTCCATCTGCTGTTGTCCACTCACCACTTCTGGTAGTTCTATGAAAGGTGAAAGGTGATGGGAGCTCCTGTTTGACAACATCTGAAGGAGAGAAGGGTTGGCCAGACTTCCTTTGTGTACTGAAATTTAGACAGGAAATTATTGGCTAAATTTACTTTAGTCAGTTTACCCACCAAAATAAGGCCTTAATGACTATTTAGGATTCACAATTCACTGATTAGTTATGTAATTGAACAATCATAATCTAATGATGAAATACAGTTATAAACCAGTAACAGTTTTTTGATGGGTTTAATTTAGGTAATAACTAAAGAGCACTCGTCAGGACTGCGTTGAGTAAAATGTGGACTTGGCACAGTGTGGACTGATGATATTTGGCCTAGGTACAAACAAAAGGCCTTATTTGTTTCCTCACAAAACTCACATATCTCAGTTTAGATGGTCCAACTCTCATGGAGCATGTGACTTACGGGTTTCACGGATGGACATCTGTGTATGCTTAACAATTCAGACTTTGTTTCCCACTTTGATTCCACAGTTTCCAGTGACTAATGTAATGTTATGTTAGGTTAAGAGCATTGTTTTATCTCAACTTTTAGTCACATGCAAACACCAAAAGGGGCATACTCATCCTAGTTTGGTAGCCTGGTCAAAGATACTGTAGTTATAGTGAAAAATCCCAGTGGTCCATTCCATTGAGAACACAGGCCACCAGCCAATGCACAAAGTGGTGGGCTAGCAAAAACCCTGCACAATTCATGCCTGCTTCATCTCTCCTGCAGTACTGTGGCAACAGACATTTCCCCTTGGGGACAATTTTTGCACTGCCGCTATTGCAGTCTACATTAGATTCATAAAAAAACAAATATATAGGACTACAAATCCCATATTTATTGGCATGCTGAAATAGAAAATTTCATTAGCCGAATGCTGCCGGGGGGAAGCTGAGATTGGTGTTGAGGCAACTTCTTAGTTAAACCGTTTGTAAATGGTGTAACCCCTGAAGGTAAGAATAACCCGGGGCCTCCTGGCACCATAGCAACTTTAGATTAAGTTGTTTTGGTGTCTGGAGTGTCCCATTAGGAAGACGTAGCGTAAGTAGAAAGCTTTTGATCTCAATGCTGGATATCAGCCAGGCACACCCAGTGGGAAATCCTATAATTATGGGCCAGTTATAGACTTGCAGAGAGTCATAGTGCAACAACATCTAGTGTGGTGCAGTATAGGGGACTTGTTGCATGGAAAAAAGTGCTTTCATGTTTTCATAAGCAACCACAAAAATAGTTGTATTTTATACATTAGGAATTGTTCAATCAAGGATCCAAAAACGTCTGAATGTGAATAATTTGTGCATACAGGAGTTAATGACACTGATGCAGCCTAGAGAGGAAATTGGAATTTATTGCTTTGGTTTTAGCATATTGTCAGATAGCAAATGATATAGCGATAATTATAAAAAAAAAATACATTTCTTTTAAGTGCATGAACTTGTTGTGGTATGTTTTGCAATCCCCTTTTGGCTATGTGTGCGACTGAGCTACAAATGCATGCATGATTTAAAAACAAACAAACCAAAACACTTTTCCTATAACAATACTTGAAATGCTGTACAACTTTAACAATGTATAGCTGAATAATGAGAAACTCTAGATATAATAATTTTATATGTGACAGTCACTTTAAAAAGTTTGAAAACACCACCTATAATAAATGAAAATCCATCTATAAAAAGTATAACTACTTATTATTCTCATGAGTATGGCCTAAATACGTCATATTTATATGTTTTTACCACATGCATTTCACAAATAAATAACAATCTAATATGTAAAAAAAAAAAAAAGATTGTAAGAAAAATATTGACTTATAAGGTTAAAAAAAAAGGCATGTGGTATGTTCACGTACATCACACATGATGTTGTGGTCTTCTTAAGATGAAATTTCTGTTCTTTGCCTTTAATCTAATTTAAAACAGGTCATCAATATGACAAATGCACATTGCAAGGATCCTGTTTAGTTTCAAACGGTAAACATTGTACTATCCAACCTGCATGGAAGCAATTTAGGAATTTCTCACTGTAATAAATTGCTCTAACGCTTAACATGTTCAAATTAACATTTTTTTTCTCTCTTTAAAATTGGTAGAGCTGACAGCACTTGTGTTTGTTTTCAGTAGATGTTAAACAGATGTAGTCTAATATCCTCATGGGTTTAGTGAAGGATGATGCAATAATGTGAATTAGATTGGAACATCTCCAAGTTTTAAAATCTCTTCCTGTTTCTGTACAGCCTTGTCGTTTAGTAATTGAATTTAAAAGTATACACAAAAGAAATGCATTTGCAGTATACATTACCAGGCCTTAACTGGTGTATACATAAAAATAAAGTTGCCTAATAGAATTATTCATATTAAAAAAAAAATTTGATTTGCCTCAAGAATTGCAGAACACTTAATTGTTTAAAGCCATTAAGTTTGAGCCCAGCACTGCATCAGATTATTAACTAAATTTCCCAAGATGATTAGCCAGCCTAAAAATCTGAATGATATTTAATGTAACATATGATTACATAATGGTTTTCAAAGACATACAGCCCAATTTAGAGTTTAGTAAAAACCACAGGAATTGCATGTTCTGTCCTTGTTTGAGTCTAATTGAGTGTGCTTTAAAGTTGGTTGCAAAGTACTCATAGATTTTATATTTTATTAGTATGTGAAAACTATGCTTTAAAATTAAATCATCATCTTTTATGGGGAAATGAGAGATGGTCCAGAACCATACATATAGCAAAAAATAATGGGATAAAACTTGCTATCCCACCAACCACTGCTCAGTCTATAGCAAAACTCAAGAGATGGCCTATAAATTGCTGACCAACGGGTACCGTACTCCTGCTGTGCTCAATGAAATCAACCTAGATAACTCCAACATGTTAGAGATGTGGCACAGGAGTGGGCACCACTTTACACACATAGTGGGAATGAAAAAAGATCCAACCATTTTGGAAGGGGATACACGGGATGCTGGAGATATTCTCGGACAGACCACCCCACGTCGAACCAACCGAGATGCTCCATCATCCAAAAACCACAGGTCTGTGTGTATAATTAAAAAAAAAAAAGGATATGAATCCTGAATATTGCCAAACAAATTATCCCACAATTCTGGAAGCAGACAGTTACTCCCCCGCTGACTTGTGGTTTACACAGATGGAAGAATCTCAATATGGGCGCCGCTGACGCTACTCATTCATACACTGAGATTTGGTCTCATTGGTTACTGATGAAAGCCAGGGCTGACTTTGCAAATCAACTGCAATATTAAATGACTCAGATGGATGCCCAGACACCTGACCGATAATGATAAGACACCAATTCTTCACTCCCCCCCTTTCTTTCTCCTTTTTTTACTGACTTTTTCCTCCCCCTTCCCCTCCCCTTCCGACCCCCATCTCTGTACATTTCTGGAACACCCAGTTCGATAAGAAAGAACCCATTTAAACAAAGTCAGAAACCCGTTACTCTATAATTCGTTTATGCCGGCAGAACTCCGGGGACTCATAAGGTGATATTAACCAGTGTAGGGAATAAACACATGTTTTAATTTGTACAAACAGGTGGGGTCTGCATGTACCTTTCAATATGTATGCCAATCACTTATCGAGACCTGTGTGTCTCCAAATTAAAGATTTCATTTTACAAGTACCTGTTATGCACTGTTATGCAAAGGTTCTGTGAGACCTGAAAGTCTCTCTTCTATATGCTCACTCGTATAGATATTTCCCCCCAAAAATATTTAGTGGCATTTTCTTACTGAATCAATGTAGAAATGCTAACATGCATTATGAAAGGTCTTCTTCTGCGCACACTTGCTGAGCATAGTGCTTCTCTGGCAAATGAAGCAATCAGGGCATGGCTGCATAATGTAGGGTAGTGAAGTTATGTGGCTATTATTCGTAAGCATGGGCAGATCTGGGGGTGATGAACCTGGAGGACGTGCCACCCCCCCCCAGGGGTCCAGACAGATACACACCTTAAACAACCTTCATTTTCTTTGAATTATCGTCTGTCAGATTAATGCTACAGGACAACCTGCCATCCTATAAACCATGCTGCAAATCCACCCTCCCCTTTAGCACTTCCTAACCTCAATCAATGTGTTTGAATGGTTTCTGACTTATAACATCACTAAACTGCGCCACAAGTTCCTGTTACTGCTCCTGTGGACCTGCGGTCTAATACAATGCTCTCCAAATAACAGTGTAAGTTTGCTGTCTGCTCAAAATAACTTAACACATAGCCATTAATGTCTAAATCGTTGGAAACAAAAGTAAGTACACCCTTAAGTGGAAATGTCCCAATTAGGCCTAATTAGCCATTTTCCCTCCTCGGTGTCATGTGACTCATTAGTGTTACAAGGTCTCAGGTGTGAATGAGGAGCAGTTGTGTTACATTTGGTGTTATCGCTCTCACATTCTCTCATACTGGTCACTGAAAGTTCAACATGGCACCTCATAGCAAAGAACTCTGATGATCTGAAAAAAGAATTGTTGCTCTACATAAAGGTAGCTTAGGCTATAAGAAGATTGCCATGACCCTGAAACTGAGCTTCAGCATGTTGGGCAAGACCATTCAGCAGTTTCACAGGACAGGCTCCACTCAGAACAGGCCTCACCATGGTCGACCAAAGAAGTTGAGTGCACGTGCTCAGCGTCATATCCAGAGGTTGTCTTTGGGAAATAGACATGTGAGTGCTGCCAGTGTTGCTGCAGAGGTTGAAGGGGTGGGGGGGGGGGGTCAGCCTGTCAGTGCTCAGACCATACATGGCACACTGCATCAAATTGGTCTGCATGGCTGTCGTCCCTGAAGGAAGCCTCTTTTAAAGATGATGCACAAGAAAACAGTTTGCTGAAGACAAGCAGAATAAGGAAATGGATTACTGGAATAAGGAAATGGTACGATGAGACCATGATAAACTTATCTGGTTCAGATGGTGTCAAGTGTGTGTGATGGCAACCAGGTGAGGAGTACAAAGACAGTTTGCCGAAGACAAGCAGTCAAGCATAGTGGTGGGAGTGTCATGGTTTGGGCCTGCGCGAGTGCTACCGGCACTGGGGAACTACAGTTCATTGAGGGAACCATGAATGCACTGTACTGTGCATACTGAAGCAGAGCATGATCCCCTCCCTTCAGAGACCCCAAACACACCTACAAGATGACCACTGCCTTGCTAAAGAAGCTGAAGGTAAAGGTGATGGACTGGCCAAGAATGTCTCCAGACCTAAACCCTATTGAGTATTTGTGGGGCATCCTCAAATGGAAGGTGGTGGATCAAGTGAACTCCATGCCCACGAGGGTTAAGACAGTGCAGAAAAATAATCATGGCCACACAAAATATTGACACTTTGGGTCCAATTTGGACATTTCCACTTAGGGATGTACTAACTTTTGTTGCCAACGGTTTAGACATTAATGGCTGTGTTGAATTATTTTGAGGGGACAGCAAATTTACACTGTTATACAGGTTATACACTTACTACTTTACATTGTAGCAGAGTACCATTTCTTCAGTGTTGTCACATAAAAAGACATAATAAAATATTTGAAAAATGTGAGGGGTGTGCTCACTTTTGTGAGATAATGTATATAACCTAGACAGATATTACACTTAAAAATAGGTACTTTAGATATATTGGCAAATATTATACACAGACATATACATGACATACATGTACTTTACATACATATGCAGGGCATATATTACATGCATATCTTACACATGAACAGCAATATAACCTAGACATGCCATACACATTGTTTTACATAGAGTACATATATAGTTCCAAAAAGCTTGGCATTCACCTCTTCTTAAGCACTGAAATGATTACATTGGTGCTAACTTGTGTTGAATAAATCATGATGATACAGTACACTCCAAAGGATTTCTCAAAGCAAAATGTGCATTTGCTTTGAAAAATCCTTTGAAGTGATCCCTGCAATCATTATAATATATATACACTGCTCAAAAAAAAATAAAAGGAACACTTAAACAACACAATGTAACTCCAAGTCAATCACACTTCTGTGAAATCAAACTGACCACTTAGGAAGCAACACTGAGTGACAATCAATTTCACATGCTGTTGTGCAAATGGGATAGACAACAGGTGGAAATTATAGGCAATTAGCAAGACACCCCCAATAAAGGAGTGGTTCTGCAGGTTGTGACCACAGTCCACTTCTCAGTTCCTATGCTTCCTGGCTGATGTTTTGGTCACTTTTGAATGCTGGTGGTGTTTTCACTCTAGTGGTAGTATATAACGGAGTCTACAACCCACATAAGTGGCTCAGGTAGTGCAGCTCATCCAGGATGGCACATCAATGCGAGCTGTGGTAAGAAGGTTTGCTGTGTCTGTTAGCGTACTGTCCAGAGCATGGAGGTGCTACCAGGAGACAGGCCAGTACATCAGGAGATGTGGAGGAGACTGTAGGAGGGCAACAACCCATCAGCAGGACCGCTACCTCCGCCTTTGTGCAAGGAGGAACTGGAGGAGCACTGCCAGAGCCCTGCAAAATGACCTCCAGCAGGCCACAAATGTTCATCTATCTGCTCAAACGGTCAGAAACAGGGTGGTATGAGGGCCCGACGTCCACAGGTGGGGGTTGTGCTTACAGCCCAACACTGTGCAGGACGTTTATCATTTGCCAGAGAACACCAAGATTGGCAAATTCGCCACTGGCGCCCTGTGCTCTTCACAGATGAAAGCAGGTTCACACTGAGCACATGTGACAGATGTGACAGAGTCTGGAGAAGCCGTGGAGAACGTTCTGCTGCCTGCAACATCCTCCAGCATGACCGATTTGGCAGTGGGTCAGTGTAACGGATCGCCTGGCACCCCGACTGGGTACCTCCGTTGAAGGATGCTCCTAGCGCTTCCTGAGGACTCCAAGCACTCTTGCAGACACCACAATCACCGAACCGGAGAAACAAATAAATTCTCCCAAGCATGTGAATGCTGTAGACAGTTGAATAGGAACCATACGAATAGGTTTACTCTCCTAGCAGTCAAACTGGAACAGCATACAATAAATCCTTCCCCCAATAATGAGACGACACTTCACTTTGAGGGTTAAGCAGGAACTCTCTGTACTGTCACTTACAGTATCTTTTATTCCCAATCCACAAACATAGTACAGCCCACAGGGCGTTACAAAACAGCCAATCAATCCATACAATACACCCAGACACTCCCACACAAAATCCTCCCCTCTGGCTGTGATATGATTACTGAACACAATGGGTAATCTAATTATCACAGCCAGAGAAATACAGTTTCATAAAACACATCACAGGGACCCCAAAACATGCAATAACCCCATAAAAAGTATATCCTTGGAACTGGGGGATCTGGGTGAACCACATATCCAAAATTCACCCAGATCCGTTCAGTACTTTGGAAAATACAGTTTAATGCAGATTCTGCAGAACATATACAGGCTAAATAAAAAACAATCACTGTATAATGTGTCCCCTGCTGTATAGTCCAAAACCACCGCACGATGTCTCTGTGCAACAAATACTGGCGAGATGGCACCGTGTTGAAAAGTCCACACAGTGTCTGTGAGTTAAAATGGCCGCCATCCATTGTTCTCACTGCTTCTGATACAGGAAATGGTGGCCACCCAGTAACGCCACAGTATGTCCCCAGATGGTTCTTAAAAGGGCTAGCAGCAGCACAACACAAATCCATTATGCCCAAATCATGTCTTTAAAGGGCAATACATCCCAGGGGCCATAGTCACATGGCAGGAGGCTGGCAACCAGGCTTCTCCAGTGCATAGTGGCGAGGTTGGTTCCGCCACAGTCAGTAATGGTGTGGGGTGGCATTTCTTTGGGGGTCCGCACAGCCCTCCATGAGCTCACCAGAGGGAGCCTGACTGCCATTAGGTACCGAGATGAGATCCTCAGACCCCTTGTGAGACCATATGCTGGTGCGGTTGGCCCTGGGTTCCTCCTAATGCAAGACAATGCTAGACCTCATGTGGCTGGAGTGTGTCAGCAGTTCCTGCAAGACGAAGGCATTGATGCTATGGACTGGTCCGCCCGTTCCCTAGACTTGAATCCAATTGAGCACATCTGGGACATCATGTCTCGCTCCATCCACCAACGTCACGTTGCACCACATACGGTCCAGGAGTTAGCAGATGCTTTAGTCCAGGTCTGGGAGGCGATCCCTCAGGAGACCATCCACCACCTCATCAGGAGCATGCACGGGCGTTGTAGGGATGTCATACAGGCACGTGGAGGCCACACACACTACTGAGCCTCATTTTGACGTGTTTTAAGGACATTACATCAAAGTTGGATCAGTCTGTAGTGTATTTTTCCACTTTAATTTTGAGTGACTCCAAATCCAGACCTCAATGGGTTGAAAAATTTGATTTCCATTTTTTTTTATTTTTGTGTGATTTTGTTGTCTGCACATTCAACTATGTAAAGAACAAAGTATTTCAGAAGTATATTTAATTCATTCAGATCTAGGATGTTATTTTTGTGTTCCCTTTATTTTTTGAGCAGTGTATATATATATATATATATATATATATATATATATACACACACACACACATTTTTTCTCACCCTCCTGGTATGTTTATTCCTCATTCTCGGGTCCTCGGAGTTTGAGGGTTCTGCACTGTTCCTAGAACTGCACTCTTCTGGATAGCAATCTCAGATGTCACATCTGGAATCTGTTGAAGCCACTCCTCCAACTTGGGAGTCACATCCCAGAGCGCTCCTATCACAACTGGGACTACTACCGCCTTCACTTTCCATATTGTTTCTAGTTCTTCTTTCAGTCCTTGGTATTTCTCCACCGTCTCCTCATGTTCCTTCTTCCTGATGTTATAGTTGCTGGGTAGTGCCATATGCACCACCACATCCACCACAACTGCAGTCTTCTGTTCTTTTTCTACCACCACGATGTCAGGTTAGTTGGCCAGTACTTGCTTGTCTGTCTGGATCTTAGTCCTGTCATTTTCAACTACCCTTTGTGGTATCTTCCATCTGGATTTAGGCAGGTCCAATCCATATTCTGTGCAGATGTTTCCATACACATTCCCAGCAACTTGGTTGTGTCTCTCTGTGTATGCTGTTCTTGCTAACATATTGCATCTGGGTACTGGGTATTGGACTGTCGCAGAGGTCTGTTTGCACAGTCTGCACCTTGGATCTTGCCTGGTGTGGTAGACTCCAGCTAATATTAAAGCGGCACTGTCATGGCCGAATCCCGTTTTTTTTAATCCCCCTCCAGTCTCCACTACATCTTACTGACCCTAGTCACCCCCAAATGCCCCTAAGCCCCCCCATATTACCTATTTTTAATCTTTAGTTTCTGCCCCGATCTATAATCAGGGCACCGCCATCTTTATGTTGGTAGATGAAGTCCCTGTGGGACATGTAATCTGCCCACACTAGACAGACTGTGAGATTCCCGCACATGCCCAGTTAAACACTTGGACATGCGAACGGGAATTTCATCTATTCATTCATTCGTCAGAAAGTCGAATTAATGAATAGCATTGTCAGACAAACAAACAAACACTGAATATCAGTTTTCGTTTGTTCGTTCAGTTTATTACAAGGAGGGAGCTGCTGGCACACAGCTCCCTCCTTGTAATATGTAAAGATAGACGAGGCAGGGAGCAGTGCTCCCTGCCACATCCTAAACCACCCATGTCCCCCCTCACTCTATGGGGGTCAATATGACGCCCATAATAGTATAATGGAGATTAAAATCTCCCGAATGCCCCTACGCGCTATGCCGCGAGTAGGGGCATGTCCTCTAAACAGCCTGTGGCTGCTCACTGTAAAAAAAAAGACCTACTATCCATCCCCCAGCCCTGCACGGCGGGTGGGGACCCTACATAACAATAAGGGGGGGACCTATTGTCCTCCCCCCGGCCCCCACCCCTGCGCGGTGGGTGGAGGCCATAAATTACTATGGGGGGACCTACTGTCCTCCCCCCAGCCCCCAACCCTTGCGCGGTGGGTGGGGTCCATAAAGATAATGAAGGGGGGAGGACCTACTGTGCTCTGTGTCATTTTATACAGCGTAGGAAGGTTCTTTGGAATTTTTCTACGCTGTGTAAAATGACAAAGAGCACTCTGATTGGCTTAAACCAACCAATCAGAGTGTTCTTAGCCTAATTGCAGGGCGGGACAAGGCTTTATAATGAAGACGTCAAATGGTAAGTTTAATTTTTCTTTACAGGTTACTTATTTTTTAGGGTGAGGGGTGTAGGTACGGGGTAACTTTCTTTTGGGTGGGGGGGTGGGTGACTAAGGGCCTGGGGACCCTTAGTCACCTTTGAAGGGGGGGGATTTGTCTTAGGGCAAGGGTGAGGCCGGGGGGAGAACAGTAGGTCCTCCCCCCCATTGTAATTTATGGCCCCCACCCACCGCACAGGGGTAAGGGCCGGGGGGAGGGCAGTAGGTCCCCCCATTGTAATTTATGGCCTCCACCCACCACACAGGGGTGGGGGCCAGGGGGAGGCAAGTAGGTCCTCCCCCTCATTATCTTTATGGCCCCACCCAAGGGTGGGGGCCAGGGGGGGAGGACAGTAGGTCCCCCCCATTGTCCATTATGGCCCCCACCCACCGCTCGGGGGTGGGGACCAATATGTTTTTTTTTTTGTTTTTTACAGTGAGCAGCTACTGGCTGCTCACTGCTTACTAGACATGCCCCTACTCGCGGTATAGCGAGTAGGGGCAGCATTTACTAATACTAAGTAATCTTTACTTAGTATTAGTAATTGTGGCTGAAAGACCAATTTAGGTCTTTCAGCCTTTTAGTAGATAACTCCCTGATACCGTGGGAATTAGGGAGTTATCTACTAAGCAATGAATAAGATCGGAGTTTCATTCATTCGAATGAAATTCCGATACGAACAAAGTCCCGAATTGTGTTCTAACACGAATGGAGAAACTGTTAAAACTCAATTCGGCAGTTTTGCCGGCGTCTTGACTAAGTGACAGGAAGCATCGCAGGAACAGGGAGGAAAGGTAAGGATTCTGGGAAAATTGCTGTGACCACTGGAAACGAAGCATACTTTGCTCCTCCGCTGGTCACCGCTGGTCACCGCGTAAGTAACCTCCAGAAGAGAAATAGTCCCTACTTTTTCTTAAGTTTTAAAGAAAACTAGAGCAATTAGGAAGAAATGAAAAACAGATCCTGAGAGAGGGAGAGAAGAGGAATCGATTGTGGAAAGGTAAGTTCGTCATGACAGTGCTGCTTTAATCTGGTGCTGAATGCCTGTTTCTGTGCTGCTAGGATTAGTGCCGTCTTTCAGTCCTGCCTTTTCCAACCACTGGTAGGATTTTGTCATTTGAGCCACATTCTCTATCTGCCGGTGGTACACTTCATTGAGAGGTTTGTCTTGCCTCCTTTTTTTCTGCATCCTCAATCTGTTGAAGTCTCAGGCATTCCCCTAACACAAGCATATCAAACTCAAAGTGTGGCACGGGCCACATAAACAAGGTTTAAGTTTATGTGGGCCGCACACACACACATACACACACATACTCACAGACAGACACAAACACATACTCACTGACAGACAGACACACACACAGACACACACACATACTCACTGACAGACACACACACACATACTCACTGACAGACAAACACACACACACACATACTCACAGACAGACATACACATACACACTCACTGACTGACACACACACACACACTCACTGACACACACACACACACTGACACACACACACATACTTTTCATTATTGCTCCTTACCTTATGGAGCCGATGGGGGGCATCTCCCTGGGGTCCTTCCAGCTCCTCACTGCTCCCACGCGCGATTTAGTGATGCCGGGTGCCGGAATATGACGTCATATTCCGGCGCCCGGCTTCACTTCAGTAGGCGCGAGCGAGGGGGCAGTGAGGAGCTGGAAGGCTGAGCTCCCTCGCGGTCCTCCTCCCCGGCCAGATAAGTTTTAGCAGAGTCGGCACCTGCAATATGGGGAAAGCAGGTGCCTACTCTGCTATAACACTGAGCATGCACTCGAGGCTCACCGGGCCGCAAAGATGGTCCTTGTGGGCCGCATGCGGTCCGCGGGCCACGAGTTTGACATGCTTGCCCTAGCAGTTCATCTTTGAGAATCATCTTCGTGATGCATTTGTGGATGCTCTGTGTTTCATCCAGGACTGTGGCTTTGACATTCATCAGGCCCCAACCTCCTTCCTTTCGGCAGGTGTACTGTCTCTGGGTGCTGGATTTTGGGTGGAATCCTCCATTCATAGTGAGTAGCTTTCTGGTCTTGACATCCATGGTGACCAATTCTTCTCTTATTATTATTCAAGCTGGGTACCTGATGACTGGTAGGGCATATGTGTTGATGGCTTGGATCTTGTTCTTGCCATTGAGCTGAGACTTCAGGACAAGTCTGCCTCTTTGGAGGTACTTGGATGTTGCTATCCTTCTTGCCTCTTCCTCATGGTTGCCATGCGTTTGTGGTACCCCCAGGGTACTTGTAGCTGTTCTCTACATCTTCTGTTTGGCCTTCTGGAACTTCAACTCCTTCTGACCTGATCATCTTCTCTCTTTTTGCCATCATCCGCCCGTACTTCTCTAGTCTGAACGACATTCCTATGTCCTTACTGTATATCCTAGTTAGGTGGATCAGTGAGTAAATGTCCCGCTCATTCTTGGCATACAACTTGATGTCATCCATGTAGAGTAGGTGGCTAATGGTAGCTCCACTCTTGAACCTGTATCCGTATTCCCTCTTCTTAAAGATCTGGCTAAGGGGGTTGAGGCCTATGCAGACCAGCATTGGAGATAGCGCATCACTTTGGTATATGCCACATTTGAAGTTCACTTGAGTTATTGACCTGGAATTGGCTTCTAGAGTTGTTTTCCACTTGCCCATTGAGTTCTTGATGAAGACTCTTATTGTCTTGCTGACTTTGTAGAGAGTCAAGCATTCCAGTATCCATGTATGTGATAGTAAAAAGAATAGTACTACTTAACACACCAATCCTATCTGGTGGCACATTAGATTGCACGCGCAGTGCCCCAAATTTGTTGTGATCTGTGAGTAAGGTAAACGGTTGTCAGGTTGCAACTTTTTGAGGGCCCACACCACCGCCAGGCACTCCTTTTCAATGGCAGTGTATCTACTTCCCTGGGCAAAAGTTTCCGGCTTAGATAACCCCCGGGTTGCTCGCCGCCATCTGCTCCGACTTGGCTCAGTACTGCTCCCAATCCAAACATAGAAGCATCTGTATGGACGAGAAAGTGTTTAGTTGGATCAGGAGCAGAAAGTACAGTTGATTTAATGAGCGCCGTCTTGAGCTGTTGGAAGGCCTGTTCACACTCTGGGGCCCATACTACTATCTTGGGGAGGTTTTTACGCGTTCCTATATGGCACTTACTGGGCTTTAGGGTCAGTCCGGCCTCCCTAATCTGGTCTAGTACGGCTCCTATGTGGGTCAGGTGTTCGGGCCAGGAGCAGCTAAAAATGGCTATATCATCCAAGTAGGCGCAGGCATACTCCTGAAACCCATCCAGTAGCCGATCTACCATCCTCTGAAAGTTAGCCGGGCATTCTTCATCCCGAATGGCATGGCCTTAAACTGATACAGGCCAAACGAGGTGACAAATGCCGACTTGTGGATGGCGTCCTCGGCTAATGGAATTTGCCAGTACCCCTTGCACAGATCTATTGTGGTGAGGTACTGGCCTCTGGCCATTTTGTCTAGGAGCTCGTCTATCCGGGGCATAGAGCAGGCATCTGAGGTTGTTTTATCGTTTAGCCTCCGGTAGTCTACACAGAAACGGGTCGTGCCGTCCCGTTTCGGTACTAGTACTACCGGGGAGGCCCAGGGGCTGTCAGAGTGTTCTATCACCCCTAACTGCATCATTTCCTCAATTTCTTTCTGAATATTTTCTTTAACTGCTTCGGGTATGCGATAGGCGTTTTGGCGAAGGGGGGTCTGGTCTATGGTTTCAACTTTGTGAGTGGTTAACGGACTGTACCCAGGTAGGTTGGAAAACGTGGCCCCCTTGTCCTGGATTAGTCTTTGGACCTGGGTTCGCTCCTGGAGGTCTAACCGTTCTCCTAACTGTACTTCTCCCAGGTCTCCGCTCTGGCCCTCTAGGAGATCTGGGAGTGGCAAATTATCATAATCTTCAGTGGCAGGTGCCAGTGGCGTCGCTAGGGGGGGGCCAGAGGGGGCCATGGCCCCCCCTACATCATGCTGTGCCCCCCCTTGGGCCCCCCCAAATGCCGGCAACTTGCTGGCCATGGGCTTCCCTCGGACTGTAACAGCCTGTTACAGCCCGAGGGAATGCAGTGCTGAGGGGCTGGGGGCTGTCTGTGGCTGGAGGGAGCACTGATTGGCTCCCCGGCACAGGCTCCGCCCCCAAACGAAGCCCCGCCTCCCGCCGATAAGCCCCGCCCCCGCCGTAATGCAGCAGCCCATGCTGCTGCAGAAGATGGCTGCCTGACTCCAGCAACATCCTCCAGTGACAGGTAGGCCACACACACACACACACATTGCCCCCCATACTGCCCCATACACACACATTGCCCCCCATACTGCCCCATACACACCCATTGCCCCCATAGACACACATTGCCCCCCATACTGCCCCATACACACCCATTGCCCCCCATACTGCCCCATACACACACATTGCCCCCATAGACACACATTGCCCCCCATATATGGGCCCCC